>JAJGOT010000632.1:340000-426144 GCA_022457155.1 Cladopsammia gracilis
GCGTTACTCGCCGCCGTAGCTTTGCGCGGTAAGTATTTAATTTTCAGTTATCGTTCTTTTTTTTCACTGTAAAAACAATACGGAACAAACATTCAAAGCCGTTCATATCGTAGGTGTAACCAAACATAACAGTTAAATAGACTGAGGTACGTGGGATTGATAGATCGTTGTTTTCTTAATTTAAGAAAATTACCGGCTCTGCCAAGAAAAAATAAGATATAAAGAAGGGGGAAACAACGAACTTATAATCTGCAATTCAGCATTCAGCACTCAAATAATCCTTAATTCTACTTTAGCTTCGAGGGCAATGCTGTTACTGTGCGAATCCAAAAACCGTGAACACTTTGATTTCATTTTGACATTTCCCATTGTGCAGCAACCAATCAGAAGCGACTCGAAACCTCAAGAAACCCAAACAAACGGTTAGTCATGAAACCACGCTTCTCTGTTTCCTTGCAAAAGAATCGTCGCCGCCTCGCTGTAGTGTTTTTATTGCTAGTTTACCTTTCGCCTTTCTTTGTAAATGAAGTAGAAATCTGAGCGATTTTACTGTAACGGCTAGAAAACAGACAGACGTTTAGCTATACGTTAAATGCCTCATGCTCAGTTGTCGCGTTCATCGGTTTGTCAGTGTTGTACACAACACTTGTCCGTCGCGGCAGTATCGCACAAACATTTAGCGAAAAAGCCAGACAATAACACACGACAGTTCCTGAGGATTAGTTACGCTAGAAAAAGTGAATTTTCGAAAAAGCTACTGAACTACAGTACCGCTAACTTGCCGTAAACTTGTCAACTTTTATTTCCAGCAAGGTAAGTTTTACAGCTACAACACAACGTTTCTTTTGCTTTGATCTCTTGCTGATCAGCAGCTAGCTACTTTGCCGTGTGTGGCTTGCAATAAGGCCTTGCAAAATTTGAAGGCGTGAGGGTTTCTGTGGATCGAAAAATAATCGCCACCTACAATAATCGTAATAAAGTTTGAAAACCTGACCTGCAGTGTTTTTTCAGTTTTCTTTTGCTTCTATAGGCTTTCAATTTCTTAACTTTCGAATCGAACCTTGGCCGTTTGGGCGATTTTTTCTCAACGAAATGTCACGGGGCAAAGCTTTGTACGGCGTGACATAACCGTTGAGAAGAAGATCGCGTGCCGCGATAGCAGAAAAAAACACAAACAATTTACAACGGTATAACTGCAAAAGAGAACAGAAGTTTGCTGCTTCAAATATTGACATGATCTATCAGCTATTATGCTCAAAAGTAAGTACTGATTACAGTTTGTTTGGTTCACTTACCGTTTGTTTGGGTTTTTTGCGGTTTCGAGTCGCTTCTGATTGGTTGCTGCACAATGGGAAATGTCAAAATCAAATCAAAGTGTTCACGGTTTTTGGATTCGCACAGTAATACTTTTGTTTATCGAATTAGTTCCATAATATTATTGTCACTAAAATACAAATTAAAGTTACCGCGCGATACGGTTTGGATGCATTTAACACCATTTACAAGTAGAGCGTGACAAGGAAAAATGTTGGATGTTAGACACATCCAAACGTCGCATCGCCATAATTTTTGTATTTTAACTGAAGTTTTTCAACAAATATTATTGTCAGTTTAAACAACAGTCCATTATTGTTCAGAATTCAAAGTAATTGACTTTAGTCCCTGAGTGCGTGCGAAGAAAATTTCGTTTTCTGTTTCATTTTTTTTATGGTCAATAATTCGCTATAAGTGTTGAATTCAGTACTTGTTTTCAGGTGCTAAAAATAAAGAAAACCAATATAATCATGATGGAAAGAAAAATTGGCTTAGTTCAGTGGCAATGCCAGTCTCGACGTTTTTTTATCAATTTTCTATGACACTGAATTGAAACTTGACTTTTGATTTCGCACTATCAAGATCTGGCGGGGAAAAATATATCCATGGGACATTTAACAATTCAAATCTTTCTGTATTTGAAAATGTCATTTTCATATCAATAGCCGCGGTTACACGTTTCATCTTTTAACCAGATAAATTCGAAATAACAATAGCCGCAGCACGTTTAATTTTAATTAACAATAGTCGCCTTAAGCGTTCCGCGGCCATTGTTACTTCAAATTAACCTTCAAAAAAAGTTGCAAAGCGTAACCGCAGCTAATATCGACCATTGATAACAGACACTGTCCCGCTCAGTGGGTAACTACAGTATTGCTTCTTAAAGACGATGTTAATTTTTCATTACGCTATCCTATTAACAGCTGGGAATTTGAAACCATGAATAGATTGGCTGTTTCAATGAATCATCGGATTGGGAAGAAAAAGCAAAGACTAAAAAAATATAAACTCAGATTTTTAACTCTGAATACAAAAAAGGATCCGGTTAAATTATTTTCGGTTCTAATTTTTTAAGTTTGGGGTTTGCAGGACATTTAAAAGGCTGATGCAATCAATCAGTTTTGTCTAAATCTTTGTCACGTTTTTTCATGGTCTTTCATGGTCTTTCATGAGGAAATATTTCCAAATGTCTCAATATTTGCCGTTTTTAAATTGAATAGATATTGTAAGGTACTTTAGATAACAATTTATACCCAAGGCTTGCTTCAGTTCTTTTTCTATTGATTAACTTCTGTATGCTGCTCCCTGATAACTGGAACGATTCAAAATCGTTATGCCAGCAAAGAAGAATTCGAAAACCTTTGAAACTGTTTCTTTGTATGGAACGAATGTTAGAATGAATGACATCTCTCTCTGTCTTGTTCATGCATTGAGATTTCTTGGTCGCCAATCTCTAACAATGACAATCAAAAAATTATTTCTCCAGTTAGTCTCTTAACAGTGCAAGATAGCGCTTAATCAGGATAAAACAAACATTTTAACAATTCCCACAATGACATTTGACAAAAAAGAAAAATAAGGAAATTAATGTATGGTAACTGGCTCGATAAAATTGAAGAAATACTGCGGAAATAGATCGTCTGGTCTTGTGAGAAAGCTGCGCTCTTGTTTTACCCTTATCGGCTCTTCAAAATTGCATTTAATACCAGCAGATGTTTTAAAGGCTATATATAGGACTAGCATTTACATATTGATTATCTTTTTCAGTAGTAGCAGCCAATGAGCGGGCGCCAATTATAAAGGGAAAAGTCCCTTCCTAGAGGTCTTCCTAGCTTGGAATGAAAACTACTATCGTCAATTGAGTTTAGACCAAAGATCATACAGTTTCGCCGCTCGCTCCGCGCTGTTCAGTACAGTGGCATCATGAATATTAAATTTCACAGAAATGCCCAAAGAACATTGCCAACCTGGACCTTTCTCGCTCTTTGCATCGCCACGTCTGAGTTAAGTGGTAGGTATTTCTACTTATTTGACGTCATTTCAATTTTAAAATAACTTTGTCCCAGGTCGGATCCTTTTACATTATCCACGTGTTTATTTTTGGACTCCGAGGGAATGTTGTTTTCAAACATTTAAGTGAATCGTTTCTTGCTTACTAAAACAATAATGGCATGGTCTAAGATAACTTCAAAACAATTCTTCTTGTACCGTAGAAAAGGGTGATAAAGATTCGAAATCTGTACTATAGTCAGACAAAATTGATCAGGGATAAGTTACTTTAAGTTCTATCCAGCAAGGAACTCCTTTCAATCTAACGAAATTATTGGTTTGGAACGAATACATGATGTTATAAATTATATGACAGCATGATGATATATTTTTATCTTGGAGGGCTTTCTTTGTCAATATTTGCCGCTTATGGCTTTAAACAATACTTCCGGTCACAAGTATTAAAATCACACAGCACCCGCATTAATAAGCAATCTGGCGACCTGAGAAAGTTTACAGTCCGATCGGTTGGATGTCTATCCAAATGGATAATTTGCTGGATGCAAACTACGCTCGTTCGGTTGCTTTTGCTCTCATATTATAAAATGCAAATTTAAAGCGAAAAGTTGAGCAATGTCTGCAATGTGAAAGCAAAACATGTCACTTGTTTCAGTACTTTGACGTTTCTGTTTCGACTTTTCTTTAGTATTGTCAGCCTATTGTTCCTCTTTTCATTTCCGTTGTAAGTTTATAGCCAATTGGATTTTTTTTTTCTGTTTTAATATTCTGCTAAGTTGGTAAACGGAATTAAGTTGTTTTCTGTTAATGCAATTTGGAGTATTGGACGTTTTCACCTGACGTCACGCTGGAGGAACAAGACAAAAGATTCACTCATTTAAGTAATGCTCCACATAAGAACTACAGTAAACTTCATTGTTCTGCGGCGTTGGCTCTTCTCACATAGGATTTCTATGAGTTCAAGAATAGAGGAGGGGCTGATGGTTCATAATTATATTTCAATATAAAAATAAAGAAATCCATTTGCATCAAATAAATTTTAGGAAATGTTCGTGCTTAACCAATCAGAATAGCAGAAGACAACAGCTAATAATTTTGCTTCTTTGATGAACTTCCTCAAATACACTGATTTCTTTTAAAAATTGCATGTTGTGCGATTGGATCTCAAATTACTTGAAACCTTTAAAAAATCAGACAAAATGCACCTTGAACCTTAACTTTTTAGCGGTTTTTGAGTCTACGCCAATGAGATCACTAGTTGCAACAATGAAAAAAGTTGACATTCCATCGTGCATTGCCGTTAGCACTTTCCTTCTTAAGCGGATCATTACTTAATAGCTTCTATTACTTTCTTTTGTTCCGTCCACCGGCACGACTGCTGCGCTTTTGTCTTTTAAATCCTCAGAGAATTGTTGCAAACCACCTATAGATTGTCAACATTATCTACTGAAGAAAAAGCTCACGAACATAAAAATAAAAATTCGCTTTATAGCCTTAGACTTAAGATAGTTTAGAAAACAAGTTATCTTATACCTAAGAATTGCTTCTCAGTTCTTTTCTATTGCCGCGGATATGCTTCTCATGCGGAAGAACGCTCGTGATAACGATTCACAATCTTTATGACAGCGAAGAAATTCGAAAACCTTTAAAACTGTTTCTTTGTATGGTACGAATGTTAAAAATTAAATGACACCTCTCTCTGTCTTGTTTTTGGGATTAAAACACTTTTGGTGACTAGTAACGCACAGCACGGGGCAAATCTTAAAAAAGGAACGTATGCAAGCCAAAAGATAACGGTCTTTCGACTCATTACCGGAGACATAAAGGAAAAAATAACCCTTAAACCAGAACGATGGAAATTAAATCTCGCTTGATAGTAAGCCTACCAGAGTCCATGCCTTTCTCGTGTTTCATCTGAAACGTTTTCAAGTCAAAACGAAAAAAAAACTCTCTCTCGGTACTTTTCCGGACGTCATTTGCATATGACAACGAGACGTTATTTGCAAACGGTGATGTCCCTGAGTAGGTAAACATTTCTTTTGTTTTAACACAAAAGTTTTATCACTGATGAGCGTTGGCTGTCACGTTCATGATCTTAAACTTATAGTGCTCGTAGCAAAAAAAAAAAAAACTTATATATCCTTTTGTTACTGCGAACGTGGTCGCATTTCGTTTTGACACTGTCATATTTTGAAAATTTTAAAAACGAGTTAAAAAAAATTATCACTGAGTTTTGCACTTTCGTACTGTGATCATGGCAAGCTTTTAGACGTTTCGGGTTAAAGAGCCATTCAGTGAGCAAAAAATGAAGTGTCACAAAAAACTGTTGTCCCTCACGGTTTCGCAGTTTATGAAACTTAAAGAACAATAAGTATAAGGGATTCCCCGGCTGTGGGGACTCCCAATCTTATGCCTGCTATTGCATCATTGTTCTCGATGGAACATTATACCCTTGCCATTAAGCTGGTACACCTCAGTCTCCCGGTAGCCTCATTCGCATTTTTACAGTTGGTTATGAAGGAAGCCAAATATCGCATATATTCTCGCAATATGTTGATAATTGTGACTTATTTCACTTTATTCCGCGTGATAACTTTGAGCGGTAAGTGTATTTTGCATTCATCGTTTGTTATTTTTTTATCCGGATGAAACGCTAACAACCTAATACGCTTTTAATTATGGCCGTTCACAACGTAGGCATATGTTTACCCGCAAAACATCTCCTAATTTAGTAAATAGACAATCAGCTTTAATAGTAGAAACTAAAATACGTGGGGGTGAAGAACGAACTTTCAAACTAGTTAAACTGTAATATTAAGTAACCATAATTTCTGTTCTGCGAACTCTTGGATCTATGCCAAGTAGGTTTTAGGGGCATTTGAAAGCCCAATGCAGTCTGAAAGACATTAAAGGACAATCATGATTTTCCAGCTGATGAATCGTGTTTTTATGATTATGGCCAGAAGCTTGCTTTATTATCTTCAAATAGAAAGACAACAATTGCCAAAAGTGATTAAAGCAAAGCAATATTAACCCGAGAGACAGACCGATAACGGCTAAAAGTGTGAAAATGCAACATGCATGGTAATTTTGATTTTTTGACCACCTGTCATGAAATCAAATTTAATGAACTATAATCCACTTTCATCCTTGCAATCTGGCACTTTATCGCCAAACTACGGCTTCATCTGTTTGGCTCTATAGAATATTTTTTTCCAGTTAAATTGTATATTTGGTGGCATTTGGCGATATAGCATGGACGGAAATAAGCCAAGCGAAATGTTGTTATTTCGGCGGGAAAGTGTCTCTGTTTGTTGATATTTCAGTTTTTGTCATGGGAAGAATCGACTGTTTCATTTTCAATTCCGTCTTAAAATGGAAGCGATAATTTTGAATACTTTCGATCACGAGCAATACCTATGATAGCAGTTGAAATTGAACCGCAAAATAACAAAAATCTTGTTTGACAAGAATTATGGGAAACACATCACAGTTCCGACTCTCAAAAAGAAAAGGCCCTGTCTGTGAGCTGTTTTTTGCCGCCTAGGAATTTTAATAGACAGGTGATATTTTAAGGATCTCCAAACAAGGCGTTCCCGAATTCCTCCATTCTGAACTTTCTGTTTCGATTGCAAATGTTTTGATTGTCTCAGTTTCTTTCGCCAATTGGCTTCACGTCTGTGACAATCGAAGTAGGCCTTGGGAACGAAGTTGAAGTTGAGTGTGTAGAATAAATTTTCACTGGAGGATATGACCTCTTACTTTCCAGTACAGTGGAACCTCTAATTTGTAATTATCATCTCTATTAAAGGGACTGTTAATGGTCTTAATGGGGCACTTCTCTTGGTCCCGACCGAATCTTTGTAATTCAGTTATCACCTCTATTAAAGGGTCACCTCTATTAATGGGGCACTTCTCTTGGTCCCGACCGAATCTTTGTAATTATCACCTCTATTAAAGGGTCACCTTTAATAGAGGCACTGGGGCACTTCTCTTGGTCCCGGCTGGCAAAACGCTCATATAATCTTTGTAATTATCACCTCTATTAAAGGGACACCTGTTTAAAGGGGACACCCTTGTCCAGATGGTGTCCTCTTAATGGAGGTACCTGCGAAAATTACTGTATATAGGGAGGTATAATTTATTATTTCTATTCCCGGCATTTTCTCTCATTTTCATTCTTATCAGGTACTCAAGCTGAAGAAATGAAAGACGTGTGCCCTAGGGAGGAGATGAAGCTGATTTGTCCTCACCTTAAACTGGCCATCAAGAATGGATATTACAAGGAGCTTCACTGGACTGTCGTTGACCCAGTAAAAAAATCTGAAAAGCAATCTCTCGTCCATTGCGACGAAAATCTCACATGTGATAGATACACGTTAGGAATCTTTGACAAACGAATAAAGATCAGAAGTACTGACCAGGGGATGCTGGTCGTGGAGCAATTGATTAAGGATGATCTGCTAACCTTTGCTTGCTACATAGAGCGAAAACAAAACAAGCCCCCAACTGTTTATCAGATGAATGTCTCCTCTTCTGTAAACTGTGAGTAGAAATTGAACAATTTCCGTGTGCTGACTAAGTATTTATTTACTTGTTTATTATTGCAAGAATAATCTTAAAGTGCTACCTCGTCCCCAGGGTCTTCTCTGTTTTCAAAATGGTGGGTCGCCTGGACAAGGGTTGTGCCTAAATCATACCGTCCAGACGGACGTCGGACACCTTATTGAGACTTATATAACGTAATGTCGACACTTCGAATTTTATTTTCAATAAATGTTTAAGTGTAAAAAAGAAAATCTAAAATCCCCACTCAGGATTGAACCTGTAACCTCAGCTAGGCTTAGGCTTACATAGCCTACCACTGTACCACCAAGCTTCTCGGGTTGCTTAGTCCTAAATTTAACTTTATAAACTGCTGACCCCAACCTCAACTGAAAGCTAACCAGTTACTCCGTTATATAAGTCTCAATAATGTGTCCGACGTGCTTCTGAACGGTATAGTTGGGTTTGACCCTGGATAAGGCTGCCAAAAATACTCAAAGAATCGTTAAGTACTTTGTCACGTGACACACGATAAATTGGTGTTTTCGGATATTCTTTTCAGTGATTGGCAGCCGTGTTTCTTTTCTGTCAATCTGAAATCATTGTTCAAACGAAACGAAGACATTTCATCATGTGTCACGTGACAGAATTCTCCTGTGTTTTTGGAGTATTTTACCCCCGCCCCGCCATTTTGAAAGTCGAGAAGGCCCTGGGAGTGAGGTTGCTTTTAAAAAGTGGTTCCGGCAAGCTAAGGGTAATCATCAATGCTGTTTCTCGCGGTGATGTGAATGGATCAATTAAAAAGCAATTTTCTCGATCTTAATTCATCAGTTAACTAAACCTACCAAAATGTTATAAGCAAGGGTGGAACTGAAAGTTCTACTGCTATCACTGTTAAAATTTACAATTACCCCAAAACAGACAACTGTTTAATGACTTAAAGTGGCTTTGATAAATTGCTTTTCTATTTGTTAGGTGACATGTTTCAAAAGCTGAAAATAATAAATTCTTTCGTTGAAAATCTTTGGATATGCAGTTGCAAAAATTGCAGTAGACCGTATTAATATCTTTTTTAAAATTTTCCTCGAAAAATCGTGTCAGCTCGCAAAGGCTATTTACATAAAGCTTGCGTCATCAGATAGAACACGCAGTCATTAAAACTCTAGCCCAGCCACCTAACCCGGCACTTTTCCTACCAATTAAAGGACAAAGAGTGTTAGATGGCAATATGTGTTAATCTGAAGCGCTTTCTATTTATAACTAAGGCCTGTCCACAGTTTCTGGGCAAGACATTAATCTGAACCAAGCACTGGGAGAAATACCCTCCAGAGAAACAATTGAAGACATGTGGTGGTACTGGATCAAACCCGATGGAAAAAAGCAGAAGATTGTGTACTGTGACTCCACGACATGTCTGTTTGTGGATTGCAGCAGTTCCTGCCCAAAGTGTCGGCCAAGGCTTAAGATTGATGGGGTGAAATTAATGTTGGTGAACGTGGGAGAAGAAGACCGTGGATTAAAATTGGAATTCCGAATATATCCTAAAATAACTGGTAGGATGGCGACCCAAACCATGCCTCGGGTCTATGCACTGAAAATCAAAGATGTGTTCCCATCAGGTCAGTCCAATTCACATGGATTGTGGAAAATTTAAGTTAATAGTTGCTGAAAGATACCTGTATTGTTTGAGACAGCAAATTGGGTTCTTAGTCTTCTTCCAAAAAGGAAACTCTCGGCTGCCGGGATAGCACAGTCAAACTGTCAAGGGAGCTGAGCGTAACTGCTCCATTTGTCTTTTTCACTGTCATTTGCCATTCATCCATTTGTCATTTCAAAACTCCTTTCCTTTCTTATTTCAGTACATTATTTATTTGTGTACCATTCCATGAGACTACCAACACACTATCAACCGTGTCTAACCTGTGCTCCTAATGAAAACCTATAATTATTCTTTCCTTTGTATTGATTTAGACTCTGTCAGCAGCACAAGCCAAAGCAAGAACACTAAGAGGCCTTCAAAGACGCTCACCAGAAGCAACACAACGTGGGTCCATGAAACACAATCCTCAGCTGGCAGCCGGGCCTTAGTATTTACCGTAGTTTTGGTTAGCTTGATCATAGCTCTTCAATCTTGAAATCATGAAGTCTTGAGTTGGTTTCCAGGAAGCTGCTCTCGAGTTCTAATTTGATATTCGATCGCGCGATTTCCAGGAAAGAATTACTAAATACATTTTGGATACACGAATTAACGCTGTATTTAAGTTCTAGATTTCGCTCAATTGTCTTAGCAACACAAGGCTGAATTGTTGAAAGATAAAAACGCGCCGCCGGTTTTGACGGGAATAGAATCTGACCGGCTGGCGTTTGCGAGATAATACGTAATTACAACGATAATTACTTCTAATGAATTGAATTAGAAGTAGCTACTTTTTTTGTCTTTATTTACATGTGCACTATTATCTATCGTATTATTGTGCATATTATCGTGTTTCTAGTTATAACACCTCCAAGCGGTATCTTTCCCGTTAGGTAATACAGAGAATTGTCATTGCATTTTTTGATTGATACGACAAGAGCGGTTATTATGGCTGTCTTGGTGGAAAGACATGTGCAGCTACGCATGCTGTGGTTCCAGTGAAGTTTGATTATTCATTTTGACTGACGACTGACGCCTTCCTTTACTTTGTAGCCCATTTTTTTTTATTATTTTCAACGTTTACTTAACCAAGCTCGGAGGAATTGCCAAACGATAAAAATCACTTCCTATCGCGATCTTACAGAATTTACATGGTGTCATATTAACCGTTAATAATCATCAAACATTATAATGAACTCAATTAAATGTTTTGTGTATACACTTTTTGATCCATGAAATGATCAAATAATGTAACAAGATATATATGGTTCGCATTGAAAATAATATTTATTTCAGTCGCTTTAATTTGTTATACAACAAGCTTGTTGAGTAAAAAGACATTCCCTTGCACTCTTCAGTGGTATACGAACGCGCTGATTATTACAAGAACAGCAAAGGCATTGTAAGACACAAAATGTCTTCTTTATTCAGAGAAGAAAACGCTTTTTTTTTTCATCTTTTCTGCGAAAACGTTTTCTCAAATAATGTATGCTACATAATTATGTGTCTGTGTTAATATATTTAAATAGCTTTGAGAAAGCAGTAAATAAATAAACGAAATTACATCGATCGCTACCGTTTGTTACAAAAATAAATAAGAAGCCTTATTTAGGTATGAATGTATGAAGTCTTTTATCATCACCATGCTACAAAATGATAAATTTTGCAATATAATAAATAATTTAGCCTGGCGAAAACAAATTGTTAATTTTTTTTTTTAAACCGCAACAAGTATATATTTGACGGTTTGTAAATTTTACTGTTCTGGTAGCTAGATTTTGTTTATAATCATGGCTGTAAACGATGACAAAAATGCTTAAATGTAAAAAAGCATTTATTCACAATAAAAGTCATATATTTTAATCGCGGCTAATCGTTACATTTTAGAGTAGTTTTCAATGAAAGGATATGAGATACCTTAATGCCCTTTTTCGCGGGATTTAGAATCCGATAAAATGGTCCGAAGGTACAAAGATTACACCACAAGCAAAATGTATGGGGGCTAGTGCATTAATTTTCGGCCAGATTCAATTCCCGATGAGGCGCGGTAACAGTGAAAATGATCCTTCCACCCCCCCCCCCCCCCCCCCCCCCGACGGCAACAATAGGCACTAAGTTACAGCACAAAACGCTCGCAAAATATTCATTATGAAGGAGTAAAAATTGGGGTTAGTGCAGTACGAGCCTCTGTATTGTTTTGCTAGTCAGAGCGAATTAGTGAGTGCTAACCTATTGCCGAGAGTACGAGTTTGAACTTTCGATTGACGACCGATAAAATTAAAAGCATCGCAACTGAGTCGACTGTATATCTGTACGCTACTCAAAAGAGTTTTGTCATGACTCAAAAGAGTAGTCTGGACTCTAAAGAGTCTTGTAACGACTCAAAATAGTTTTGCCATGACTCAAAAGAGTTTTGTCACGACTCAAGAGAGTATTGTCATGACTCAAATGAGTTTTGTTGTGACTCAAAAGAGTTTTGTCATGACTCAAAAGAGTTTTGTAAGGATATAAAAGAGTTTTGTAACGACTCAAAAGAGTTTTTAATTTGTCATGACTCGTTTCATTTTGGTTTTTCGTTTTACCACGGCTTTTAGTTCCGAGGTGAAAGCATTTTAATCTCACGCCACGGAAAATAATTGTTTATGTAAATATGTGTTTTTATCTTTATTCATGAATGCACAGGGCGTTTTGAAGCAAAAAATAACACCTCCCTAAAAGTCACACCTTTGCGCTAAAGTGCGCTTGTATGAGCACACATTCTGCCGAACTGAAAATGAAAATCGTAGACCGAACAAGTTTTATAAGTCTATTTCGGAAAGATGCACGCGCTCGGGTTGTCAAGCCGAAGATTTTACGATCATGCACGAACTTTTCGGCGTGGTTTCTGCAGTGTCACTTAAAACAAAAGGCCTATTGTTTAAATCTTAATGTGCGAATTTGACCCGGTACAATAGACCATTTCTTGATACGTTTGTAACGATTCAAAAGAGTTTTGTATTAAACGCGATCTACTCAAACGAGTTTTGTCACGACTCAACAGCTGACTCAAGAGAGTATTGTCATGACTCAAAAGAGTTTTGTCATGACTCAAAAGAGTTTTGTCATGACTAAAAAGAGTTTTGTCACGACTAAAAAGAGTTTTGTCACGACTAAAAAGAGTTTTGTCACGACTCAAAAGAGTTTTGTCATGACTCAAAAGAGTTTTGTCATGACTAAAAAGAGTTTTGTCGTGACTGAAAGAGTTTTGTCACGACTCAAAAGAGTTTTGCCATGCACATAATAGTTTTGCCATGACTCAAAAGAGTTTTGTCATGACTCAAAATAGTTTTGCTAATACTCAAAAGAGTTTTGTCATGACCCAAAATAGTTTTGCTATGACTCAAAAGAGTTTTGTCATGACCCAAAATAGTTTTGCTATGACTCAAAAGAGTTTTGTCATGACCCAAAATAGTTTTGCTATTACTCAAAAGAGTTTTGTCATGACTCAAAATAGTTTTGCTATTACTCAAAAGAGTTTTGTCATGACTCAAAATAGTTTTGCTATTACTCAAAAGAGTTTTGTCATGACCCAAAATAGTTTTGCTATGACTCAAAAGAGTTTTGTCATGACTCAAAATAGTTTTGCTATTACTCAAAAGAGTTTTGTCATGCATGACTCAAAAGTGTCTTATTAAACAAACCGACACTCCAAACGTAATGCGACAAAAGTGAATACTTGATTGAATGTATTATATTTTTTGGTATTGTACTAGAGATTCGTCTTTGATTTATGTGTCCTAATTTGTTTTTAAATTTATACTTAGACGAATTATTCGTCTCAAGGAAAATTTATCTGGACGAAAAATCAAATCGTCTCTAATATAAATTGAGTTATTACTCAACATTCCCAACTTGAATTCATGACCTCCGCCTGAATTTTTGCATACGTCTCCCTTTTTTTGTATTTCAGTGCCAAATCAGCACATGTTCTTGAAAAAGGCAAACCGCCCGAGATTTCTCATTTTCAATTTCAATGTCCGGTACTGATGGTTTGTTTCGTTACTGAGCCATGATGGCCAATTCTCAGAGAACTTTCATTGATACTTTGGATGTTTTTTTTCGGAATTTTCGCGTTCTACGGCGCCAATAGAGAATTCCCGGCCACTTATTTGCATCTCGTTGAATAATAGCCTGTTCCAGGCGTTCAGATAGTGGGGAAAGCGCGAATAGTTGGGGAAGGCGCGAAGAAAAGCGAGCGAAAAAATTGCGGGAGGCCAGCCTTCCCGCATTTTTTTCGCTCGCTTTTCTTCGCGCCTTCCCCAACTATTCGCGCTTTCCCCACTATCTGAACGCCTGGAACAGGCTAGTTGAATAAGAATTGCTCCTTTTGTCTGCATATGACTCGTTCTGTAAAACGTTCAAAGCCGCGGGTTGTTCAAAGCACGATTGCTAACCCAGGATTAGCATCAATTTTGAATCCGCAGTTAATAACTAATCTGGCAGTGAAAGTTGTTTCCATTTTTTTTACTCTTCAGTTTTGACTTTGACTTTCTTTATCTCTAGCTAAAAATTAGCTTTCAAGAACATCCTCGGTTAACTTATCCTTGGTTAACTTTAATCGGCTTTAGAACAATCGGGCCCAGGGATATCAGTGGCCTGGCATTCTAAAATCGCTCCGCACCGCGTTCTACCGGCGGCAAACGACAAACCTCAGCTTGCATTTGTTTATCTACGTTTCCTCGAATCGTTAAATAAAACCATCATACAGACTGAAAATAATTCACATGTTCATAACAAACGCGAAAATACTCAAAATTACGCCAAACGGCGACGGCAAAAGTTGGATTTTTGCCGTTCGTGGAAAAAAAATAGTAATGCTTTATCTCTCTAATGTCATGACTCAAACGAATGTTGTCATGACTCAAAAGAGCAGTTTGTGATGGGTCCGTGCACGGTTCGTCCACTCAATGTTTTTTTATTTCTATTCTATATTCAACAATGGAAAAAGCCAATCCACAGTCTTATTTTCAGTTTTTTATTTGAAATTCTACCAATACAGAACTCGATTTTACCTAAAACACATCGTTTTATTCAAGTTCAAACTAAAACCACTTAACCTAATTTATGTACATAAGAAAAACGTCAAAATCTCCCAAAATTTCTAAAATTTAACAGATAATCGTCCCTTTACTTGTAAACTAAGATCAAAAAGCAAAACACAAAATCGAAGTCCCTTTTATCGTTTTTCGTTTCATGACCAAACTTAAACAAAAAACGAAAAACGCACATCAACTTCCGTTTTATCGTTTTTCGTTTTATGTACAAACTTAAACAAAAAACGAAAAATGAAAATCAACTTCCGTTTTATCGTTTTTCGTTTTATGTCCAAACTTAAACAAAAAACGAAATAACGAAAATTAACTTCCGTTTTTATCGTTTTTTCGTTTTATGTACAAACTAAAACAGAAAACGAAATAATGAAAATCGACTTCCGTTTTATCGTTTTTTCGTTTTATGTACAAACTAAAACGAAATTCAATTTTAAACTTGACGTTTTTGTTTGCTTATGGTCATAGAGTGTGCCGGGGGGGGGGGGGGGGGGGAATGGGTGTAAGCGTTTGTGACGTGTAGCACCGGAAATGGGGAGGCCACTGTATTTCTTGGCGGGAATTTTGGAACTCGTGGCGAACCAAATACGCTTCGTATCTAACCAAGGATTGGCCAAACTAGAAGTTTGATTGGTATTTTGGTTTCACCACGTGAGAAGAACAGAACGGTGTCCATCCTGTTTATCGCTCCTTTTCAATTCGCGTATTACCTGCGGCTAAATAAATGTGTTAATTCAATGTTGTACTAAAGCACGATTTTATAAGGAAATCCCGCTTAACATAAAACTCCCCTCTTTAAAGAAACACGGAAAACATAAATTTCCTACGTGACAAGTTAAACAGCCTGTCCTTCTTTTCATCGACAACATTTTGGGAGATGCTGTGACAATATTTAAATGGTTTACTCACCTTCAACACTGCTGATATGCGTTCTGCTGTGACATCTTCTTCGCTGAAAGTTACCTTTTGTTGTTCGCGCCAGAGGATGAAAGTTCGATCTAACTCGTCCATGTTAGGGGGAACTAAACAGGATGGACACCGTTCTGTTCTTCTCACCTGATGAAACCAAAACGCCAATCAAATTGCTAGTTTGGCCAATCCTTGGTTAGATGCGGAGCGTCTTTGATTCTCCACGAATCAAATGCTCCCCCCTCCCCCCGCCTCCCTCCCATACTATATGACTATAAGCAAACGAAAACGTCAAGTTTAAAATTTAATTTCGTTTTAGTTTGTACATAAAACAAAAAAAACGATAAAACGGAAGTCGATTTTCGTTATTTCGTTTTTTGTTTAAGTTTGGACATAAAACGAAAAACGATAAAACGGAAGTTGATTTTCGTTTTTCGTTTTTTCGTTTAAGTTTGGACATAAAACGAAAAACGACAAAACGGAAGTTGATTTTCGTTTTTCGTTTTTTTGTTTAAGTTTGTACATAAAACGAAAAACGATAAAACGGAAGTTGATTTTCGTTTTTTGTTTAAGTTTGGACATAAAACGAAAAGACGATAAAACGGACTTTGATTTTGTGTTTTGCTTTTTGATCTTAGTTTACAAGTAAAGGGACGATTATTTGTTAAATTTTAGAAATTTTGGGAGATTTTGACGTTTTTCTTGTGTACATAAATTAGGTTAAGTGGTTTTAGTTTGAACTTGAATAAAACGATGTGTTTTAGGCAAAATCGGGTTCTGTATTGGTAGAATTTCAAATAAAAAACTGAAAATAAGACTGTGGATTGGCTTTTTCCATTGTTGAATATAGAATAGAAATAAAAAAACATTGAGTGGACGAACCGTGCACGGACCGTGATGACTCAAAAGACCTTTAGTAAACTAAGCGACACTCCAGAAGTCAAATGCAAATAATTCGCCTCTAGTATATACTAGTATAAATTGAGCCATTATCTCAATATTATTCCCAAACGTGAATTCACCCACGCGTGAATTTGTTTCAGTTGTATTTCAGTGCAACGTCGGTACATGGTTTTCTTGACAAAGGCAAATGATGCAAGACTACACAATTCAATTTCAATATCCGGTACTGAGGCTATAAAATACTGCTGTCGTAGACGGTTTATCAGTCAGTTGAGTTGAAAGCTTTGTGCTGTTACCGAGCTTATGATGGCCAATTCTCAGAGAACGTTGATACTTTCAATTTGGACGATGTTTTTCGTGTTCTACGGCGCTAATGGTAGGTTTTTATTTATTTTTGGTTTTCCGGCAGTTAAAAAAGCAGTCTGTATTTCTTTCTTAAAATCTCTGAATTGATTTTTGGCCTTTCGCGCCATCCTCGTCGTATCAGTTTTTATAACCGCACACTGAAGAATGTTTTGTTGTTTAATCAAACGGTTTCCAGTGTGAATAAGGATTATATCCTGATTTCAAATCATTCTTCTTGTATCATAAAAAATCGCTCTCGTTATGATACTTCTGATAAACTGAGATGTAGTAAGAGAAATTCAACTAGTGTTGAACACAACTGAGACCCGCTTAAAAGACCTTAACACGATTCAGAGACCCAAAAGAAAACTTGTCAAACTGGAACGATAATAACTCCGATTTTGTCTTGAGTTGACATAACTGTGCCCCTGACAACGTAGGCGTATTTTGTCGTAGCGAGATGAGCATATATAAATATGCAAAATAAAAACCAAGCGTGAAGTGAGGGGGAAACCAAAAACAACAAACAAAAAATTTTACATATAACAAGGTAACAACACGTGTACCCGGCGCCGAGCAGTCGTTAATATTCTCAGCTTATTTGTCATTTTTCCCCGACGGTTTGCCGCACGAAAAAAATAAATAAGAAGAAAAACAAGACACACTTTACGTCGGCCAACCATGTGGACATTTTACGAATCAACAATAAGGGCCGTCACGAACCTCTTTTAAGTCTGACGTCATCCATAGGCTAATTAGAACTAACTGTAGTTAACTGCAAACGGCGACCGAAATCACTAACTACATTTAGGTATGACGTCACGTAAAGTTAAACTTTAGTTATGTCGTAGATGTGACCGCAGCCATTATCTTGAAACAGAAAGACACAATTGCCAAAAGTTATGAAAGCAAAGAAATATTAACTAGAGAGACAAACTGATAACGGCTAAAAGTGTGCAGCCACAAGCATGACAATTAATATGATTTCTTGACCGCCTGCCACAAAATCAAATTTGATGAACTATAATCTACTTTCATCCTTGTAATTTAGCACCTTATCGCTAAACTACTGCTTCTGTTTTTTTATTGTTATTATTATTATTATTTATTATTTTATTTTATTTACTGCTTCTGTTTTGCTCTATAGAATCTTTTTATCCAATTTAGTTGTATATTGGTGGCATTTGGCGATATAACATGGAAATAAGCTAAGAGAAATTTTGTTATTTCGGGGGACAGTGCCTCTTTAATATTTGTTTATATTTTTGTCATGGGAAGAATCGAGTGTTTCATTTTCCGTCTTAAAATGGAAGTGATAATTTTGAATACTTTCGATTTTGAACAATATCTATGATAGCAGTTGTAATTGAACCGGAAAATAAAAAAACACCTTGTTTGACTAGAATTCTAGAAAACACGTTACAGTTTACTCTAGCTAACTCTCAAAAACACCCTGTCTGTGAGTTGCTTTGCCGCCTACGAATTTTAATACAGACAGGCAATATTATAAAGGCCGATCTCAAAGCAAGGCGTCCCCGAATTCCTCCACTCTGGCCTTTCTGTTTCGATTGCAAATGTTTTTATTGTCTCAGTTTATTTCGCCTATTGACTTCACGTCTGTCACAAACGAAGTAGGCCTTGGGAACGAGGTTGAAGTTGAGTATGTAGAATAAATTTTCACTGGAGGATATGTGCGGTTACTTTACACTACAGTGGAATATCTACTTTGCGACATCTCCAGTAAGGGGGGCACTTCTCCTGGTCCCGGCAAAATGCTCATATAATCTCTGAAATTTTTACCTCTATTAAAAGGGACACCTCTATTAAGGGGACACTTCTCCTGGTCCCGACCAGCAAAATGCTCAATTAGTCTTTGTAATTATCACATCTTTTGAAAGGATATCTCTATTAAGGGGACACTGCTCCTGGTCCCGGCCTGAAAAACGCTCATATAGTCTTCGTAATTATCACCTCTATTGAAGGGACACCTCTGTTTAATGTGCCTATCACCACGAGAAAGTTATTTTCAGAATCGACTCTATGTACATTGAATAGTTGAATGGTAAAATATTTCTTGTTTTGAACGTCGCGTTAGTGAGTTATAGAGATTTGAATTTACAAAATGCTAATTGGATGACGTCAACCCGGGAATTTGCCCTTATGTGTACGCCAATTTACAATGCGCAGTTTACAACTTGAGGATAATTAATTTGATAAATGTTAAAAATAAACTGTGTATAGTCAATTGATTCGTAAAAAATATTAGTTGGAGGTGAAAACAAGTAGTTGTATAATAAATGATTCCCGGGTTGACGTCATCTAATTAGCATTTTGTAAATTCAAATCTCTATAACTCACAAACACGACGTTCAAAACAATAAATATTTTACCATTCAACTATTCAATGTACGTAGAGTTGATTCTGAAAATAACTTTCTAGGGGTGATAGGCACTTTAAAGGGGACACCTCTCTTGGCCAGATGGTGTCCTCTTAATGGAGGTACCTGCGAAAGTTACTGTATATAGAACGGTATAATTTATAGTTACTATACCCGGCCTTTTGTCTCATTTTCGTTCTTATCATTTAATCAAGCTGAAGAAATGAAAGACGTGTGCCCTAGGGAGGAAATGAAGCTGATTTGTCCTCACCTTAAACCGGCCATCAAGAGTGGATATTACAAGGAGTTTCTCTGGACTGTCATTGACCCAGAAATGAAATCTGAGAAGCAATCTCTCGTCCATTGCGACGAAAATCTCAAATGCGATAGATACCCGTTAGGAATCTTTGACAAGCGGATCAAGATCGGAAGTACTGACCAGGGGATGTTGGTCGTGGAGCAATTGCTTAAGGATGATCTGCTAACCTTTGGTTGTTACATAGAAAGAAAACAAAACAAGCCCCCACTTGTTTATCAGCTGAACGTATCCTCTTCTGTAAACTGTGAGTAGATATTGAAAAATTTCCTTGTGCTCCATGACTAAGTATTTATTTACTTGTTTATTATTGCAAGAATAATCTTAAAGTGCAACCTCGTCCCCAGGATCTTCTCTGTTTTCAAAATGGTGGGTCGCCGGGGCGCCTGGACATGAGTTGTGCCCAAATCATACCGTCCAGAAGGACGTCGGACACGTTACTGAGACTTATATAACGTTTTATTTTCAATAAACTATTTACTACTTGTTTATTATTGCAAGAATAATCTTAAAGTGCAACCTCGTCCTCAGGATCTTCTCTGTTTTCAAAATGGTGGGCGCCGGGGCGCCTGGACAAGGCTGCCAAAAATACTCCAAGCCATCGTTGATTATTTATAATTATTAGCGGAGCACTTGCCAGGCCGAAGGCCTGGCTGCGCAGCTCCATACTCATAGAACCTATCGCCGTCATTTTTCATGGTCATGGCTAGCAGAATGTTTCGCGGGCGCGTGTCCGTCCGCCTGCCGGTCCCCGCCGTGTTGGAACAACATCCGGGATCTTGAAAGCATTTTTTGTTTTTCGCGCGGCCACACAGCCGTGAGCTCGGGAAACACTTTAGTTGTTTTGTTGTGTCTAGCGGAGAATTAAAGTCGTTATTTTCCTGCATTTTTTCGCGGTTTGCTACTCAAGACAGGGATACTAATTAAGGAATACTCAGAAGCCGCTTTAGTGGAAAAAGACGAGCTTTCAGGGATAAAATCTTGCTTCGAGGAACTTGATGTATTACGTTTTTATCAATGCGGGAGATATTTGTTTTCTACGGATTTCAGAACCAGAAGCGGAGATTTGAATTTCCAAGCAAGCTAGGAGCTTAAAGGTAAAACAGATTACAGTTTTCGATGAGAATTTATATTGATATCAATCTGTGAGTGACTTTTTATTAGTATTATTGTTAGTTTTGGAGAATTGATTTTAAAACGTGCTTAAATTTAGTTGTATCGATCTCTTGAATTTCATCGAAGAAAGCTTAAACTCGATGAGCTATAATTAAATGATACGCGTTTTGCTTTTAAACGTAAACTAATGGAGATTTGAATAAATTTTTTCGAAAGAAGATTGTGTTGTCCATTTTTATGTGTTTGTTCATTCATTAGATAGATTGAAAAGCGATTTTATGTAAACAAAACAAGACTTTGATTTTATAGTACAGTTCTATCTTCACTCGCATCGCCTTATGCAAATATGTTTGTGTATTTTTGCCATTTTTGATTTTCAAATCAGTTTCTCGGGCAATTTTTGACAAACATAAACTGTATTTTATTCGGAAACTAGTGGTACTAGTTGTTCTAGACAGAGAAAAGTTGTTTTTGTGAACTTTTGTACGGTCTATAAAAATGTACTGTGCAGACGGTCGCGTAATACTGTTTTTGAGAATTGCTAAAATTGAAAATAGCCCATTCGTCAATCTTAATTCTTGTGCTTCCAACCTTTCACCTTAGTTAAGTTTCACCTTAGTTAAGTTTCACCTTAGTTAAGCTTGTTCAAAGTGCGACGCTGTTAGGCTTGGGCTATGTATATATATTAAACACTTAATGACTGGTCTCGAGGGAAACAGTGAATTTTGTTTTCCGAGAATCTCGATGTTTCCCGAGACGAAGTCGAGGGAAACATCGAGATTCGAGGGAAACAAAAATCCACTGTTTCCCGAGGGATCAGTCATTAAGTGATTTGTTATATAGCAACACAAAAAAACACAACACAAGACAGTTTGAAAAACGCGCCGAGCACTCGATCCATCATAATCATGCCACCTTTTGTCACGGTCTGATCACGTGCGCTAGCGGGCAACAGTGCAATGTTACCCTCTGACGTCAAAATTGTTGCCCGCTTTCGCAAATGTTACGCGCTTAGCACAATTGGCGGGAAACAGTTTGTTTGTTAGATGTCATGTGACGATGAATCAACCAATCAACGCGCGCGTTGTATTGACAAAAAACTCCAGCTATATAACAATTTGTTATGTGACACACAATGAAATGGCGTTTTCGAACGTTATTTTCATTGATTGGCAGCCTTGTTTGTTTTCTAGTAATCTGAAAGCATTGTTCATACGGGACATTTCATCGTGTTTTACGGGACAAAATGCTTCACGATTCTTGGAGTATTTTGATGGAAATGTCTTCATTCCATAGCTCAGAAGGAAGTCGGACACCTTATTGAGACTTATATAACGGAGTAACTGGTCAGCTTTCAGTTGAGGTTGGGGTTAGCAGTTTATATAGTTAAATTTAGGACTAAACAACCCCAGAAGCTAGATGGTACAGTGGTATGATAGGCTATGTAAGCCTAAGCCTAGCTGAGGTCACAGGTTTCAATCCTGAGTGGGGATTTTAGATTTTCTTTTTTACACTTAAAAATTTATCGAGAATAAAATTCTAAGTGTCGACATTACGTTATATAATTCTAAATCTTCTGAGCTATAGAAGGTAGACTCTACCTATTTTGATAGCCTTATCCACGGGTTTCTGCGCTCGCTCGGCATGTAGCAGCTCCCGTAAGATCTAACCAATTGGATGGATACAATAGAACGAGAAGAAATAGAAATAAAACAATTGAACGAGTCGACAATGAAAACTATTGTTTGTTTTAACCAATCTCGACAGATTTTCCGAGCAGCTGCAACACCACTCGCTCGCTCTGCCATTTTCAAAAAGGCGCTGGGAGCGAGGTTGCTTTTAAAAAGTGGTTCCGGCAAGCTAAGGGTAATCATCTATGCTCTTTCTCGCGGTGATGTGGACGGATCTGTTAAGCCTGGTTTTCACTGGGGACGCAAGCACACGCGCAAGCATAACAGCTCTAATTTCACTTTGAAAACGGCCTGGAAAAATGTTCTTTCAACGGCTATCACTGTTAAAAATTACAATTACCCAACCCAATAGCAATTGTTAATGTTTTAAAATGGCTTTCATTTTTCTTCTCTATTTGTTCAGTAACATGTTGCAAAATCTGAAACTGATGATAAATTCTTTCTTTAAAAATCTTTGGTTATATTGAAAAAAGCTATATAAGGCCGTTCTAATAATTTTTGAACTCGAGTCAGCTCGCATTGGCTATTTACATAAAGCGCGCGTCATCAGATAGCGCATACGTTCATTTAAACTCTAGTCCAGCCACCTAACCGTAACAGCCCTACCCATTAAAGTCGGCATTTAATTATGTGTTAATCTGAAGCCCTTTCTATTTATAACTAAAGGCCTGTCGACAGTTGCTGGTCAAGACGTTGATCTGAACCAAGCACTGGGAGAAATACCCTCAAGAGAAACAATTGAAGACACGTGGTGGTACTGGATCAAACCCGATGGAGCAAAGCAGAAGATTGTGTACTGTGACCCCACGACGTGTCTGTTTGAGGATTGTAGCAGTTCCTGCCCACAGTGTCGGCCGAGGCTTAAGATTAATGGAGTGAAATTAATGTTGATGAACGTGGGAGAAGTAGATCGTGGGTTAAAATTGGAGTACCGGATGTTTCCAAAAATAATTGGTCGGACAGCGGCCAAACCCATGCCTCGGGTCTACACACTGAAAATCAAAGATGTGTTCCCATCAGGTTAGTCCAATTTAAATGGATTGTGAGAAATTTAAGTTAATAGTTGCTGAATGGCTGAATGAGTCCTATATTGTTTGACACTGTAAACTGGGCTCTCGTTCTCTCCTCAAAAGGAAACTTGTTTTCGTTGTCAGAACATCACAAGATGTCTAGCATCGCCAACCGGAGTGTCCAAGGAATTGAGCGAAATTAGTCTGTTCGTTTTTTTCACTGTCATTTGCCATCCCGCTTTTTTAAAACTCGTTTCCTTTCTGTATTTAAACAAAATAAGGACAAATGTCAGTAACGACACAGGTCGACTTTATTTTAATCCTGCAATTAATCCACGAAACTACCAACCCGTGACTTAACGTGTCCAACCATTCGTGTGCTCCTAATAGAAACCAATGGTAATATTCTTTTCTTTTATTGATTTAGACTTCGTAAGCAGCACAAGCCAAAGCAAGAAAACAAAGACGCCTTCAAAGACGCCCACTAGAAATAGCACAACTTGGGTCCATGAAACACAATCCTCAGCTGGCAGCCGGGTCTTAGCTTTTACTGCAGTTTTGGTTAGCTTGATCACAGCTCTTTAAACTTGAAATCATGGCGTGTCGGTTGAGTTGGTTTCCTGGGAGCTGTTCTCGAGTTCTAATTTGAATTGATATTCGATCGCCGTGCGATTCCAGGAAAGAACTGCAAAATCCATTTTGGATACACGAATTCACGCTGTAATGTTCTACATTTCGCCCAATTATCTTAGCAACATGAGGCTGAATTGTAAAAGATAAAAGGTGTCATATTGTCCGTCAATAATCATCAAACATTATAATAGTAAAGTAAAGCCGCACACGAGCCAGATGGCCCACACGGCCGGAGCTTAACCCGGTTTCTGTAGCATGAAGCGACTAGGAACATTGCTACCCCCCCCCCCCCCCCCCATAAAAGGTTTGTTCATGACTCAAAAATGTTTTGACTGCTCAAAAGAGTTTTGTCATGACTTAAAAGAGTTTTATCATGACTCAATAAAGTTTTGTCACTGCTCAAAATAGTTCTTTCATGACTCAAAATAGTTTTATCATGACTCAAAATAGTTTGTCACTGCTCAAAATAGTTTTTTTCATGACTCAAAAGAGTTTTGTCATGACTCAAAAGAGTTTGTCACTGCTCAAAATAAAAGTTTTGTCATGACTCAAAAGAGTTTTGTTACTGCCTATAAATTGTCCATTATCTAAACATTCCTAAACGTGAATTAACCCCGGCGTGAATTTTTGCATGCGTGTGTATTATTTCAGTGCCAAGTCAGCACATTTTCTTGACAAAGGCAAACCGCCCGAGATTTAACAATTTCAATTTCAAAGTCCGATACTGACGCTATAAATACCGCTAATTAACGCTTTGTCCTGTTACTGAGCTCATGATGACCAATTCTCAGAGAACGTACATTGGATGTTTTTGCGTTCCACGGCTCCAATGTCATGACTCAAAAGAGTTGTCATGGCTCAAAAGAATCAAATGATAATAATTCTTCTCCAGTATAGATTCATGAGCCATTATCTCAACATTCCCAAACGTGAATTCACCCACGCGTGACTTTGCAGACTTGTCTTCTTTTTTTTTTATTTCAGGGTGAAGTCATCACATGCATGTTCTTCAAAATTGAACTGTTCATGTACATTTAGGTGCGAGGGTCAACCAAGCGATAGTTCAGCGCCACTAGTAACAAATGATCGTAATGATGACGTTTCAAATCATCAAATCATTGATTTTCTTTTCTTCTTGATAAAGGGGTAACCTCGGGATCTAATTTGTCAAATATTTTTACTTTCATATTTGAATAAAGTATTATTATCATCATCATCATCATCATCATCATCATCATTATTATTATTATAATTATTAAATGTGGAGATCGTTTCTCCATGTGAAATAATGGCCTGGAAATTGTCTATTTTTTTACTGTATTTAATTAGTTGAGGTGCATTGATCAAGTTGAAACCACATTGGACTTAAGGTGGGACTCAACCTAAATTTGAATGAAATTTTAAGAGGTTTCAAGAAGGGAAGAGAAGAAAGAAAATGATTTTTGGAACACCAACAGACAGTTGATACCCACACAAGAGCACCCCAGATTACTAGTAGACTATTTTGGTGTCACTCTATTAATTATTAACTACAAATTGTAATTTTAAAACTTCATTAAATCTTCAATATTTCTTGTTTCTCTAAATTTTACAAATCCTTTAATTTGAGAAAAACATTTTCCTCCCAAACATACCCAACAATCACCCAAAAATTTACACCACATAACATAGATTCATGAGATGAGCAGAGAGTTTTTGGGTTGCTTGAAACGTGAACAAGGTATTTCCATTAAAGCAACGTTAAATGGCGGAAAGATGGCGTTCAGCTTGAGTCCCGCCTCAAAGGTATATATCCAGGACGGGGAGAGGGTTTCGTCTGGTCTCTTGCCATCTTCGAACATGTCCGCATTGGAACCAAGCCATATGTTCTATGCAGGATATTTTTTTTCTTTTAAAAAAGTTGTTTAGTAATTAGTTGAGGGAACCGGATTTGAAAGGGTTTGGGAAGCGGCAAGATCAGAAACACCCCACCCCACCCCACCCCCGCCGTCCTCTCTTTCTTCCCCACTGTTCCCTTCTCAGTTCAGTTCAGTTTCCTAAAAAGGACTCCACGAATGTTACCATGCAAACAGCATACATTAGGTTAATCTCAAGGATCAGTGCGTTTCTCAGAAATCTCGTGACTTCAAACTAGCTTAGGGTTTAATAGTGGCTGATGATCAATGCTTCAGTTCAGAGAATAAGCAACTTAAATAATCATTTCGTGACAAGATCAACTTACAGTTTCCTAAACTGCACGATAAAGCTGTAAGTGAGTTTTGAGCAGAGTTTGAGTCGTTCGAGCGAGTGTCTTCTGTTTACGTTTGAATAGACTACATGGTCACTACAGGTATGTCGCTAATTCCTCTTTATATTTTTCTATTTTTAACACCAATCATCTACAATTAATTTATTAAAATTATTGCTCCAGAAACGAAAGGTATTGAAGTGATCAAAAGTCAGCCATGTCGTGATTGAATTGTTCTGTTGGCGCCAAACTTAGACGATATTCACGTTATCGCGTCGCATCCGATCACCAACACACGAGAAACGAAACCTTGCGTAAATCAGGGACGAATTTATTGTCTCCCTGCTTGTCCCTTTCTTCTGATTTAGTAATAAAATAACATGCGATAACTCTAATTGAATGAATTAAATCCCCTTTTAAGGTTTGAACAAGTCAGCTTTCAGTTTCCATTCTACGCTTTCTTGGGGTGTTCAGTGATGCGAGATTTCAGGTTTATTTCATCTTTATAATTATCTTGTTCATGCAAGCACGTACAAACGAAAACTTGTCTCCATTTTCGCAGCTTTATCCGCTCTACTAAGGTCCAAGATCAACCTCCATTATGAGTTTCTTAATATCATTGCATTTCAGTATAACTACACCGCTCAATTCTTGCATATATTTGCTTGATCTCGAAACGGAAATCTGTTTGGCTTCTGGTTGATACATTTCATTTCCTTGTTTCGATTTTCGACGTTGTACTTACATATCGTTGGATTACAACTAAATCCACCACTAAAACAACGAAAAGAACCTCAATTTAATATTTGTTAACGCGAATGCAGCTGTCTGTGGCTTGCTTGTAATTAAAAACTCTCGCCTGCGGAGAGTAAGACATAACAATGGACGCATCATTTAGCAAAATGTTTGTAATGTTCTGCTTTTAATTAATCTAAGGAAATACTCTAATTCTAGCCTTCAATACAGTTTGCTTACCGACTATATATTTCCTAAAATATTAATTACAACAAGTAGTGATCATAGCACCTCGTCTTGACCTACGTAGTACCTCAGTTTCAGCCACTGTTGAAAGGGGCTATGTCACGAGATATGTCACGCTGGCCAAAATGTCGGGCCGACATCAAACAAATTCGCGCTATCGCCGTGGAATCGGGCAAAATCCTTCAATTCTGCCGTGCTGTGTACTCCGAAAGGTCTCAGATTTTTTCCGACGTAAATAGTATATTTGTCTTGACTTTATTTCGGTTTATTTCTCCGATTCTGAAATGCTACGCCTCAGTACTTGGTGTGATATCCGCAAGGATTTTACCGACTAAATAATTGTAGATATCTCAATGTCTGGAAGTTGCATCTAGCATATGTTTAATAAAGATGGCGCAGATTTGGTACCGACACTTTTCTCGATTCGTTTCCGCCTAGCCAACAAGATTAGGAAGCGTCTCCTTCGTCGACGCAATGACTATATTAAGGGGGCTGTGTCTGACTGGATTTTGAGAAAAACGACATTGTTTAAAACAGAGGGCAATAAGCTGGTATTACTATGGTAACCGCTGTCGCTTGGAAACCAGTGAAACATAAAACTAAAAGCAATCGAAGAAATTTTGATCTCAAAACATACACCCAACGGCAAAAAACTGAGCCTCAATAAGATGCCATATAATTCATATTAATATATCAAGTTTTAAAGAATCTTTATTTACTGCTTCATGTTTTGTTGCCAAGACTCACATAACCCCTCCTGCCAGTTGGGATTTGTAACAAGTTAAGTTCAATTTGCAATATTTAGTTCAATATTTTGAGCGGCGTGCCTGTGAATTTAAGCTGGATAGCTAAGTGCTCGTCCACTATAAACAACATTTACATTACATTTTTTGCATTAACCCCAGCCTATATAGAGACTAAACCCTGGTAGGGCTTAGAGAGTCCTATATCATCCCCTTTTGCATACACAGAGCCCTATCACTATAAAACCACTCGTTCCTTTGGGTGAAAAAATCCCAGACAGTTAATGCATCCTCAAGATCCCTTGTGTATAATATAGGCATGCCAAGTTCCCCTACAGTGTAGATAGAGAATAGCATCTACAGTCAAGTTCCGTTGGCGGTAGAGTTTAGGCATCTACAAGTTTCCTCGTGTAGAGTTAAGTATCCAGAAGTTCCCTTGAGTAGATTTTAGGCATTTGTAAGTTCCCTGGGTACAAATCCCTACAGAGTTTATAAAACTTTTTCTCCCAGTTGAGGAGAAAATTATATTTGGTTTCCAAATTTGGCACGAGGCTTGTTATCTGCATTTGTCTTGGAAATGACGGGCGCTTCAAGTTTCAAATGCTGTTTTTATTTCAGTTTCTATTGGGGAGCCTTCAACTTGCTGAGTTTATTTTAGCTTTGATACCTTCACTTTAATATCAACTAAGTCAATTTGCAGTTGAGTAGTTCAAAAGCTAAAAAAGAATCTTAAACAAACACAAGAATTAATGTTATATTGGCTAACTTCTCATTTTTTTTTGTCTTCTCATGCATGTGTGTTCAAATACACTTCTACCATTTACATTGGTTATATTTCTTTTGATTGATCATAAGCTTCAGCAAAATTTGTTTTTTAAACTTGACTCGAACTTGACTCATGACTCGAACTTGACTCGGGCTCGAACTTGACTCGTGAAATGAGCACACTCTGACATCTCATAGTATAACCATTAAAATGAAAGCTCTTCAGCTGTACTTTCATTTGGTTCTGGTTGCTTCTAGGTATTTTTGAAAAGTAATTTTGACTATTTTTTGTTAAAGTGCCTATCACCTCTAGAAAGTTATTTTCAGAATAAACTCTATGTACATTGAATAGTTGAATGGTAAAATATTTCTTGTTTTGAACGTCGTGTCTGTGAGTTATAGAGATTTGAATTTACAAAATGCTAATTAGATGACGTCAACCCGGGAATCGTTTATTATACAACTACTTGTTTACACCTCCAAGAAATATTTTTTACGAATCAACTGACTATCCACAGTTTATTTTTAGTATTTATCAAATTAATTATCCTCAAGCTGTAAACTGCTCATTGTAAATTGGCGTAGAAATAATGACAAATTCCCGGGTTGACGTCATCTAATTAGCATTTTGTAAATTCAAATCTCTATAACTCACTAACACGACGTTCAAAACAAGAAATATTTTACCATTCAACTATTCAATGTACATAGAGTTGATTCTGAAAATAACTTTGACCGCTTTTGAAAATGATCTGAAAGGCATAATGTGCTGCCTCTCACCGGGTTTGTCACTAAAGGAGCTTGTGAGATCCTGTCCTACAATTAAACTGTTAAA
Organism: Cladopsammia gracilis; assembly: GCA_022457155.1. Taxonomy (NCBI): domain Eukaryota; kingdom Metazoa; phylum Cnidaria; class Anthozoa; order Scleractinia; family Dendrophylliidae; genus Cladopsammia; species Cladopsammia gracilis. The sequence continues at coordinate 369,442 of JAJGOT010000632.1, forward strand.
AGTGGCTGAATTTGGAGACTTCTATCTCCACTCTCCCTGCCTAATAGTGAAAAAGAACAAATAAAAAAATCCTGAGTGTTAGAAAATATTACACTAAAAAGAAAACTTATTTTTAGGTTATCCACGACTTGACGCACTTTGAAAACATGGCTTCTGCCACACCAGCAACTTCATCCACAAAAGAAACAACCAATTATTCCAGGTTGTGCCGTGTTCTGGTAGATGTGGGCACTTGCGCACTCAGAGCCACCTTTGATGCAATATGCACTCCACCAACTCTTCATACAGTCTTGGCAACAAACCAACTCAAACTGCAGTCGCTAAGACCACGAAGGATTATCAATGCAATACAATGGGGAAAACTTTTTCCAGCAATTCCTAATTCAGTGTCTTCAAGGGACTTTGACATCACTTTACTCATGATACTCTTAAGAAACATATGTGGCCTAGCTCCTCCAGCAACTGGCTGGGACGCCCTTCCTGCTGCAACAGACATGAGCCGTGAAGCAGATATTGCCCGAGTCAAATACTTCAGGAATACTGTGTATGCTCACGCTGAGCATGCTTCTGTTGATGATGCAACATTCCACCAGCACTGGAAGGAAATCCGAGACGCTCTGGTGCGACTAGGAGGGGTTGCCTATAAAGTAAAAATATTTTTTGTTGCATTTTAAACAAAAACTTTCATAGTCAGTTTTGTATGTCACTTTCATTGACTTAAGCCAACTTATAGTGTTCCCAATTGGCACTTTTGTGCTGAATAAATCATTGGAACTTCAATAAAGTGACTTATTTCAGTCTCTTTATTTTTATTTTTATGAAGGTTTTTTGAATGTTGCTATTGATTATCTTAAAGTTGTATTGTTACTTTTTCTCTGATTAGCACTTTGATTTGTGATTTGTAATTTTCTATTTTTTTTTTCATTTTAAGGTTGCTATTGACGATCTGGAAATTGTTTGCATGGACCCAGAAGTAGAAGACCACTATAAGGATCTTCTTATCCAATGGAAACGTGATGAGGATAATATCAAAGATGTGTTGCAAGAAATCGGTAAAAAGCTTGACTTGGTGGCATCTGCTGTTACTTCAGTTACGAAGGAAACAAGTGATGAAGGTGAGTTGTAATAATGCAGAACACAGGCTTACCATACTAAGAACTACAGAACATCACTCAAACAGAGGATGGTACATTTGTCCATCAAGTGATCGCCATGTTTGCACTAGCTAAAGTCAGTATAGTTACAAAAAAATGATTTTTCTTCATCTTTTTCCACCTTCAACAGACTTTCTTCCCCAGTCCACCAATTTAAAACACCTTGAATAAGTACATTGGGAGCAAGGTCAATAACTCATATTTGCATGCCATGAACGTGACAGAATTCGAATGACAGATGAGGTATATGAATGCATATATATGCAGTTGCTTAAGTTAAAAACACAACTACGTAGATCATTTCTTCAATTTACATTTTCTGTCCGCAGTTCATATATAATTCATTCATGTACCTCATAGCCTGTGTGGCTTCATAGCTCAGTTGCTAGAGCATCACATCAGTAATGCAGAGGTCACGGGTTAAAATCCCTTGAAGACCTGAGTCATACATGCTGAGTATTTTAAGGCTTCTTTGCAATTGCTTAAATTGCAAACATGACTGTGAGGATCATTTCTTCACTTTATATATCGTACCATAAACTTCTAACCTCTAGACAGTATTCACAAATATTAGCTGTTTAATTGGATTTTCCAAACATCGCAGTTATCAACTGCTGGATAAAAAGAGTTGCATATTAAAGAAAACTCCTATTTGTAACAACCAGAAAACACACATTTAGTTATGATGAAAAAGTGTAAGGGTAAAACATTTTAAGTTACCATGTTCTAGGTTCTCAGATAATGAAAAAGAGTTGATTAGAATAAGTCCGGGTAAAGAAAACAGTGACTTAAAAGAATGAAGCCTCTCTCTCCAGTCTCCTCGTTATAATCTTCATGTGCGCTTTTTATTTGTTACTCGCTCCCACTATCTGATAACATGATACAACATAGTAACACCAAACAACAACAAAACTTTGAGTAGAAGGAAATAGATAACAGATGTGCCTGTCACTCACCGAGTTAGCCAAAGGACTATTTGTCGCATGTGGAGGAAAAAAATCAACAGCAACTTACAATTAAATAATTATACACACAGAAATATGTGGATATAAATATAACTTGTCCTAATTAAACTAAGAGTATTTCATTAGGATATCCAAACACCGAGAATTGGGTTGAAAAACGAGGCGCATACGATTTTTTTAAACACACTTCAAGGTCTTTGGATACCTAATGAAACACTCTTTCGAGTATTTGATATAGCTTGTCTAACTGATCATTAAATGCGGAGAAAATGAAGGAATAAAATCGCCAAAATCTATGCAAACAAGAGGTTACCCGGTAGCCTGTACTCGTACCGGTAATGTACGTTACTTGCGTGGAACACTGATGTAACACAACAACACGCAAATAAAAACAAAATTAGTTCTGGTAATGTACGTTACTTGCGGGGAACACTGATGTAACACAACAACACGCAAATAAAAACAAAATTAGTTCTGCTTGCATGCGTGCGTATTCTCGTACCCAGAAATGTCCCAGATCTAATGCGATGCACAAATAACAGACGAAAACAAAAATAATAAAATAAAAAAAAATGGAGAGCAAACTTTACCTCGTTGCCGTATTCGTCACGAGCGAAACAGCAACAAACAATAAAACCCAAATTTATTTTGCTTTTGCTCGCTTTTGCTTGCAAATTGACGCCACCGAATCTCAAGTATCGCAGGCTCCAAATTTTCTCGCAGTGCATGCGTTCGTATTCTTGTACCCAGATCTAACGCGATGCACAAAAGTAGATACGAAAACACGGAGGAAAAGAAAAAAAACGCAGGCCAATCCTTGACTCGTTGCCGTACCGGCACGAGTAATTAAGACCGGGTATCCAAACCTCCTTTCTTTTTCCTCATGAATCATTGATGAGTTTAAGCAGGTACCATGGCCCTTGAATAAAAATCATCAAAAAGAAGACTGAACGCACACTTTATTTGGAAGGATCTTAAGGAGTATCCAAGTGATATTTTAGTCAGTTATATCATAGAGCTCCTTAATTTTTTACCGCTTCGGAGTAGGAATATGTTATAATTCCTCTGCCCCAAATTCTCCTGGGGAATGCCACTTATTGATCATTGATACATAAGGCAGCCTAGTTACAAGACTCCTTAAACATTTGGCTGTGTAGTACCTACAATTTCCTTAGAATTTACTAACCTTGTTTTATTTCCTTGTTTTTCATAAGACAAAAACTTCAAACAAGAGGAGATGTTGGATACCTCTTTGGTGTGTAGAAAGAAACATCACGAGAATGAATTGCTGACCTCTTTCTGTAAACAGTGCAAAGTGTGCATTTGTGAGAAGTGTGGACAAACACGTCACAATAATCACACCAAGGTGAATATACACCAAGCCGCAGAACAACACAGAGTCGATATCGAGGAGATTGTTGAAGAAATGAAGAACGGGATTGCTGAATATAAAGAGCATGTGGAAAAAACAAAAGAATTATCGAGGAAAAGCAGGGAGAAGATTGCCACAGCTAGAAACAAAGTTATGACATCTCTTGAAGAACTCATGCGACTTTTGAAGGAGCATAAATCAACCACACTGACTAGTTTAGAAGTCATTCAAGAAAAAGAGCAAAGAGGGCACGTGGCACAGCTGCAGCACTTTCAGTTTTCTATAGAACAGCTACAAACATCTGTGGAATGTTGTGAGGCCATCTTACAAAGAAACCAAAGCATCGAGATTCTACAAACTCATCATGCTCTCATAGAACGTTGCAGAGGTCTTCTAAATGTAGAGAAACTGAACATTTATAAGCCTCTTCATGTCAATTACGAAATAAACAAAGACGTTATTGAGAATGTAAGAAGTGCAGTTCCGGCCGTGGGTCGAGTTGTTGTTAGTAGCATAGATCCTTTGCAGTCAGTGATAGAAAGTCTACATGAAGCAGACGTCGGAAGCGAAGCATCGATTAAAATAACAACAAAAGATTCTAATGGAAACAAGTGTTATGAAGAAGAAGATCAGATTAATGTCAAAGTGCAGACTCCATCAGGAGAGGAACTGAGCCACTTACTTGCTCCCAACGAAGATGGTGAACATTTGATCACTTTTACACCGGATTGTGTTGGGCAACATGACGTGCTGATTGCAGTCAACGGTCAGCTGCTGACCGGTAGTCCATGGCGTGTTCATGTGACTCCACATTGTTACAAATATGTATTCTCGTTTAGTTCACGTGGGAAAGGAAAAGGACACTTTGACTGGCTCTGTGACATTGCAATAAATAACAAGACAATGAAAATTGTAGTAGCTGATTATTGTAACGATAGAGTGCAGCTGTTTTCACCAGAAGGAACTTATCTAAAAACTCTTGGCGATAACAAACTAACTGAACCCACATCAGTAGCATTCACCAGTTCAAATGAAGTCATTGTCATTGATTCTGTTAAAATTTTGTGTTTTAATGAAAGTGGTGACATTTTAAGACTTGTCACCAACAAACACCTGGAGGACCCACGCCGCTTGACTATTGCACGTGATGGACGCATGGTGATGTGTGACAGGGGTGACCATACAGTCAAGGTCCTGTCCTCTGATGGTGCACAGCTGTTACACACCATTAGTGCTCCAGACCGTGCATGCCCGTCACATGCTGTGTGTCATCAGAATATGTTTTTTGTTTCCTACTGGGAAGCAAATGATGTAAAAGTGTTTAATCAGGATGGCCAGTTTCTGTATAGTATCGGTACTTCCGGGTCTGGTGATGGACAGCTGAGTGGTCCTATTGGTCTTACAATAGACAGATTCGACAACCTGGTGGTGTGTGATAGTAATAACAAAAGGCTTCAATTTTTTACTCTTGACGGGAAATTTGTAAGCAAAATAGAAGGTCAACCCACTGGGCTTAAGCAACCTCGGTCTGTTACTATGTCAAGCATTGGCCAGTTGTTTGTTACTGATCGAGCAGAATGCTGTGTGCATGTATTCCAGTGAGAAAAGCGGATGTCTTATTAACACTGAAGTAATATAATTACAAGGGTAATTACATTAAGAAAACGAGCATAAAAACAATGAATTTGCTATTTAGTTTTATTCCTCTCCGGACTTTCTATTCTAATCCTTGTTATTGTCTCTGTTGTTGTTTATAGAGTAATGGCTCCATCCGATTTTCTGACTTAAAACTTTTCATGACCTGGTGAATAGTTTAGTAAAAGAATTCCACCTTTATGTAATTCTCGTGTAAAGAATTAACTAACAAGTCTTTAAAAAAGATGAAATTTGTGAAGAGCTTTGAGTATAATAATGGTCAATAAAATAAATTATCGTCTGGGATTTTTAAATTACTTTAGTTATCGTTGTTATTATTGTAATGTTTTATGATAGGACTCTGGGCAGACAGTGTTTTCGTCTCTCCCCGCGTGTACTGATCTCACGCGCGTACTGCTCTCACGAGCGCTCAGGTAAATTAAGGCATGGCTCCCCAGTTATTTCGCCCAAAAAGTGAGGGGGTGGTCTATCTTCAGACGCTTTATTTGTAACAGCGTAAAACTTTGGAAGGCTAATAAGTTTGCAAATATTGTCATTTTGGCATGTAAATGTTATGCAAATTAGGTCACGTGACTTATTACGGGCAAAAAGTCTTTAGAAATCTTTAAGCAAAAATGGCACCAGTTTATACCAATAGTCATCTATTTTTACTTCTCTTAAATGGTTCCCAAAGTAAGCAACAAAGGATCTGTGCCCGGACCTTTTGAAATTTTGAAAATGAACGACATTTTTTACTAGTGCCCAGTCCCCTAAAACAAGTAATTTAATTTTTCAGGCTTTTATTTTGATTATCTTAAAAAGTCCGGGCACAGAAATGATGCACCTAATAGGCAAAACATTATAATCCCAAAGGCAGCTTCCGGAGAGTAAGCAAAACTGGTGCCATTTTGCTTAAAATAATTTTGAGCTAAAAATAACCCTGTCTGGTCACGTGACTTAATTTGCATACGTCATGGATGTCAATATGACAACTTTGTCAAACATATTAATCTGTCAAAGTTTTACGTTTGCATAGTTTAATCCTCAGAAGATAGACCACCCCCTCACTTTTTGGGCGAAATAACTGGCGGCCCATGCCTTAATTTTCTTGAGCGTTCACGAGAACTCGGCTTTGGTGCAATACTCCCTATAAAATACGTTTGGCTAATACTGGAGTTTCATTTAGTTACAGAAAGGTTTATAATCAGTTGTAAAAGTTCTTAGATCTTACGTAGCGTACTAGAACTCAGTGTAAGAAATATATTATTTCTGCTTCACTACACAACAGACTGTAATTATATACCAATAGGTTTATTTTGCAGGTTTCGGCCGAGCACCGGGACTATTACAGCAAATAGTGCTACACTGAGCCTTAGTACACAATATATAGTAAACAATATCTATAACTACATTATCCAATAATCGCCATCACAGTAAAACACCTAACGGAGCTGAGCAACCACGCACAAAACCACTGTGGTTAGACGGAGGCCAGAAAAAACCTGCCTTAAAAACCCCTTGGGGAAAAAAATGACAGGAAATCTGAGTAGGAACCAAGGCCCAAGCTCCAAACGGCCCATCCTACGAGGCTCTTAATTAATGCTCTAAGTTGCAGTTCGTATTCTTTCTTTCATTTTATAACAAAATAATTGATAAAGTGAGTGAGAAGCGGTGTCGGCCTAGAATGATCCACCACGTGCTATACAAAGCTTATATATCCCACAGTACTACCCATGATGCACCATCATCTAACAGGACCCAGGCCCTGTTGCTATCGTGCCACAGAAATATTACATTTCGGGCTAATTCGTAGCCACTCAAACGCCAGGAATTCCATTTGCTTTCATGATAAAATATAAGTGAAGCAATGTAGAATAAGGAGGTCGAATAAACCAACATGAAGTAAAAGATTACCTCATTCGACCCAAACGAACTGCTGCGCATGACTTAAGCGACGATATGGAAATATGCATTAGCGAGTGTTAGCGATCATAACGGCGCTAATTTGATAGAAATACAATCTATAAACACACAAGGCTGGTTTCCATATGATCAGCAACATAATGTAGCGTTTATATAAATGTTTCTTACTGTACGTTGAGCGGCTTCAAGGAGTCAAAGTGTGGCGCCTTCCACTGCTATTTTATGGAAACTTGTGAGAATGCACGGCACATTTAAGTAGCCTAAAGGAGCTTTCCAAGGGATTAAGGGACAGTGTCATGGGGATTTAGTAAATAAAATGAAAGGCCTCTAAGAGCCATCTCGTGAATACAAAGCGACGTAAGGTTAATTTTAGCTTTTCTTGGTGCTTTGTAATTACGTTTCAAGCTTTTTATAATACTTTTATTAACTTCGAAAAACTAACCATTGTTTCAGCCAGCAAGGAAGTAAACAGTACCAAAACCCCCGTAATCCCTTGTAATCCCTCGTAACCCTTGTAATCCGCTGTTAACACTTATAAGCGAGGGCGAGGAGGGAGGAAGGGGTCTACGGTATTAAATTCGCTAGCAGACACGCGCGAGAATCCACGGCCACGCTTTCGGCGCTTCATGCCTTCGCGAGGAGAGTATCTTATCTGCGCTTGGAAAAAATAAAGAAATACTTTCTTACTTGGGCCGTTTTAATTTTAAGCAATAGAAACTCAACAAAGGAGATAACAGGCCAAATGGTGCAAAATTCAAGAACTCTAATTTGATCACATTCAAGGATAACGATCGCATTCAACAACCACATTCACATTCAACATATGTAAATAAATCAATTATAACAGTCATCTCGATCACATTCAAGGTCACACATGACGTTCCTCCCCTGGTGCTGTGCCTTGTTGTGGCGGGGATGCTTGCGTGCCCTTACGACCCCTAGAGTTGTGTCAGCTGGAGCCCATGCTCCTGGTAGGTTCAACCATGCTGAATTGGTCTACGGGAGAAGGGCCAGCCTAAACAGTGCCCTGATCCTCCAGGTTGGGGGTTAAGCGTAGGGCCGACAACCCTGCCTTGTAAAAAAAAGTCATGTTACTGAAACTTCACTAGGAAACACAAGCTATTGTCGTCCGGGAGGCTTGAGGCACTGCAGTGCAAGTATGAACGGCCCGAGGGAAAACCAAATGGGAACCCGTGCTGGGAAAGCGAAGAACGATGCTGGGAGAATTGAAAGAAACTGGAATGGTGTGGTCAGAAGCAATGAAAAGAGCCCAGGACGGAGATGACTGGAGAAACTTAGTAGAGGCCTCATGTGCCACTCGGCATAAAGAGGATCGATGAGTGAGTGAATGAGTGAGTGAGTACGAAAATGAAGAGGTTTTTACTTTAACTAAAACGTTTATTGGGCGCATTCTACACTGTAAATTTTTATAAAAATTGGCGAATCGGTTGGATATTCTTGGTTTTCGATCACAGAAGAAGACAATTTTTGTACATACACAACCCACTAAACGTAAGAAACGAAAAGTAAGCAAATAGCCGAAAATTATGTAAATAGAACTAAATTTTAGTTCTATTTTATATATATTTTGGGACCGTAGGTCTTTACTAGATCCGATATGCTGGGTTTCTTTCAGCATGGTTTTGTCCATGCGTTAGAATGTTTGCATTGGCTTGCCATGTATATTCAGTTTTTGCGAGACACCATTGTGACATCTTGGGACGGCTTGTTCCCCGCAACACGTGATGTGGCACGCGTGATGCGGGTGGCAAGTTGGTTCCAAGGTACGGAACTTGATATTGTGAACGGGTCATTGTACAGTCTATTTACGATGCATTCTTGTAGTCGTTGATAGGGACGGACTATTTAATTTTTGTGGGGGGGGGGGGGGGGGGGTTGGGCAATTTCTTCTAAATGTATAGATATTTTTTCAGCATCACTATTTACAAGTTTGTTTTTTTTTTTTTTTTTTTTTTTTTTTTACCAAAATAAGTCTCTTTTTTTACGTGCTTTCTTGTGCACGATTTTTTTTCTCTTGAATTTCTTCTGCAGGAAATTTTTTTCGTTATTGCCCAACCCCCCCCCCCCCCCCCCCCCCCCCACCACAAATATTAAATGGAATGTCCCTCAGTTTGCCACCAGCTACACCGCGCCCCCCTTTGTGAGATAATTTTAGTAAAACACAGCGTGGATGTCAACATGACAATCTGGTAAGTACCCTGTGTATGACACAGAAAGAAAGTATTGGCGGTTTTGAGAAACTCTCCAAGGACTATTCCGGAAAATTGTAAATTCCAAAATCAGAAGGGAGACGGTGCTGTAGCTTTTAGAGATAATAGTAGAAATAAAAATCCCTAAGTTTAGCATTTGTGTCTTAAAGCCGGCCCGAGCTTAAAGATCGAGAAGAAAAAGGGAGGTCGCGTAAATTAACTATTTCTGTTAACTGTTTCTGTTAACTAACTTAGCCGTTAATTGTAAATATTGCACAGAATTGTATTTTATAATGATATTGAATATTTTTATTGTATATTTTGTAATTTGTTGTTTTTCTCTCGGAGAAATAGCTACAAAGCTACTCTTAAATTCGAGAAAAAATAAAGTTTATGTATGTATGTATGTATGTATGTATGTATGTATGTATGTATGTACGTTCCTAACGAGCAAAATAACGTTTTATTTCTTTCGCAATACAATCTGAAACTGAAGCCTCCTATAGAGATCAAAGTGGAAACCACAATTGATGAATCGATTGTAAACAAGTTAAAACAGAAGGGTTTGCCAATAGCTGACCAAGTGATCAAGTGCAAATTTTTAACTTCGTGTTTTGAATTCTGGGTGAAAATCGCCGGATGTTTGCAACCTTAATAAGGGGAACGGGGTACAGCATTGTCAAGTGTTCCAATGATTAATGAGATTGTAGCTCGACCGGGATAACTCGGACGAGGGTTGTCTCGTATATTTGGGGCCTTGGTGGTGCAATTAACTTACAATCAATTTATATTTAAGAGGCTTTAACCCTTTCGCTGCGAAAGTCGACTTTTGTCGACATTTGGAGCAGCAGACATTGCACCACTTGTGACGTCATCAATTTCTACGTTGCCAGATAATTTTGATGCTCAACTGATACAGTGAGGATAGATCCATACACACGTGCCTCCACTTTGAATAAGGACCAAATTCTAGCGGAGTTATTCGAAAAAAAAAACATGTTCAAATATTGGTGGTAAATTAGGTCAATACTCCTGCAATTAAACAAATGAATGTTTCATTTCCAGCGTTTTTAGCGCTTATGCCAAACCTTTTCCAGCCGATAGAAAGGTAATAGAGAGTAGAAGATAGGAAGAGAAGAAAGGGGAAGAAAAAGGGAAAGTAAAAGAAGCAAAAAAATAATCAGAAAGGTTCCACAAAAAAAAATGCGCATGCGCATGCGCTAAACCTAAAAATTACACTTTTCAAGACGGAATCTAGTTCATACTGTAGCGTGAGTGTAGAAAACTGCTTTTGTAGCAATGTTTGTTGACATTTGGCCATGTTGCTCCTAAAAAACCGATTTAACGGTAAAAAAAATACCCTTTTTTAAAAAAATTCAGCCGTGAAAGTGTTAAGGTCTCAATGCATTTCAAAGGGGACAGACCTCAAATAAATGAGGTTACTAAATATATCTGAATTCGTAACTGTTCATCAGTAGGATGCCCAAAATGTGTGCAATTCCACAAATGGTTTCGGCTCCATAACTGTTTTGACACGCTCAGCTGTATTTTTTACTTCCGATCTATACGATGTCCCGAACGATTTTGGTTTTAATAGTGGCCGTAATTATCTTTGCTATTTAAAGCCAACGCAACGATCACGATGTCCTGGAGTGAAGTGCTGACAAATTTGTTTCATTCGAGTTACAAATACGTTGTTATTCTGCACAAAATAAAAACGTCTTTACGAAGACAATGTTTAAAACATCACATATGCTTGTTTTTCACAGACCTTTATGCTCAAGGTGTTTAAGTGCATAAAGGAAAGTTGATAGTTTTCATTTTTTGTTCAAACTAGCCTGAATGCGGAGTACATTGCTTATTTCTGCGTAGAGTTTGAGTCGCGTGATTGTTTCGCAATCGAAACCGGATATTTAAAACTGTGACATTTGTCTTCCATAGGATATATTTTTCTCGCTTGAATGATTTTAAAGACATTTCAGTCATTTACATCGCGCGCAAATCAGGTTGCCCGGCACTAAAACTTCGCAACAGCGTTTTTTCTTTGGCTATTCAGCCGCCACCATCTTTTAAGTATGAAAACGACACAACTATGACGTTATACACTGTGGAATAGTCCGCGTTTACATTGCTATAATGAACGATCGACTAATCGACTGCTCATTTGCATATCTGTATCCGTATACAAAATTTCGTTCAACGCTTCGCGTATTCACGGGATAAAAACCAGTGAATTTGAGAAAAATTCTCGTGAAGTCTGGTCAACAACGACGGGAGAAACAGGAAAAATAGAGAAAAATAAAAGAAAGAAGAAAAGTCAATTTGGTTTATCTTTTTCGAAATTTTGCTTTGTGCGCACACCCGAAACGAAAATAAGCGATATTCTAACCTTTGAAAAGAAATGACGTTTAGGCCGTGTTCTATTGGGATCAACCATTTTCGGTTGGTTAGGTTGGTTGGATTTTTTTCGTGTTCTATTGGGAAAAAACCGTTTTCGGTTGGTTTGGTTGATCAACCATTTCAACCAGCTCTGAACCTGGTTGAAATGGTTGAAATGATTGAAACCGAAAATGGTTGAAAAGTGTCAGTTCTATTGGGACACCTCGACCAAATCAACCAAAACCGGTTTAGGTTGAAACGGTTGATCCCAATAGAACACGACCTTAGTTTTCATGTTGCAAACAACGTTTTTGATAATTTAGTTGCAATTTGGCCAGGCAGTCTAGAAGTCAATGGTTAAATTGCTTATAAATGCAGTCAAAGGGAAAATTTATATTTCCCTTGGGTAAGGCCCCTTCATCAGTAGTTCGTTTTCTAGCAGGGCTGAGCGCCCTGTATTCTACTAATGAAGAGGTCTTACCCGAAACATTTAAACTACGAAACGTAAGTGCTGAACAGCAACATATTTTTATTTTCAAACTGAAAATTGTACGAAGGTCTAATGAACATCAAATTTGGCACAGGCTAACAGGTACAGGCTAACCAACACAGAATAAGGATTGCGTTCTTCGAACGCGATAATCCAGGCGGTGTGCGTCACGAGATTTGACCAATAGCAAGCCATTGTTTAAACAATAGTCCTCGCGGCAAACAAGAAGCTATTTCAGCGCGTGGAGTTCAAAAAATTGTTCCTTTTCAAGGATTTCAGCGATGTTAATTGAAAATGTTTTCAGGCAGAATTAAAGAGAAATATCCCTTCTTCGTTATGGCTACAATTAAATCTTACATTCGAGCACAGTGACTGCCTTAGCTGACTTCAAAGTAAACCTACTCGGCTCAATTGCCACATTATCGTAAACTGAACTTTCACACCTTTTCTTAGACTTCTCATTCCTTTACACGTTTGTTTTTCGTAAATAATTTGGGACATACAGTTAATTTAGCCTTTCTTCTTTGAGAATTTCGGGGTCTACCCGGGTCTACCCCTTTTAGTTTTCTTGGTTGAAGCCGTTCAAAATTGATAAGTTCACCAACTCGACTAGGTCTCCTGGTGAGTAACAATAATTTTCTGCGCCCACGCGGCGGTCACGCGCGTCCTTTATCATCTTCTTGTTTGGTCTTTTTTCGGCCTATTTTCCCTCAATTATAGTTGAAGGAAGAAAACATTCAAACCTTCATAGGTTTTGATGTTCAAAGTGACTTCTTTTGTCGGCGTTTGCAGTGCTTGTTCTGTATAATACGTGGAGCGGTCTTTGCGTGATTTAGGTCTCGTGGCGTTGACCCGTGCATAAATTTGATCTTTCCGGTTGTCTTGTTTATTAACGGGTTGTATGTTTCGATTCAAATCAGAATAGTGTGTCAGAGAAAAAGAAAAACCGGCCTTTACGAAGTAGTTTTGCGTTTGTAAACTTGTATATTTGATTACTTTACCAAAGAAAAGGCGCTAGATTTAAATTCAGACTAAATAACGCAAACGTAGGAGATGCTCACTCCGTCGAGACGAAGGGAAAATGAGCCGCTACACAAATTAACCCATGGGGCATTGCAAGTCGTGACGCACACCGCCTGGCGATAATCACAACACTTCTGTAGTTTCCTTTTAATTATTTAGGTCAAATGCATGTCAAATATCAGGTTAATGGTAATAAATAATTTACTGTTTGCAATATATTTAACTGATATTGAAACATTTTTCGTACGATAACAGCGAAAACAGCAACTGTGTCAACTGATAAAATGATATTTAATTTATATTTATGTTGAATGAATGTCACCAGGCAGTCCCTTGATTGGAACCCCCAGGGAAAGCGCAAAGTGGGCCGGCCAAGACAGACCTGGCGGAGGAGTACGCACGCTGAAATCAAGGTTGCCGGCGGAACGACATGGGCCGAACTGAGGAAGACTTCCCGGAACCGAGTCCGCTGGAAGAGTGTGGTTGCAGCCCTATGTTCCCCAGGGAATTAAGAGGATTAAGTCAAAGTAAGTATGTTGAATTACTGATCCAAATTGATTATCTAATGACAATATTTTCCAAAGTCCAAACTGATTGACATATCAGTTAGGGGATTCCCTGGCTGTGGAGAAATCTAACTATCACTCATGCCATTGCATCATCTTTTTCGATGGGACACTATAAATACTTGCCATTAAGCTGGTATACCTTAGTCTACATGAAGCCTAAATAACATTCCGTTCTACAGTTGGTTATGAAGGAAGCCAGATATCGCAGATATTCTCAGAATATGTTGATAATTGCAAAGCGAAGGGAAGGAACGACATGGGCCGAACTGAGGAAGACTTCCCGGAACCGAGTCCGCTGGAAGAGTGTGGTTGCAGCCCTATGTTCCCCAGGGAATTAAGAGGATTAAGTCAAAGTAAGTATGTTGAATTACTGATCCAAATTGATTATCTAATGACAATATTTTCCAAAGTCCAAACTGATTGACATATCAGTTAGGGGATTCCCTGGCTGTGGAGAAATCTAACTATCACTCATGCCATTGCATCATCTTTTTCGATGGGACACTATAAATACTTGCCATTAAGCTGGTATACCTTAGTCTACATGAAGCCTAAATAACATTCCGTTCTACAGTTGGTTATGAAGGAAGCCAGATATCGCAGATATTCTCAGAATATGTTGATAATTGTGACACATTTCATTTTATTCGACGTCATAGCTTTGAGCGGTAAGTGTATTTCACATTTATCATTTATGTTTATTCAAATATAGTAAAATCCTAACAACGTAGGCGTATATTTTCGTAGAAGCCATTATATAACTGCTTGTTTTAATACCAAAACATCTCCTAATTAAGTAAATGGACAATAAGCTCAGTAGAAACTCATACCGGAGGGGGTGAAGAACGAACTTAGAAACTTGCAAACAAGTAAAACTATCGTCAGTAACTATATTTCTGTTCTGCGAACTCTTTGCTCTACACTGAGTAGCCAATAAAGGGGCATTAAGATTTAATATCCGATGCAGTTTTTGTTTATATTTTTGTCATGGGAAGAATCGATTGTTTCATTTTCTGTCTTAAAATCGAAGCGATAATTGTGAATACTTTCGATCACGAGAAGCAATAGAATTGAACAGGAAAATAACGAAAAAAAAACTTGTTTAAGTAGAATTCTAGAAAACCCGTCACAGTTCAGCCTAGAAAACCCTGCCTATCAGCTGTTTTTAGGGCAAAGAATTTTAATACAGATCAGGACGATAAGGACCTCGTGATCAAAGCAAGGCGTCCCCGAATTCCTCCATTCTGACCTTTCTGTTTCGATTGCAACTGTTTTCATTGTCTCCGTTTCTTTTGCCTCGCGTCTGTCACAAGTTACAAGCTCAGTTTTTATACCAAGAATTCAGAAATATATTTGTTTCTCTGTATCTGGTTCGTTCTCCCAGCTTTCTCCCTCTCTCGTCCCTTATTTTTTCTGGCTTGTGACCTTTGGATCTTTATTTATCAGATCAAAACATTTCATGCATGGTTCGCGTTGAGATCATTAAGGCGTAACAAAAGAAACGGGAAACTGATCCGGCCTTACGCCAGAAAACTACAGAAAAACAGAAGCGGAAGCAAATAAAATAAAATGAAAGTATGATATAATTGTACTCAATATTTCGCTTTGCAAAACAAAGTTTCATCAGGGACTAGAAATAAAAACGATTACAACTGTAAAAAAAGTTCCACTTTCATTTTAAACCGGTCAAGGTTTTCAAAACACTAAATGGCCGGCAGTTCTATTTTCTCAGTAAATTTCACAAAATCGTAAACTTCCAGCTACGGGGGGTGACAACTCTAAGAAGGCCTGTTTCGGGAGAAAAGCAAAATTCCTCCGGGAATCTGAAGATTTTGCCGGGAATCGGGAGACTCGAAAAATTTTCGGGGAAACATGAGATAATGCTGTTAAAATTTCGGGAAGTTTGAAATTTTTGCGATAATGTCTCCGAAAAAGTCGGGAAGATATTCCAAATTTTCGGGACAACTTTCAGTTCCACACAGTATTGCTCAAACAGCGTTTGTTAGAGTTGTCACCCCCCGTTCCAGCTAATCTAAACTATCATATGTCGATTTAGAAAAGTCAAGCGATCCTGAAATGCTTTCTCAAGTCTAGTGTTTGGTTTACGCTGGGCTCAGAAGACGAAACCATGTTTTGTGACACTTAGAACTTTTTACAGCTCGAAAATTGCCACGCACATCCAAAGACTCGCGACTGACCAACAAAAATATGATACAGAAATCCCACAAAACTGGCTGGTTTGATCAGGATCACGACATATGATAGTTCAGAATGGCTGGATTTTTTCGATTTGTCAAATTTACTGAGAATATAGGACTGCCGGCCATTTAGTGTTTTGAAAACCTTGACCGGCAGTCGAGATGAAAAAAGTTGTGTCACAAAACATGGTTTCGTCTTCTGAGCCCAGCGTAAACCAAACACTAGACTTGAGATATATCGCATTTCAGGATCGCTTGACTTTTCTAAATCGACAAATGATAGTTTAGATTAGCTGGAATTTTTCGATTTTGTGAAATTTACTGAGAATATAGAACTGCCGGCCATTTAGTGTTTTGAAAACCTTGACCGGCAGTCGAGCTGAAAAACGTTGTGTCACAAAACATGGTTCAGCGTAAACCAAACACTAGACTTGAGATCCTTAGTGTTTTCAACACCTTGACAGGGCATCTGACAGGATCCGCATAATTATCTGATTTCCGCATCCTCCGCATCTTCGGAACATTTTCCGCATAAAACTGAAATGTTTGCCCAATATTAGCGATAAAGCAGCTGCTTATCCTCCTCACAAACATAAAAGCCGAAGAGATTGATTATTTTGGAGCAGTTTTTCTCCTAAACCTCGACGAAAATGCGCCGATTCGTTTGCAAGCGATTTTTAACCTCCAGGCGTTCCACGCGTCTGTTCGCGATGAGCCTGGATACTAGTTTTGTGGTTAGCCTGGTTACTAAGGCTAACCAAGATGGCCGCTGGTTTACAGACTCTTTTCTTTGGCTTTCTTTGTTCGTCTTCGGTGTTCCTTCATTGCTAAAAGCTTCAAAATGTCTGACAAAGATAGCAAGCACTGTTTTAACACAGGTATTTTGACAATTCGAGGCAAAATTTTACAATTTATAAACAACAACGTCACGTTCGTGCGTTACGTGTTTGATGCAAATTGGAAAGGCCCAATTATCACTTTTAAAAAATGTTCAAATTTCCGCATAATCCAGCGTGTTTTCCGCATAATCGACGCATTTTCCCGCATAATATGCCCTCAAATTTCCGTATATGTTTTCAGTTTTTTACGCATCCTATCAGATGCCCTGCCTTGACCGGTTACCGGCCATATAGCCACAGCGTTTTATTTTATTTCCTTCTGCTTCTGTTTTTCTGCCGTAAGGATCAGTTTGCAGATTATTTTGTTTTACTTTATGTATTAATACTGAGTCTAGGTCTGGAAATCAGATCTGACCATTCTCAACGGTTTGTTGCAGTGATCGTGCATTCTATGTATCCTCCCTTCTTTAAGAAACCGAAAATGATTTATCCAAAGGGGATTTGCGCGTTTTTCTAGCACATCTTTGGAAAAACAATCCTGTGGTGTCGATGAAAAGAGTTACGTTTTCTGAGACAATTTCAATGAAAGTAATCTGGCTTATGACGTACGTACATTCAGTTGTGTAACAAACTTTAAGAAAACATTCCGGGTCAAAAAGAGGCCTCGTTGCACCAACTGATTATGTGGGGAGAAAGACGAATCTCACTTTCAGGGGCTTCCTAAAATGTGAAGAAAATACGAACTAAATTTCCCCCTTCCGGGGTTGCTTTTTGACTCAAGCTATTCAGGTGTATACAGACTAAATAAAGTCACGAACAAGGGGGTAATTAGAGATAATTAAATTTAAGATAATTAAAGATGGGGTTATCTCTTTAGACAAAGTTGAGTCAACCTAGTGCCCAGGTCCTTCTCAGCTCCGCATTCAAAATGGCGGACCAGACGACGACCTTCGACAGGCTTCCTCCAAAAATCCGGTTGGAACATTTTGTCGTGTAAAATATAATGAAATGTCTCTTTAACGTTTGAAGAACGGTTTCAGATAGCCAGAAAGAAAACACGGCTGCTAATTGCTGAAAAGAAACACCGAAAACGCCATTTGACCATGTGTTAAGTGACAAAATACTTCATGATTCCATTGGAGTATCGTTTGGCAGCCCTGTGGACGAGGTTGAAGTCGAATGTCTGGAATAACTTTATATTGGAGAATATGATCTCTTACTTTCCACCAGTTGCAAAAATTAATATTGAGCGGTATGATTTCTAGTTATTTTTTACTTAAAGTCGCATATTTAATAAGGGAACCGGCCGTTTCTCTCAGTTTCTCTCTTATCAGGTACCCAAGCTGAAGAAATGAAAGACGTGTGCCCTAGGGAGAAGATGAAGCTGATTTGTCCTCACCTTGAACCGGCCATTAAGAGGGGAGATTACAAGGAGCTTTTATGGACTGTCTTTGACCCAGTCAAATCTGAGAAGAAATTACTTGCCCAATGTAACGAAAATCTCAAATGCGATAGATATACGTTAGGAATCTTTGACAAGCGAGTCAAGATCAGAAATACTGACCAAGGAATGTTGGTTGTGGAGCAATTGATTAAGGATGATCTGCTGACCTTCGCTTGCTACATAGAGCAAAAACAGAACAAGCCCCCACTTGTTTATCAGATGAATTTATCGTCTTCAGTATATTGTGAGTAGAAATTAACCTGGATTTCCGTGTGATTTACTAAGTGCTGTATACTTGTTTATTTCTATCAACTTTTAACTCTTAAGTGTGCTGAATGTTTAAGCGTGCAACTTCTGCATGTTAAATACCAGGGCCGGGTTGTTGAAAGCACGATTAAGCTAACCCAGGATTAGCATCAATTTTGATTCATGCAGTTAAATAGCTACTCGATGAAAATTTTTCAAAGGTTTTCGACTTTAACTTGTCTTCACTTCTAACTAAAAATAAGCTTTTGAAATCATTTTTAAACAAGAAAAATTAAATCCTAGGTTAACTCTTAATCCTGGATTAGCGTTAATCGGCTTTCCAACAACCGGGACCAGGATTATAGCAAGAACGAACTTAAAGTGTAACCTCGTCCCCAGGCCTTCTCCACTTCCAAAATGGCGTTGCTGGCGAAGAAACCCTGGACAAGGCTACAAGAATACTCCAAGAATCATAGAGTATTTGTCACGTGACACACGATAAAATGGTGTTTTGGGATGCTATTTTCATTGATTGGCAGCCGTGGTTCTGTCCATCTGAAACCATTGTTTAAACACAATGAACACCTTTCATCTTGTTTTACGCGAAAAAAAAATGCTCCGTGCAGGCACTTCCCTACACCATTAACTGTACAAACTGTGTTAGATGGCAAGGTTTGTTAACCTAATCCCTTTTCTATTCATTAAGGCCTGTCCAAGGTTGCTGGTCAAAACGTTAACCTGAACCAAGCACTGGGAGAGATGACCTTCAGAGAAGCAATTGAAGACATGTGGTGGTACTGGATCAAACCGAATGGAGAAAAGCAGAAGATTGTCTATTGTGACTCCACGAGGTGTTTGTTTGAGGATTGCAACAGTTCCTGCCCACAATGGCGGTTAAGGCTTAAGATTGATGGAGTGACATTAGTGTTGATGAACGCGACAGAAGTAGACCGTGGATTAAAATTGGAGTGCCGAATATATCCTAAAATAATTGGTCGGACAGCGGCCAACCCCATGCCTCGGATCTACATAGTGAAAATCAAACATGTGTTTCCATCAGGTCAGTCCAATTTACATGGATTGTGGGAAATTTAAGTTGATGGTTACTGAATGACGCCTATCTTGTTTGAGACAGCAAATTGAGTTCTCGTCCTTCCCTCATGAAAGGAAACTTTTCGTTGCCAGGACAGCACAGTATGACTACAATCGCCGACTGGAGTGTCAAGGGGATTGAGCGAAATTACTCAATTCGTCTTTTTCACTGTCGTTTGCCATCTTTTTTTAACTCGTTTCCTTTCTGTATTTAAACAATATAAGGGCGAGAAATATAGGTGTCTAATGCCATTAACGACACGCACAGGTCGACCTTTTTCAGAAAAAAATATACTGACGTGTTTCGGCTTCGAGCCATTCTCGTGTCATGAAATACAATACAAAGGGAATCCATAGTTACGAAATATTTCTGAGAGAAGCATTTCATGAGACTACCAACCCGTGACTTGAAGTGTCAAACCGTTCATGTGCTCCCATGGTAACCAGTGGTAATTATATTCTTTCCTTTGTATTGATTTAGAATCATTCAGCAGCACAAGCCAAGGCAAGAACTTGAAGACGCCTTCAAAGACGCCTGTACAGACGCCTTCAAAGACGCCCACCAGAAGCAGTACAGCTTGGGTCCATGGAACACAATCCTCAGCCAGTAGCCGGTTCTTAGAATTCACTGCAGTTTTGGTCAGCTTAGTCATCGCTCTTTTTGAGAATGCGTAACAAATTTGATTTAATTTTTTCAATTAAATTGAAATTAAAATTGCTCTCAAAGTCTAATTTGATCGCGTGATTTCCACGAAGGAACTGCTATTAAAATTAATTGAAATTCAACACACATCTTCACACTGTAAAGATCTAAGTTTTGGAATATTAGTTAGCAACCCAAGATTGATCTCCAGAATCTCTGTGCCCTTAGGCCTTAACCTAGTAAAGGCTCTTTCCAAGCTTAGTGGTGCATCACTGGGGTTCGAGTAATGCACCGTTCCATGGTACACAGGAACTAGACTAAACAATAACTATCAGTCAGTTTTTTTAGGATATCACATCAATGTGCTTTAGTCCATTTAGACTCTTGCATAAAGAGAGGTAATGTGAGGGTACAAGGGAAAATTAGGCAAGATAGCAGCTCGTTCTCGGCCATGAATTCGGGGTCTCCATTTCCAAAGAAATCATATCATATACCTCTCATTATTGCTTGATATATTGTTTTGCTTGGCCTGTGTACAAGAGCTATTCCAAGAGGCTTTAACCTAAATCTTATACCCTCCCAGTGAGGCAATTCAAACCCTTACATAGACAGACGCACTAATTGACGTTACACCACTGTGCTTCCACACTACAAACTATGCCACCAAAACCCTTTCAGTTGTTTTGAAACAAGAATACTGGCATCTAGTTAGATCACAGGTGCAGAGATTCGGGCATTGTCTCCGGAATATCATAAGTACCGCGATTTTTGGAATATGAAGTTGATTGCTCTGGCTAACTTTTTTACATGGCTGGGAAGATTGCGAAGTTCAAAAGCAAAAATAATACAAGAACAGCAAAAACATTGTAAGACAAAGCACAAAATGTCTTCTTTATTCAGAGAAGAAAACGCTTATGAAAAGATCTCACTACTACATTTTTTCGTAATTTTTTTCTGCGAAAATGTTTTCTTAAATAATGTATGCTATACATGTGTCTGCATTAAGATATTTTAAAAGCTGTTAGAAAGCAATGGTATAAAAAATTACATCGGTATTTACGCTGTCTTTGATAAGAATTAACTTCAATACTGTAAAAAACACAATTACTACTTATTATTTGGCATGAGCATGTCTTAGAATAATGAATAAATAAGCAGAGTAGAAATAACTTTAATATTTTTGAATTTGTAAATAATTGTAGCTAGAAAGCTTGAGCTTGTGTATAATCTAAGTAGCTAATAAGGATGCATGAATGTAAAAAGTTATTTATCCAGCATTAAAATGATAAACTTTTAATCACGTCGAATCGTTACTCTTATAGTAAAGGGCGTGAGACACCTTAACACCTCTTTTCCCTGGGTTTATATATAATTAAAAAATTTTGCAAACATTGGCCGATAAAATATTTTTTCTTTAAAATACGACGTTTGGATACATCATCAGT
This sequence comes from Cladopsammia gracilis, assembly GCA_022457155.1. NCBI lineage: Eukaryota > Metazoa > Cnidaria > Anthozoa > Scleractinia > Dendrophylliidae > Cladopsammia > Cladopsammia gracilis. Next base: position 391,069 of record JAJGOT010000632.1, read on the forward strand.
CTAAACGCTTGAGACATTTTCTTTATGAACGAGCAAAAGTCAACTAATACAGCATACTCTGCCACGTTGAACAGAAAAAAAGGAAACAAAGTTCGAGATAGTAAAAGGAAAGTGACATCTCGAAAATACAAATTTAAGCATCACATCAGAGTCAATGATAGAGAATGTATGACAGTTGCAAACCAGACCAGGCTAAAACTCTTAATTCTGAATTCTTCAGCGAAATCGTTCTCACACTAACTTGACGCGGGATTTTAAACAAGACAAAAATATTAGAAATTCTTAAGCTTCTTCCCGACTGCATTCGGCAAGGGCTGTCATGTTACCATGCAGGCATAATTTGGAGCACAATATTGTTCCAACCCTTTCTGCCACGGAAACGAATCATAAAGAGTATATAAGAAAATATTTAGAACGCAACGTATCTGCCAATCTCGTTTCCAGAATCTCTTTTCTTCCGTTGGAGCGCAGAAGAGAGACCCTGGGAACGAGATTGCATGTCTGCTTCTTTTCGTGGGTTACGATTCATGGAATTTTAGCACGAGTGCACAACTCCAAAGATAATTTCTAATTACTGTTGTGACCTGAATAAACTTAAAGTAAAGGTCGTTGTCCAGCCACCTAAACTACAAAGGTCGTTATAAAATGCAATCTATTCAAGACAGCGCATGTAAGCCAAATCATGTAAGCCAAGCCAAATGCGTTGAATGCCACATTTAAAAAAAAAACAGTGTTGCAAGTTAGGGAATTTCGTCGCTAGTTATAATTTTGCAAGCTTACTAAATACTGCTCAGTTTTAGACCACAAAAGTGAAGCCAACCTGCTTGGGCGCATGGAGACGGTTAGCTCTTAGGCAAGTCTGGTATTAAACTTTTAAAACTCACTTTTTTACCTAGCACCAAGTAAAAGTTATATAGTTGCTTTTTGACTTCTGGAGAAAAATCCAGCTTTGAACGGTCAATAGTTTACCCCTTTTTTGATGTAAATGTTCGTCAGCATAAATGGGTCTCGCTGTTTCAACTCAAATACGCCTTCCTTGTGTAGAGCTGAAAGATAAAGGCAATTCAGTTAGTTTCCTAGCTTTTCTTATTTTCGAAATCAGCCTGCGCGAGGGACGCAACAAAGTAATCGGCTACCCTCACTCTGATTGGGTTTACTCCATATAAATCACTCTCTTTCCTTAATCTATTGAGCTGCAGTAAACTGTAGCACTCTGGAGTGTTTGGAGAACTCGAAATCGGCGTGGAAACACTTACACCTTTCCTCATTCTTCCAGAAGGGTTTCCAAACATTGCCATGGCGAGAAGCGGGTGGAAAAATTAAGAGGCGGAGCAAAATTTTGCAACGAACTTCGAGGTGTTTGGATACCTGATGAAACATTATTTTGAGTGTTTGATATAGCTTTCTTCAAGCATTAACTCTTTAACTCCCAAGAGTGCCAAATATCAAAATTCAAGAAACACCCTTAATTTCATTTTGTAAAATATTGAAAAACAAATGGTACCATGTTAAAGTACTGCCGAAGAGGTTTCATTTGAATGGTCACACCATAGGATTTCGTCCACAGACTCAAAAGTTAGAACTACACTACATGTCTCCATAATTGACTCTGGGAGTGAAAGGGTTAACAATTCTTAAAGAATTTCAAATCAAAAGTTCACCAAATTTTATGGTAATTATTATTACATATCCAAACCTCATTAATAGTAGTGATTTCCTCTGTTTTCTCTTCTTGAATTATCAACGACTTTGACAGAAAAAATAAAAAAAGAACCAAGTTTTCATGAAGTTGTTACTCACCTAACAGATGATAGAAAGCTTTTGCTGCAGTTTTTCTTGAAGGCAGACGTGGATGCCACAAGTTGCGGAACACAACGGGCTCATCGCTGTCTCCGAAAGCTTTAGTCACCAACCTAAACATAAGTCAAACAGTCAAACAGACGCCACATTGCAAACAGCATTATCCAACAATTTTTGCGTTAAGGTGAAACAGATGTTGCATTTTGACTGGTGACACAAGTGCAACAGGTTATGACATGTTGCGAGAAAGGATGGTCTAACAAGTATTACAATTCAACACATTGATACATGTACACTGCCCAAATATGGTCAAAAAGTTATCGATATACGCTATGTCTACATGACGTATATCCAACGATGGATGTAAATTTCGCATTTTGACAAGAGAATGCAAAAATGACGGACCGGCCTCCATATTTTTTCTTCAAACTGTGCTTTATTATTAATGTGTTGAATTAAAGAACTATTATAGCGCAAAAGCGCGCGATATCGCCTCATTCTTTGCCGTCGAGGTCGTAGGCCGAGTCGGCTAAAATTAGGCGATATCACGCAAGCTTGAGCTTAAATATATGTTTGATCATTTGGGATTTGCGAAACTCTTTTAATTTCCAGCCGGAAAGGGACACCAGGAAGCGAAAAGAAAGACCCTAGGAAAACGTCCATATAATATAGATATGCAACATCTCGCCGCACAGTCCAACAAGGGTTGTAAAACATGCCCAACATATAAGGCGCCACGATGTTGCCTGAAATGGTGCGTATGATTGACGGAGACAGAGACAAAGCCAAATGAAGAAACAGAACTTATCCAATCTTAAGTGTCGTGTCCAAATCCACGGAGGATAGATAGGAATATTAAGTATAGCGAGGGAAAACTGTAAGACTTATAACTACTTGGTAGAGCCAACTTATTTCAAAGTTCTTTTGTTTTAAGTATGTCGCGACCATTTTTGTCAATGATGCTTTTGTAGAACTATCTTATCTTAGTATAACTATCTATCTTTGAGCAGTTTTCATCTGAGTGTCGTAAAACCAAAACCAAGTAATGACTGTGGCCAATCACAATAGTTCAGCGATAGTTACATACAATCTAATGAAGCAATCAGAACTCGAAGCAAACAAAGGTAGCTGGCGCGAAGAAAGTTACGATTGCTTTTGGTCCTGACCTCTGACTGTAAAGTGTCGCAAAGCAATTGCAAAATTATTTCGACACTCAATTGAAAACGACTTTTAAACTGTTCAATATGGAACCGTAGAGGCATAAAACGCGATAAAAAATGCGCTGCAAGTTACGCTCAAAGCACCACAACCGTGTTTTCAGAATAACTAAACAGGCACGCTACTATCGGTTTATTCTTCAGCACACTTCAAAATTAGTTGCCTGCTGGTATTATCAACGCAAAAATAGGGTGACTGCAATATAAATCAAATGGAGAAGTTATGAGGACTTCATATCCATTGCTTGAACTAAATACGGTTAGCAAAGTTCCCACTGCCGTGTTGCAACTGTGGTTTACCGAAACAACTTATTTATCATTTATCTTCTTAACTACGCACCTCCACGTTTCATCAGCCTGTTCCTCAAGCAGCTGTGTCACCTCGGGCTGCTCCATAAGAGGTGGAAGATCTGGGCAGTGGATTTATTAATAAAAAAGAGTTTTGAAAATATTGAATTAATAAGTATTGAATTAATTGTGCCGAGTCCTGGCATTTTTGTAGTAATCGCTTGACAAAAAAAACTCGAAAAACTAAACGAGCGGGCACTCCGCTTCGTTTATCACAACAAAAGTTCTTCTTATGAGGTATTAGTTGTTAAAAATGGATATAGCACATTAGCAAACCAAAGACTTGCAAAAATGTTAAATACAGTGTTTAGAGCAATGAGGAACAAAAATGTACCCACAAGTATTTCCGAGTTATTGACAGCACGTGATTTTAATTATAATTTACGTGGCGACGCTATTTTAAAATTACCCTTAGTTTAAAAATAAACTAACTGAATGAGGATTTTTCTCCCCTCCAGAGAAGTGCTTAGAGAAGCACCAGTTGCATGTCGGTACTTCTCGCGCTTTTCTATTAGCTATTGTTTAAAAAAAATTCCAAGTGCTTTGTATATAGCTCAACAATGCACGACTACCAAGTTTACTATTTCCGTTATAAAATGTCTCATGAATTACGTGCGCACGGGACGTGTGGTGCGCGCTTTATGTATAGTTTAAAAAACGAGCAGTAGTGTATTATCAGGTTTAAAAACTCGAGGCGAAGCCGAGAGTTTTTACACCTGATAATACACGTGCTGCGATTTTTTGAACGGCTTCAAAAACGTTCTTTCAAAAGCGTGTCCCTTCGGAATTAAAACATTTGCGCTTTTGTGCAAAGAGGAAATTAGCATACGAGAAAAACAAGTAGACTAGACTGATTAGCATACAACACATGTGCCACGTCTTCGACGAAGTGATCATTGCTTCCCGGCTCCTGTCGAAAGTTTTGGGATTTTATAGTTGTGAGGGAAAACATCTACTGAAAAATGCTATACTAAAGTTGTCAGGTACGGTAGATAAAACGGCTGACAATTTTTTTTCAGAGGTAGAGAACGAGTAGAAATAAACAGCTTGCATCTGCGAACCAGTCGCTTACCTGGCAATTTACACGAGTCATTCAAATAACGGCTCACTTGTTAAACTGTTGGTTGTTTATTTTGTTGAGAAGATTCCAAATAGAATGGCGAAAGACCAGATTTCGTAAAACAGTACTGCACAAAAATATTATAAAAAGTCACCATTTGTTGCACTAAGAATCCTGAACAATTACTACCCATATCAGTAATCTTTATATAAAGATTACGTGTGATCTTAATATAAATATCACGGTCATTTTAAAATCATTCTCATTAAAAATTCAGCGATAATTGTATTGTTTGCCCATTCAGCCCCGAACTCCCCTGTGACTGAAATCAAAGCCACCACCAGGCTTTTCATTATGACCGTAGATTACCAGGTATAAAGGGTCATACACGTGATCGATTTGCGTCGTGTGATTGGCTGATATGCCAATGAACGAGTTATAATGGACACTTTCTGAACAATCATTGCGCATATATTGCCTTGAACATTTTATAACGAGTTTTAATCCACGCAGTTTACATCACCCGTATGAGCCCACCTGCATGCTTATATAACTTAACTGCAATCGAAAAGTGCTCACTCAGCGCTATTAAGTAATTTTCCTACTGCAGTTAGCACTTTGAATCCTACGTTTATCAATCATTTAATGGATATGACGAGGTTACATTACATTAATAGATAATTATACAACTAATAATGTATAGATTGAAAGAGATGATATATTTATATTCTTACCAAGATCTATATTTTCCTCAAAATCCGAGGGTTCATGTATCGGCGACAAAAGGATGGACGAGCGAAGTATCGAAGAAGATCTGAAATGAAATGATGCTTGAAATTAGGTCCTTAGATGCCGGGAGACGACATTGTCGCACATCGTCAAAAGTTTAAACGGGAAAATTAATCCAGAGGAAGGAAATCTAAGGGTACCACCTAATTGTCAAAATTAAACAAATGAGTCGATGAAAAGCTCTCTAGATCTCCACGACATGTTTTGTATATATTTAGTTTCAACAAAGGAAAACAAGATGTTTCTGCAGAGATTGAAGGGTGGGGCAGACAACTTACCTTCCACGTGGTGCTGTGGGTTCCATATCCAGTTCTGGTCTTATGCTTCGATCGCTACTTAAAGAAACGTCTCTTTTAAGACCGCTATCTACAACATAAAATGAAAAGAAATAATAAATATTAAAAAAAATTGCGAAGTAGTTGTTTCGTTTCTATATTTGCTGACAATTAAGTACAATGTAACTTTAAAGCAAAGCTGAAACAACGTACATTCAACTTTCGACATCATTTGCTTCCATCACAAAATACAAAAATAATTATATATCTTATCTGATCTGGGCCGAGTTGTTCGAAGGACGATTACCGCTAATCCAGGGTAAATTACCATCACAACTCATATGTTCTGTTGACAGTTAAACCAGATTAGTACTAATCAGGCTTTGAACAACTCGGCCCTGTAATACATGTGACGAGGGAGTATATAGAAAAGCAATAATGCTTGAGATAATAGATCCTCGAGGCCAACTGCAACAAAGCTATATAGTCATTATGCCGTGGAAACCATAGTGGACTGATAGATGAAGAGAGCAGAAGTGACGAACACATCCTTGCCCCGGGGGGGGGGGGGTACTCCCTATAATGGGCTATACGGGGATGCTCCGCCCGAAAGGGGTACCTTTTTGAGGCTGGAGGTATATGAAAGGGTAGGGATTTCACGAAGAATAGGAAAGGGAAGTGAAACCACGCCGTTGAAGCATAAAAAAGGTAGGCAAAACTGCCATTTAAGTATTATAAAAATGGCCTTTTAAAATATGTCAAACAGACGCACGTAAAGGCTCTGAAAGGGGTACCATTTTCATTGAAAGGTATATGAAAGGGATACCATTTTCAATGAAAGGTATATGAAAGGGGTACCTTTTCTGTCAAAAATCGGTATATGAAAGGGTAAGGGTTTGGACCTCGGGGCGGAGCATCCCCGTACAAAACTTTGTTCAGTACCCCCCCCCCCCCCCGGATCCTTGCAGTCTTGGCGATTTCTAAGTTAATCTTTTACATTTAAGTATATTTTGTAAAAATGGACGAATAATCAGGGTTAAACATGACCGATTAAAATGTTTAAAACTAGAGAACGTTTTTACATGTTATTGGTGCACATTAGTTTGTTTCGTGCAATATTTCAGCTGACCAGACTAGCCTTCTTCAGGTAACAGATGTTATTAAATTTAGGCGCCGTCCACACGTATCCGGATATTTTTGAAACTGCAACTTTTTTGTTGCGGATTGGCCTTCCGTCCACACGTATCCGGCGAATTCGAGCAAATACGATTCGAATACGCTACGTGTGGACGCGAATATTTTCTAATCCGTAACAAAAAAGTTGCGGATTAAAAAATATCCGGATACGTGTGGACGGGGCACAATGTGATATTCGATACTAGGAGATTTTCGCATATATAGAACAATTTAATTCGTAATACAGAAAATTAAATAGTACAAGATAACGACGGAAGTATGTATTACATTTTATCACGACTGTTTATCCCGTTTGGTATAGTTCTAAAGCAGAAACATCCTTTTTTGTCAGTTTCAGTTTATTACTCATTCAACGACAATAAAATGTAACCGCAGCAACAAGTCGAGACAGCACTATTAAAATTAGGCGTCAAAGACCCTTAACCAGTTTAGAGCGTAGAACTTCAAAATCTTAGAAAACTGTTTTATGCAAAAAATGGATCCAAGACAATATTTTAAGAAGCGTTGTTACCTTGAAGATCAGGCGTAAAGTCAGTGCTTGCGGTTGAACGTTCAAACAATCCTGATCTCTCGGGATGGAGCGCTTCTCGAAGCATCTCCTTCTCAGACGGCGTTTCCATTCTGCGAGCAGCCTTGGAAAAAAAAAAGACAGCCGGGAATGTGAGTTCGCGAATCATAGTCTATAGAATGCCTCGGCTGGAAAGGTCATACTCATATTATTTATAAATTCACGATTACTTCAAATATTAAGAAGTGAGCACGATTGAAGACAATCCCAGCATCTGAGAAACTGATTCACGATTACTGTATTAGAGTGGTTTTACTTCATCTGTGAAATAGATAGTAGGATTTTACGCCGTAGTACTTCGTATCAGTTTCTATTATCCTCAAATATTAGAGCGATTACAGTTAATCCGTGAAATAGTTAGTAGAATAGTACGCACTATTAGACATAATTCCATTGTTTTCTTTTGTTTAATTTGGACTATCACACACTAATTGTTAGATTGTGTTTCACGGCTTAACTGTAATCACTCTATCAAGGTCTAGCACTAGTGTAATAGATAGTGATAGTGTTACACACTAACTAATAGTTTCTGTTTCACAGATGAAGTAAAATCACTCTATGAATAGAATATAAATAAATAAGTCGATTTTAATAGTGCGATTATCAAAAAAACTAAATATAATAAAGGAGCATTATAATTGTAATGTCTTGTCACGGTCTTCTACACGGTAAGTCCTGAAAATCTCCTCACGGGGAGATGACAGTCCAGTATTATTTATAACTATTATTATTTATTTATTATTATTTACAACTCTGTTGTCTTGTGTTATTGCTGCGGAACGAGCGTAGCGAGTGAGCAGCAACATAATCAGGATTTAAGAGATATATATGAGAAAAAAATATAAGCTAGGAAAAATCTCGATTTGATCGCTTTTTACCAGAATTCACTGCGCCACGAACACATTTTGGGCCAGAATGCACTGCGCCACGAACAACAGCCTCGCTTGCTGCTTCAAGCTCTGTTGGCTGCGAGATTTGTAATACAGTATTTTGGTCCAACATGTCCCAGTCGAAATCGGAACTGAAGTGTCGAAGACTACTACGAGTTGAGCGGGGACTGCGAGGCATGGTGATAGGACCGTTGAATGGCAAAGATTTTCGAAGATTGTACGGAATAAAAGACAAATTTATTTTGAAATCACTCCGACATGGGTCGATGAGACTGAGCTGAGCTGAGCGCTTGTGGACGCGAAACCTGAGCTGAGCTTGGTAGACGCGAACACACAGTAATTAATCTAAATTTTCACACCTTCCTCGTGGTGAACGCGTCCTTTACTCAACAATATTCTACAGACATTGCAGGAACTTGATGCGTGAATTACAAAACAAAATTAGTCTTATTAGCTGGAATTTTCGTCGATTCATCCCGGTTACATTTGCTTTGCTTCCCCTCAAAAAAACGAAAAAGAAAATTCTGTAATACCAGCGAGACGATAAAACAGCATTGTTACAACAAATTTACCACAGCAATTACTATCTTTTGGATACACTAGTATATGTAGTAATGAAAAAAATCAAAATAAAGAAGTTAAGAAAGAAACGTTCTCTGGACGGGATTAGAACCAACTTCTTAAATTTACAAATGTTTAGCAGAGAGGTTTCTCGGCACCTCAACTAAAAATGTAGCAGCGATTTTCAATGTTATGAAAGCTACTTACATGACCAGTGTTTCAAGGGGACGGGACCCTGGAATCCAAAAAACACGTGGAACAAAATGCACACTCAGACAAAAAACTAGCGTTAACAAAATTCCAATGTTGTTATCCGCCTAAACTACATTAGTTCCTGGTAAACGGCTCTTGAGAGTGATGTCTTGCAGTTGGCAGCTCATGTATTCTCTGTTCTGTTCTGTTCCAAATAAGTTTCTGTCAAGAGCTGTTTACACAGCAGAAAAGAAAGATTTTTCGGAGCCGTGCCATTACTTACTGTCGAAAAATCGCCTTTTAATACGCACCTCAATACTTTCCTCAAGCGGTGATCTACGAAGATCCGGGCTTCCCCCACTCGACTCCCCAGCGTCGCTTGAATGATATTCCTCAGGGGTAGTGACTGCATTTCCTTTCCACAAGTCCAGAAAAGGGTAGCTACAGAGAGCTGGAAGATTTAAAAATGAAAAAAAAAATGAAAACTTCAAGAGAAATTAAGATAAATCAAAGGCTCCTACGAGTCAACTCGTCAATATGAAACAACCTTCGGATCCCCCCCCCTCTTATACGCGTTTTGCTGTATCCCTCCCCCCCCCCCCCATCTTGCCCCCTCCCCAGTCTCCTCTCCTTCAAACGTCATCGCCATGGGCAAGGCACTTGCATTTGGAACGCTACAAAACCCTTCCAAACTCTTGGTCATTTTTATATCAGAAAATGCAGCAAAGGTCTGGCGCCTTTTCGATCCCACAGACCAATGGATCGCAGATCCAGTAAGAGCACCATTTTTAATTTCTTAGCTAATAAAACTTTTATCTTATTTTGCATTAAGGACTTTTGTTTATAGTCGTATTACAAAAATATTACTAACTATATCTTACCATATTTTTTCTCGAACTTCTCACCTTCTGTTATTGGCTCCATAAACAAATCTTTTGCTGATTTTAAATAATGTTCGTCAAGTCTCTAAAGTAATATTACAATAAGCCACGATTAAAATAATTAAACTGAGCCTAATTAATAAAAAAATTCTCCCTTAACAGAAAACTGAAAGCCAATCTATTGAATCTCGTTAAATGGAAACTGCCCACTCCAGAAACTATTACAAATACCATAATACTCTTTAAAGTGCAGGTTTGGGTAGTGCTTGATGTAAGCCTCATTTTTCCAATTTCCTTTGTTTTCAGCACGAACTGCACGTGCTATGCTTCAACTTCGTGGAAATTTGCATACGTTGCACGTTTGTATGCGAACACAGAATGCTACGTCCTAGCGTTCCTTCATGTACTCAGAATTCCATTGTGTCATTCTTTCAAAGGAGACTTGAATAATTACAACCCGGTGAGGCTGAGCCTGGACATAAAAAAGTATTATGGTATTTTACGGAATGGCCAATAGTCAAGCCTGACCAAATATAGAAACGTCGTAACAAGAAAAATAGAGTTTTTTCTTTTTCACTTTTTTTTTTTTTTTTTGCAGGGGGGGGGGGGGGGGGGGATCCTGAATAAACTGTTCGCCTGGGTACTAAGTTTCCTTAAATCCGAGTTAATAGCAAATGTAATTTCTGACACCTGAATGGCGTTGGAACGAACTAGTCAGAAATTATTATTCCGACGACTCGATATAGAGGCTTGCGTGTCGTCATGGGACATCTCGGAACTATTTAAGGACGTTCGCGCCAATTGTTTATGCGCATCCTTACTGCGCACGCAATTCATGTCGCAACGCCATGCAATGTCATGCACGAGCGCGCGGGCAAAGGAAGAAATCTATTCACATGAAGGGATGGTAGCCGTTGCGTTAACTTTGCTTTGATTTAACTCGCTTGGATGGTCGGTGACCCCTATTTTTTTCTTCATATATCACTTTCTTTACCGATTATCTAGAGATTGTGAAAAAAAGAAAAAAATCTGTCTTGTAGAAGTTTGATTTCTTTTCATTTTTTTGTCCACGCGACGTCGAATTGCACTCGTATCTCAGCTGCATGTTGTTTCCGAATGCCCTCTTTAAAGGGTTAACTCATTTAAACGTTGAAAACAGTTCGAATTATTTACGAATCAGGCCCACTTAGATACCATTTGAATATAATAGTTTCTCCCCAGCGATTCATCTTTGATATTGTTTAACTAAAAGCCGTGGACACCATGTCATGTTACGAGGACTAACTTCTCAAAAACAGGGTATATTTCTACACATCATCAGACCGTAGCATAAGTTTGAAAAAAAATACGTCTTGTAGAGGATTTTCGCGCGAACGCCCTTAAGGGTTTGGCGGGAGATATTTTGTACCTTTTCCTCGAGGTTGAGGTTTTTTTGGCCAATCTAAAGTGTAGTTTTTAGTGGATTTTAGTAGCTGGCCTAGCACAATTTTCTGAATTTTTGAAATATAATGTATGAGAAATGAAATTTAAAAAGATCAAAAAAATAAACAGAATATGTTATAGGTTATATTTATCAGTTGACTGAGTGACTTATCTTAAATAAACTATTTCACATTGAATGCCTCGTGTTCGTGGAGTCAGAATACGAATTTAATGCATGTTACTCACCCGTTCACAAAGTGTCTCTATTCCTCCAGTATCAACGTTCCTTTGGATAACTTCATTACTAAGTCTGATAACGTTGTCGATAGGCATTTTTCTCCTCTTCTTTGGAGGGGAAGGGATGGCGGTAACTACATGTACCCCAGGGGTAACTAGACCGGTGGGAACAGCCAACTGTAAGGGGAGATGAGTTAGTGTTTCAGTGTCCGTTATACAAACACTACGAGTCCAGTTAAAGGCCCATGTTCACCCAATCTGCTTTGCGCGCCCGGGCGGATTTTCGCACAGACGAAAAATCGAAAACTCGACGTGCCGGCCAATCATAACGCTACATTGAACAATTGGACCGTTTCAAAACAAAAACACAAGCGCGCAAAGCAGATTGGGTGAACATGGGCCTTTAAGTTGTAATAAGTGTCAATGAAAGGTGTAGGTAACAAGGAAAATCTTTGATATTGGTGATTTTGTATGACAAAGAACTGACGATGTAACAACGACTGCCCTAACAATATTGGCAAGCGAGTTGGTGGGTAAGGTGATGTGAGGTGAGGGGTAAGGGTAGGGTTATTAAGGGGGTGGTGGAAGAAGTTGACTTTCACTACACAATACGACTTTGGCTCACTTTGAAAACGTTTTCAATGTCTCTTTCAATATTGTTCTATAAAAAAACTGAAGAAAATGTTATGTTCACGGTGTCACGTGAGTGGGACAAAGAAAAAAACCTCTGACTCCCTGACAGGAATGGAACAAACGACCTTACGCTCAACAGTCGGATGCTCTGCCACTAAGCTACGAGAGACTTGTGGCAAGCTAGGCCATATGCCTAGTTGAGTACCGGGTTGTCTATGTTCTCACCTCTCTTACAGATGTGGGCAAATCCGGAAGATCTGGCTCTGTTAAAAAAAATCACACACACACACAAAACAAAACAAATGAAGCTGATGCAAATTTACCTCATGGCGTTGTCAAGAAGGTAACAGTGTGTAGGATAAAGTTCTAAGTCTTGAATTTGAGAATGAACGAGATGTATTATACCAAACATGAGACACAGTGTTTCATCACAAGATCAAACACTAAGAAGAGAGTTGAAAATACGACGCGCAGCGGAGTATTTTTGACGAACTTCGAGGTGTTTGATCTTGTGATGAAATACTGTGTTGAATGTTTGATATTACTTCTCAAACAAAATGATTTTAGAAGGAGAAATTAAGGATGCAAAAATGAGGAGTGTTTCATCTGATTTCCAAACACTCATTAAACATTAATTTCCTTTGTATTTTCTTCATGAATTATTTATGAGTTTAAGAAAGAATGAGCAAAGAGTTAAGTCCAATCCTGTCTCGTCTGGTCCGCAGACCTACCACCTTGATAATTGAGTATTCCCGGTGGGTGTGACGAAGTTGGCACTGCGCGTGATAATTTAGTCCCAGAATTTTGGCAAAAGCCAGACGTTTTCAGTAAAATAAAACACGATATTGTCAAATAAACTGGGATAACAACGACTATGAACTATTGTGATAAATCTTCTCTGCCTTTTGGACGAATAAAAGCAAATTTTCCGCACAGTTCAAGTTTTTATAAAAGTTTTTTGTTGCAGTGATCGCGCATTCTATGTTTTCAAGTCTACATCTTACGTTTATTACCTATTTTTCCTTAACCCGAGATGACACTAGCAAAAGCTTAGGGCGTTTTCAGAATCGAACAGGTCGAACAATAAACCAGTCTTTCGTAACACAGCCTATTGTACAGAATTGTCACGCTACCTTCAGGAAGTATAAGCTCTCCAGTCGTTTCATCCATCACCAGTACTTCATCTCCAGAAGGTTCATAATCCAATGGCTCTGCTCCGGGAACAGAGGGAGGGGCTTCACTGTTGGAAAACAAACACGATCAGAAGTAGAGAAGGGCTCTGCCTACCCCATTTATTGACAGCTACTGCTATGTTGCGCTCTTGACATTACAGCTCAATTGATCACAGACTAAGCTGCACATTTAGTCTTATGACTCCTCTCGACCTTCCTGTTCTCTTCCTTGCCTTTCTTGTATATTATTGTTTTATTATTATTTTTTTAATTGATTGATTGCTGCTTATCGTGTACAAGTTAATAATGGCCAAAAAATTACGCTTTTAATGTGCCGGCAACGTGCATTGTACTTAAAATTAATATTTCTCAAAAATATGTTGTATCTATTTGCAACTATTCATCAAAATTATGCGCGACAGTCTAGTTTGTCCAGAGATTATAAAAAAAAAACTTACATCCCCGCTGGCGGCTGTTCATCTCTCGGCCGAGTAGGGGAGTGGATACGAGGAGAGCGAGGTTGTCGGGAGCGTGGAGAAGGCGAACGGCGTCGAGGAGACTGGGACCGACGACGAGGAGATCTGGAACGAGCACGAGGGGACCTGGAACGACGGCGAGGAGATCTGGAACGGCGTCGAGGGGATCTGGAACGACTGCGAGGAGACCTAGAACGGCGTCGAGGTGACCTGGAACGAGCACGAGGAGACCTGGAACGAGGGCGTGGAGACCGGCGGATGGCATCAGGTCGAGGTTGAGGCTGACTGGGGGAGAGAGGTTCAGTTATGTCCAGCTCGTCCGGAATCTGTTGTATTAAGGGTATTAACAAAGGGAATGTCAGGATTTGGTGTGCATGTCATACACAGTTGGTTTAAATCACGCCGTTTTAGCGGAGCTCTCGCGGGCCGAAAGCCGTCTGAACAGAAACAATGATGATAAGCTTAACTAAGGTGAAAGGTCGAAAGCACAAGAAAAATTAGAATTAAGATTGACGACCGGGCTATTTTTCTCAAAACAGTATTACGCGATCGTCTGCGTAGTACATTTAGACTATACAAAAGCTCACAAAAACAACTTTTTCTCGGTCTAGAATAACTAGTATGACTAATTTCGAATAAAACACACTGTTTGCGTATCGACAATTGCCCGAGAAACTGATTTGGAAATCAAAATTACAAAAAAATGTTCAAACATCTTTGCGCAAGGCGACGCGACTGAAGTTAGAACTATGTAATGAATGAACAAACACAAAAATGAACAAAAAAATCTTTTGAAAAATTTTATTCAAATATCCGTTAGTTTAATATTTATTCATAACTGCTAAAACAGAGCGGAAATTGTTCTGCCATTGTAGAGGACGGGAACAGAACAATAATTCGCTGCAAAACAACTTTACACCGTTGTTCGCAAAAGCAGAATTACTTGTAGGTAGTTTTTCGCAGGTCACGTGGTGGCCTCTCGGCCAACGAAAAGGAATAAAAAAAATTAATCGAATGATAATTTACATTACTTTGAAAAGATGGTCATCGTTTGGAGATGTATTCAGTACCGATAGTCAAATTCGATTCTTTTAGGGATTGCTCGTTTGGACCTTTTATAACAACTATTGTTATTATAAAGTTGTTTTCCCATCTCACAGAACCTCAAGACGCAATAATCCAATGCAGACAGCTCTTTCTTTTATTGAATACTCACCCTTATTGGTTCGTCCTGCCGCGTCCTAACATGGTCAACTTCTGGTATTGTTATGACATCTGCCCTGGCCTGGTACGGGCTGTGGTCAATATCTGAACCCGAGGGAACCCGCCAATCTGCAAGAAACCTGGGGCTTTCGCGTTGGACGGGAGTTCCCGGTAAACTGGGAGGACTGAAATGCCCCACGGGAGGTGGCGGTGATATCGTGGATTGAAGTCCGTTGCCATTTACAGTGAAGTAATCCTCCTACGGGGTAGAAGATTGTATGAAGATATTTCGGCAATGCACTGCACATTTACCAAAAATAAGGGGGCCTTTCCTTAGACCCATCACCGTAAGGCTGAATATTAACAAGAGATTACATGCAGTTTAATGTTACTGAAATCGTAATAGAAGATGGAAATTATATTTGAGACGCCAAGACATATCCCATCTACTTTTAAATCCTTTACTTCTTATTTCAAAGCTTTGTTAAATCTCTAATCTTTCACAAATCTCGGGTGTTTCTTGGTGTTGCGGAAGCCATTGTTGGTTAGCTTTTGTGTTGTGGTGTGGGTATTTGTTCAATATCTTTTGAATCTTTTGTTTTACGTCATTTGGTGATCACACCATCCGCAACACCAAGAAACTACCCAAATCTCTCTATTCTTTTCCCCCAAACACTCGTAAAAAATCTGGCACCTAAAAGTTCATATATCTTAAAGAAAAAAAAAACTTCACATATCATCGAAGTAAAACCCAGTGAAGACATTTTTGGCATAACACGGATCTAAAAGTGTGCAGAAATAGCATTTAACTTTAATCACAGGCATAATTAATACGCGTTATTTTCTATGCTCTGATACTCAGACGATCCAAGTTTGCTTCTTCCCCTCGTCCGATGTCCTTTGTTTGAGGGTGTCATTGACGTCATCTCACCGTTGAATATTATTTTAATCAAACGTTCAGTCCCATTCTTAAAATTCCTGCTGATGGAGAAGCAACCGTCTATATAAGACCCCGTCTGACAACCACTTTGTTTAGTGAAGATATTCAATGGACAGATGACGTCAAAGGTCACCAGACTGGGAAATGAGGGAGTGAGTGCAAGCGTTCTCGGACCATCTGAGAATCCCTGACAACCCGTATCAGAGCACAGACTATTCCGGTATGATTAAGACCTGCGACTACAGTTAAATGCTATTTCTGCACTCTGTCAGATCCGTTTTATGCCAAAAATGTCTTTACTCGCTTTTACTTCGATGATATGTGATGTTTTATCTTGTCAAACTGGCTGATGGCATTTTTGGGGTAAAAAAAACTGTAAGTTTTTTTTTTAATATTTCGGGCTTTTCCATGCACCCCATTGGACGGCTTAAAAGGACACTGTCCCGCTAAAATAGCAAAATTTCGCTGAGCTTCCATTTCCACGTTATATCTCCAAATACCACCAAATATACAACCAAGTTGGATAAAAGATTCTATAGAGCAAAACAGAAGCAGTATCGAAAGCAGTAGTTTGGAGATAAAGTGCAGGATTACAAGGATGGAAGTGGATTACAGTTGATGAAAAACACGTTATTTCAGCCGGGACAGTGTCCCTTTAATTTGTCTGAAAACGGAGATAAAAAAAAAAACAGATTTTCTAAATGTGACATTGAATAATTATTAAAAACGCTACTTTTTGTGACCTGTTCTGATTCTGCTTCATTTTCGTTTTAGAAACTTGATCCTTCTTTTTGATCGTCTTCAATCATTTATATGTGGACGGAAGCCAAATTACATGTAAATTGTAGGAGAAATCTCTCTTTAGAAACAATTAAAGGGCACTAATATAAGAGCCATCTCGTGAATACAAAACAACGTAAGGTTAAGTCCACAGATCGGTTTTAATTTTCCATACTGAGTTTAAAGTCAAAGAAAAGTAAAACAGTTTTAAAACGACCAAAACATCTTAATTAGCGAGACAGTTGTGTGAAACACGTCTGTCTAGACAACTTAGATGACGTATGACACTGGGGAATTAAAAAAGTTTACAGATGATGGAACGCGTTAAAATTTGCTCATTTGTATCCCCGTATACTATATCTCGTTGAACGCTTCACG
This sequence comes from Cladopsammia gracilis, assembly GCA_022457155.1. Classification (NCBI taxonomy): domain Eukaryota; kingdom Metazoa; phylum Cnidaria; class Anthozoa; order Scleractinia; family Dendrophylliidae; genus Cladopsammia; species Cladopsammia gracilis. Next base: position 408,088 of record JAJGOT010000632.1, read on the forward strand.
CATTAACGATGGTCATCGAAAATACACACGAGCGTGTGTCTGAGTATTACTGAAGTACCTTGATTATCTTATCGTTTTAGAGGGTGTGGATTCTTCTGACATTATTTTTAAAAGTTTCCACTGCTTACCGGCCCAAGAAAGACTACTGAGTGAACATCCAGGTCCCACCTGAATGTCTCGGTTGTAAAATCCAAAGGATCTGTGATAGCCTCCTCCCTGTGGGCAAAAGAGATCGGTTTGATTTTTGGCCACTTGCCTCATGTAATCAGGACCAATGCCTTCTCTTAGTTTTCTTCTAGAATGACAAGCGACATATTTGAGATGGGTGAAGTGTCACTGAGTCTTTGTGTTTTAGCTACGACGTGCTGATGAGTCCCAATAAGGGCGAAACAGCTGTCCGAGTCTGTTTCATAGTTTTTTTTTTGTTTCATAGCTCATGTCAGATACGTTCTTGCTAACCGCGGTGCTGTCTTGAAGAGAACTGCTGTGCCCCTACGGCCATTTGCTTCAAAAGATAATACATTTTCATATTGCAACTGAAATGCTTTTTTTTGTAGTCCAGTGATCCTTTGTCAAGTGCATCAAGGTTTTTTCTCGGTTATTTAACGGACATTCAATGGGACATTTAAGTAAATAACATATAATAAAAACTATTGTTATGTTTCCTCTTACTTTAAAGCTGGATGTACCAAATCAATGTCGCTGACTCTCAATCCAGAAGCATTCTTTAGAGTCCTCCAAATATGCGCTACTTCAACTTCAAAACAAAACCAGAGTTACATCGTTTGATAATCAAGAAATATCGTTTTGATGCTTGGTGCAGTATATCAATACATTCCATAAAAAAATTGAAACCAAACAAAAGAGGGAAATAAGGACTTTCGTGAACTATTTCGATAGGGGGGTGGAAGCTAAAAGAAGGCTTCCTCGCAGTCTATCTAACCTGGCTGCAAAGAAATAACAATGATTGATCTCAATTTTTTATTGGAAAAATACACTTTGAATACTCTTCTATTCTACAATTGCTACAATGGTATTATTATTTTAGTTTTTATTAATATAGCAAAACATATTACTCATAAAAGTAACAAAAACGTAACGACAAACTAACTTCTCCTTACCCCATACAGTTTTTGTTTGTTCACGGTAAATTCGCACCACTCCAACCATGAGGGTAGATGACAATCGAAGGGCGAATGGAACTACGGGTTCGACAATGTCGCGACTGCCGAAAAAATAAAATGAAATAAAACAACTGGAAATCTCAGGGTTACAATGTTTTAGCGATTCTTTTATTATCTTGTATCAGTGTTTTATACACAATGATTAGTTCTATGCATTTTTAGGCCCCGTCCACACGTATCCGTTTTCGTTTGAAAACGCATTTTTTTTTTCCGTTTTCGCTTCCCGTCCACACGTATCCGATAAAAACGGTCACCGAAAACGGAAACTTTTGAAAACGCTTTCCAAAGTGGAAACTTTTGAAAACGGTGTTTTCGCGTTCTCGTGTGGACACCTGAAAACGGAACTTTTCGAAAACGATGACGTCAAGAGGTCGAATTCAGTCCACTGCGCATGCGTTTGCTTCAGTCAGCCGCGATAAAAAACGATGAAAAGCCACAAACAACTCGCAGACTCGGCTAAACTCAGTGGTGCGCATGCTCTTTAGAGGCATTTGAAGCGTTTTCAGTCGTTTTTGCGTATACGAGTGGACAGGCGAAACGAAAACGCTAAGTGTCGATGGAGAGATTTTGAAAAACGGAAAGAAACTTTTACGTTTTCAAACGAAACCGGATACGTGTGGACGGGGCCTTAATTAGAGCGGTTTCAATTCAGCATCGAATGTAATTCACCTTTTCGGCGCTAGATTTCACGTGTAGTGTCACGTGACTTTTGATGTAAACAAACCGCCAAAGTTCGGACATCCGTTCTGAGCCACGTACTACAAGTGTACGAATTACGAGTCGTTATTTCAAGTTCCCCTTAGCATATATTTTTTTCCATTGCTTAAAGCCTTTGAAACTCGAATAGTTCCAGTTACAAAATGTCAAAGCAGAGGAATAAGCGCGACTTTAACACCATTAACATGCATTAATGCGGCAGAACTTAAATAATATTTGCAGGAACGTGGAGTTTCAGTATAAAGCGGATATTTAAACAACTGATTTAAAAACTTCGCTAGTGGAAATCGCCTCTGCAGTTGAAAGAAAGGTTTTGCCAGTGGATCCAGATAATTTTGTAATTCATGATATGCTAATTCCTTATTCATTCTCCCGGAAGACCGGTGAACAACGCCGCCGTTTGGATTGCACGACGATTTTACTGATAATTTACCACTCCACTGATTACGACAAGCAGGAACTCACCGCTTACAAGTCATTTGACGATTATCGGTTATTCAATGATGGTGGTATCGTACATTTAGTTTTCTATGGAGGATTTTAGGGTAGGCTAACCGTTTTCCGCGGGGAGCAAGGAAATCGGATAAGTCTGCGCGAAGGCTACATACCATGCCAACCGCCAGAGGTCAAATTCTACAAGAGAACACCACGGGAAACTATTAATTTTGTAGATCCAAGCTTAGCAAAGAGAGTTCAAGCTTAAAAAGAAAGCTATTCAACTTGTAGAGATTTGAAGTTTGTCTCAGTCAAGGCTGTGATTTTAGCATTCATTCGCTTCGCTTTGTTACAGCTGCGTGGAACTCGATGTTTATAATTCCTCCGTTGGCAATTTTGACAGTCTGGCGACTGTTTTGGTTTATGCCGCTATTTTTCATTCAAGCAAAAATTGATTAACTTGAGCACTCAGGAAAGATTCCAGATAACCATCATTGAATAAGCGATAATCGTAAAATGACTTGTATCAAAGCGGCGAGTCCCTGCTTGTCGTGGAGTGGTATTAAAATAAATGCTTAAAATTATCGTACAACCCAAACGGCGGCGACGAGTTGATTCTCATCACGGTGTTCAGGGAGAATGGATTGGAAATTAGCAAATCGTGAATTATTAAATTGTCTGCATCATTTGGTTTGATCATTTCGAAGTTTGGATCCAGTAGCAAATCCATTCTTTCAACTGCAGAGGCGAGTTTAATCTGCTAATACTGAAACTCTAGGTTCCAGCAAATATTTTTAAGTTCTGCCAAATTCATAGCGTTAAAATCGCTCTTATTCTTCTGCTTTGACATTTTGAACCTGGAACTATTCGAGTTTCAAAGGCTTTAACCCTATCCAGACCGGGCTTTTTTTGACCGTCTGGGACCGGGGGGGGGGCTCCAGAAGCCCCCCCTATGTAACTTTGAAACCGCTTATGCTATGGCCACCAAATTTACACAGAATAATGTTGTCATGAATTCTAGTAACTACAGATACTTTGGTGTCATAATGACGTAACGTGACGTCATCATGACGTCATATAGTCGATTTTATTGGCTAAAGCAGTATTTCATCAGTATTTTCTCAATTTTGAACATATAACAACAATACTTTAACAGCTACCTATTTGATAAAAGTCTTATGTTTACTAACATTGTTTTTGTTGTTAACAATAACAGTGACGTCATTATGACGTCATATTCAATGAAATAACCAACTGAAACGTTCTATAAGGCATATCTCTGAAACAAACGGTAGTGTTCATACCAAACTTTCACACATTGATGCAGGAATAAAAGTTCATGAATTCGTACACTTTGTTGCCATGGTAACAGCATGTGACGTCATAGAAGCGATGTATACATTTCTTAAAAACTGGAACAGATAACTTTGCAAATTATGGCTTTTCATGTACCTAATGAATTCAAAAAATGCTTTCTCAAGTGAAAAGGACGTTTTTATGATATTTTGACAATAAATGTTTAGAGATAATGGAATTACACAGACAGGTAAATAAATTTCTCATTTTATGTCCGCCATCTTGGATCCGCCATCTTGGATCCGCCATCTTGAATTAGTCCAAACGTGTTTATTTCAGTAAAAACACCGAAAAATAAAGCAAATGGACTGCTAAAGCTTAGTTTATTGTGGGCAAATGTTTTACAATCCAAAATATGAACCAATAATAAAATTATAGAGAGAAAAGACCTTTAGTAAAACTTCGATCCGCCATCCTGGATTTTGACATTTCATATTCCACATTTTCCTAAAATTACCGTTAATTAACCTTAATTAATAAATAATTATACATAATTTGATTAATTATAGCTAAAGTAAGTGGAAAATATTAATTCAATAAGAAAACTTTGAAATAATCTTGATTAAAGAGAAAAATGCTACTTTTGTAAAACATAGGTGTCAAAAAGCGGTTGCTATGGAAACGTCAATGTCGGTGGACAAAGGACGCTAACGGGAAAATGTTTCCAGATAAATTTTAGGAAAAGTCACCAAATTTGGTGGTCATTGCATTGACCGTTTTGAAACGACACAACTTCAAAGTTCGAGCGGGCTCCAAAAGCCCCCCCCCCCCCCCCCCCCCCCGGTCTGGATAGGGTTAAGCAATGGAAAACAATATATACTAAGGGGAACTTGAAATAACGACTCGTAGTTCGTACACTTTTAGTACGTGGCTCAGAACGGATGTCCGAACTTTGGCGGTTTGTTTACATCAAAAGTCACGTGACATTACACGTGAAATCTAGCGCCGAAATTTGTACACAGGTATGGCGATTTTCAATGACGGGTCTAACGGGTGTAACGGGTTAACACGGGTTAAGTAAAATCACTGTTTTGGCTTATTTTGCCCTGAACATCTTCCACTCAATCAACACCTCTGTGGTTTCCTTTTGCGCGAACGAGTGAGATCTCGTGTCAGAACATGAGAAGAGAAATTTCATATCTCCATACAGCCATGTATTATTATGTTTATTATATAAACGACACTAATTGGGAAAAATTGGAAATTCTCCGAATACTTTGTGAAGGTTGAACGAACGGTTTTGATCATTTTCTGAAAAAGGTTTCCGAAGGTTTCCGAGGAGGATCCGAAGATGTTTCGACTATAGATCAACACATTTCAGCTCTTTTTTTACATTTCATGAGGGCAAACATGTTTGCTAACGTGAAGATATTGATATCTTCACTCTTCACAATAAATATATATAAATTTGATAACACAAAAACCGAATCAAATAATTGTTTTATTATACATTGCTTCAAAGAAAATAGCGAAAAACATAAAAAAAAAATTCAACACTTGTGCTAATTCCTTTTTGTCGCCCGGCTCCTGATGTTTTTCTCCTTAAGGTATTCGTGGAACAGTTCCTTCGGAACTTTTGTCGATCTTTTTGTGTTTTCCGAGTCTTTATCGTCCAGCAATTTCTCAATTTTTTGCTCGGTTGAAGGAGCGAATCGACGAGCCATGTTTTTACTTAGCTATGTGCAAAGCTGCCACTCACCACCAGTGAACTTGACATTGCTCTTGAAAATCATGCATTGCGCGCGCACCATACGGATTATTTACTAATCTGCTAGCAGCTAAGTGAATAGTCTGTAGGATGAGCTGATTTCCAAAATTAACTGTAGGCTTTAGCCAATGAGAAGCATATAGTCACTTCAATAAATAATAATTGTATTTCACGGAAGTTTATTTAATAAATAAATGATATAATGAACGCGCGTTCATGCCTCTGTGAAACTAATGATCCCGTGATCGTGAAAGCGGAAAATTCCTGGACGAGACATGGGCGTTAAATATTCGCTGCTGGACCGTTTAGCATCAGTTTAGCCTAAGGCTAGGTCGCGTTGTTAGTTCTGATAAAATGGCTAAGTCTCGCAGTGATCACAAGTGCACCTTTATAATTATAACAGTTTTGGCGTTTGTTTTGGTGGCCACTGCTGAAAGAGGTAGGTGATTCTACTGATCAATTGTTCTCATAGCAGATCAAATTTAAATCCCAGGCTGGATTATTTAAGCCATCGACCTTTAAATTGTAAGCTTTTTTCCGGGGATTGGACGTTTTCAAGAAGGCTATCTTGTGGTGAAGGTCTCTGTGAATATACTTATCAGAAAAAAAACAAACAAAAAAACAATAACTAAAGGCTAAATAATTTCTGAGACAGATTTTCCACTTTGAATACAGAAGACTGGGGGGAAACCGTTTAAATGATTCTAACTTAGGCTTCAAGGGGTTAGTTGCGGCCAAAGATAAAAAATCATATAAAAACCTAAATTTCATTTTGTAAAATATTGTAAAACAAGTTTACCATGCAAGAGTACTGCCGAAGAGGTTTCATTTGATTGGTCACACCATAGGATTTCGTTGACAGACTCAAAAGTTGAAAAAAAAAAAAAAAGAAAAAAGACTACACTTCATGTTTCCATAATTGAATCTGGGAATGAAAAAGAATTTCGGTCAAATGACTCTTGCTACTTGTGAGCAATTAAAGTCCGATGCAATTAATGTTTTAGTTTACTGTTTTTATCGTGCGGAGATCTACGTCGATATTTGTCGTTTTTAAATCAAAGCGATGCTTAACTTGTCCGCACAACTCCTATGAATAACTTTACTTGGTAAATAAAGAAAGATGGAATGTTTAAAATGTCTTGAGGGTGGGACAGAGAAAAATATTCTTGGAACATGATGAACATTGGCGTCTTTCCCATAACAAAAACTTGTTTACTCGGTAGTCTAGAAACTAAACTTGGCAATCAGACATTTTCGCAGGGATATCGGGCACCATGTGCTTGAAAGGATAAAAGATAAGCACGAGAATGTGATAGCCAGTTCTGGATTCTCCGAATTCCATTCAGCAGATCTTTCGGTTTCACCGTTATGGCTATTGTTTATATTGTCTCAGTTTCGTTTGCCCTTAAGCAACCACGACGGCGACGGCAGCGAGCACGGCACAAAACAATAGGTTTAATGAGCGATAACAATGCCTCTGCACATGCGTATATAAATTTTGGTACATTTCTTTGCCGTTCCCTGCAAAACAACAACGTCAAATAATCAAATTATAGGTTTTGTGGAGAACGCGAACACACGACGGTTTATTTTCCTTTCTCCATTTCAACTGGAAAGCCATCCGTACAAATTCAGCTCTTGAACAATCCGCTCACATTAGACAAACTAAACAAATTGGAACAACTGCCAAGCAGTTTAAAATTTCGCTAATCCATTTTTCAAGTGATGTTTTCTTTGGCGTTGCCGTCGTCGTTGCTTATAAGCTCCCTAAAATTAATGCTGATCGCAAGTTCCATTAATGGTAAATATTTTTCCCTGCGGCTTTTTTGCAACCTTTTTTACTCTGCAGTCGTCCTTTCTTCAAGTCTGTGTATAGCCGCTCCCCTTCCCTCGGGAAAAATCGTTCCTTCTCCCGTTTTTTTCCCGAGGAAAGGAGCTGGCGGCTATACACAGGCTACCTTTCACCTTTCTTTCCCGGCGTATATCACATCGAATGTTCGGTTTTCGAACTCAATCGAACTCTTTCGTTCGATCGAGTATGGTATTAAAATTATAATACATGATTAGGCGTGTTTTATCAAAATAAAAAAAAAATGCTTACTTACGAAAGACGAAATTTTTGTTGTAGCACTTGTGTAAAACTACGAACTTGGTGTAGTTTTCAATTTTTTTGAAACGGATCACACGGGAGGGGATGACAGTCAACGCTATGTTTTTGAGAAGGAATTTTCGTAAATTTAATTGTTTGGAGTGAAAGCGTTTGAGCCTCTGGAATAGCTAATTCCAAAGTGTTATCCATTTAATAGCTGGGAAGAATACGTGTGTTGAGCGGTTGGATGTTTAATAGTTAGCTCGCGTTTTAATTACTTTGAGCCGCATAATAAATGAGCCCAAGCGGAACCTCATTAAAACTAAGCCAAAATCGCTTAGTTTTGGGACGACATATTCTTTTCAAAATTTGCAATTCAAATATTTCTTTAAATTCTTTTTTTTTTTTTTTTATTTACCACGAAGGTCATACATGACCTGAGTAGGGTCTGTCGGATTATGCTCGTAAAATAGAGTATTATGCTTTCGGGAGTCAGGGTACTCAAGGTTATGTCGGACCAAAATGACACTTCCAACCTCCCCACGTACCTATTAAATAAACATTCCTAGTCTTTCATATTACTTTTGAAAGAAATGTTAGACACAATTATTATCCAGTTCAACATTTAATGAGCCAAAGTTGTTAAAAACTAACAGCATCAAAAAGTTAAAAAGTTCCAAAGTTATGCTCAAAATTATGCTCAAAATTATGCCGACATAATCCGACTGACCTTAGACCTGAGTCGAGTCGTCGAAAGCTTTATCAGCTTTATCAGCTTTATCACTGATGTGTATGGGTTGACAAATTCATGCCTTTACAGATACTAGCCAATTTTTCAGCTTTCCGCAAAAGTCTACTTCACTTTGTTTTCTATTCATTGTGGACAAATTTGTCAAAATTAGTCTCACAGTTTGAGGAAAATAACTTTAAATTTTGCACGCGGGTAAAATTACTCTCATTCCCACGCATGTCCGATTACATATAAACGGCTGTCAGATTTTGTTTCAAGGGTTACCAGTAAAGACACTTTGATGCCCTTCAAGACATCTTATATTCAGTCTGCAACACCGCTATTGTTTTCTTTTGTTCGTTTGCTTCTAAACAGGCAGTCTTACTTTATAGTCATGTGTTAAATATTTACTTGGTAAAATTGCTCTGTTTTTGTATCCATTGTGTACTGTATTGAAACCGCATTTTTTCACGTAATATAACAGTTCCCGTGTCAGAAACGATCTGTGCTCGAGTCTGTGTGACATTGAAAACGAGTCAGTTTTAATAGCTGGTTCTGACTTTTGTCTTTACTTATCAATAAACTCATTCGTTAATTAGCTAGAATTCCAGAATCGAAAAAGATATTCCCTGGCTTTGGGGAAAATCCCTGACATCGCTAAATGCGTACTATGCGTCAGCCTATTCTATAAGACAATTTGCTATAAATATTCGCCGCCGAACGTTCCTCGACAGTTTGGTTACAAGAACATGTTTTTAATACATGGCTCTTTTGGCGTTTATATTTTTCGCCACAGCTATAAGCGGTAGGTGTTCAGTTCTGTTTGTTATTTCTCCTCCTAAATTATTTGCGTTGGCGCAAATTCAAAGGTTTTTATAAGAGGATTGTAAATATTTGAAGTTTGATTCACTGCTTTCGTTTCTGAAACATTCCTTTCTGGACCGAAAAACCGGATTTTGACCGCACTTTCAAACTGTCGCGAATTTCTGAAAAATAAATAATCACTGGAACTTTTGCAAACTGGTATTTTGATTGACAGTTTGCCTCGAGGAAGTTGGAAGTGCAACTTTCGCGAGCAAGTTCCTATTTCAAACTTGTTGTCAGTTGAAAAATGCGAATTTTGTGAAAACACGTCCTTCTTCAGTTATGGCTCACGTACATCGCAATAATACCACCTCGGTTGAGAAGAGAGAGAGAATAATGGTCGTCTGGTGTAAAACAAGAACAAATCGCATGCGCATTTCTGAATTATCAAGGCAAACTGTATCCAATATTGTAAACAGATTTTTATAACGAGACGTATTTTCCCGGTAAACCTGGCTGGAAAGAACTAACAGTTTCTACTCCTGACATCGTAGAGTTTGTGGAATACTGCAAGGTAACCAAACCAAGTACTTTCAATTCAGAAATCCGGAAACTGACAGCAAGTTTGAAAGACTTGAAATGGGAACTTGCTCGCGAAAGTTGCAACTTGCTCGTAGACCTCGCATAACTTCCAACTTGCTCGAAGCAAACTGTCAATCAAAATACCAATGTTGCGCCGGAAGTTTGCAAATTACCCGCAAAAGAACATCCGGTTTGACTGTAAACATGATTTCTTAGAAGCAATCACCCAAGGGCATATTTGGGCAAAATATGAGCGATTTGCCAAATGGGTCGTTGACGGAGCGTTCTCGATCCTTATTGGCAGCCACTCTTCAGTAAAGTACTTGATATTGCAGCTGGTATTGATGAATGCATTTTCAGACATGTTATGTTTCAAAATTGTTGAAGAAAATGACAACAACGGCAAATACAACAACAAATACATATCACTGACAGTTGATCCAAAAACTGTTCGAGAAAATCAATGAATCGGAGGAAACTCCTTTTAGTTCGAATTAACAGAGTTTTATTAAGAGTTAATTAATCTCACTTGGAGGGGAAAAATTCAGAATCTTCAATTGGCGCGAGTTTTCTTAAGAATAATAAATCAATAAAGTTGTTAAAACCTCCGGCCAAAGCGAGTGACCGCCATTGGGAAATTTTCGTGGTAAACCATTCAAACTGGTTTTCCCAGCTTGCTTGCTCATGCGCATGATTTATTTGAACCACAGGCCAACAATCCTCTGTTTATGTGGTGGTCTGTGCTTTTAAATAACTGTCAGTTTCTAAATGCGTGTTTTAGGGCCCGTACGTGTTCCGTTCGCGTCCTTTCCGTCTGGGCTGCCTACTCAATTGTATGTCTATTTCTATGTTTTTTTTTTTCTGTTTTTTTTTTTTTTGGTTTGTTCGTGTAACAAGATTTGTAGAGTGCGCAATAAAGCTAAAAACAAACCCTACAGTATCTTTTTGCGTTTGGTATTAGCACTAATCCAGTCAAATCTTGCCTCATTTGAATCTTACATAATATATTAAAGACTAACTTGTCACGGGTCCGTTCCCTTAGTAAAACATACAACTAGATTCTAATTCCGAGTTCTCAATAATGCTCGTAGCTTCGTAATTTTTCACTCATTAAAGCTGACTTCTTCGATTTACGGAGAAAATGACACCAACGGTAATCTGGAATAAAACAGTAGAAAATTAAAGGATTTGGCAGGGAGTTGAAAAACTTTAAAATCTCAGCGGCTATTACAATTCCTAGCACGGCATCCGAAGAGAGTTGCTCTGCGTAGGATCGAACCATGAATATGACAGAAGTAGGACCCCAGGAGATTGCAACCACAATGCTCAGAACCACTAACATACGAACGTTGTTTTCGTCTGCTTTGTATTGCGTGGAATGACTTTGACTGTAATGGATGTTCTGTTCCCGTTCGATTTGTTTGTGATGGATCTGCATCTTCACGGACAATGCATGCTACTATAATAACTATAGGAACACAGAAACCCATGATAAAATATAGAGTTGAGGAGGACGGGCCGCTCCAATCCCTTTGCAAATCACACAGTTTGGGGACGTTACAGTTCTGAGGTGAAACTTCAGTGAGTTCCGTGTACCTAACACTACAAGCGCTTGCGATGAGAAGACAGGAGCTTACTACACCGTACACCCATACAAAGGTGACTGCACAGGCTACCCACACTCGCGACAACGACTTTATGCCTCGCAAAGGCGAAGTTGAGTTACGATAAACGTAAACAGCGATGAGGACAAGACTTGAGAAGAACGCTGCCCCACACATGGCGTTACAGACATGAAGTACCTTGCAGGCAGGCCCGGATTGTTCAGTGCTGTCGGTGGATGTCAACATTACCCAAGGCGCTATGGTCAACACTCTGAATATTATATCAACTAACGACAAATGAAAGACAAAAAAGTTGGCAAAGTTTTTAATGACGATCCGTTGACCAATCATGTCTATGCATATTACGCCATTGATGAGAACTCCAATGGTAATAAGACAGGGCACTGTTATTTCCCAGAATCTGTCGATAGCGTTCGCAGTCTGACATGACATGCGGAGAATGTGTAGATCGGTCGTGTTACTCATGGCTTGAGAAGCACCCTTTTATCTTCCGGGTTTAGTTGAACAGACCAGTTTACTTCTACAAACCAGCGTGTAGACGATTCTTAGTTATTGTGATGTTCGCTGTTGTTGGACCACGACTTGTTTGCACTGTTAAGAAACGCGGAGCATATTAAGTAAAGAGAACCCAGTATTAGAAAGGGGAGGGAAGAGGGGGAGGGGGGGTAGGGGAAAGAGGAGGGGGGGGGGGGGTAAGGGGGTTTTATACTGCCGCGCCAATTCCCCGTGACTTTTTATGGACTACGCAAGCCTTCAGCTTTTACCTATACCCCATGTAAAGAGACCCCAGCATTACGAAAGGTCGTTCAGCGAGCAAATGGGAAACGGGGGAGGCGGGGGGTGGGGGGGGGGGGGAGAGGGGGATGGTAGGGGGTGTTGTACTGCCGCGCCGACTACCTGTGACTTTTTTTATGGACAACGAAAATTTTCAGTTTTTACCCCACGAGGTACCAAAATCGAAGAAGTTCAACCTCGTTCCATGGCCCAGGTTTCTCTTCCATCCGTATTTTTGTGTATAATGGCTAGTCATAGAAACCAAAACAAATAGCTTTCCTATCAGTGGTGAGGACCAAAAACAAACCAACAAAGAGATGTCGAAAACATTCAAGTTCCGGTTGGTGTTAGGAATTTCTGCTTTAATTAATTTTTGAACCATTTAGGATAACTTCTTATTTTGTACTTGACTCATCGAATATCAGGAAAACTTTATCCGCGAAAAGTGTGGCCGGGCAATTTTGAGCGATTTTCGCAAACACTAACCTTCGCGAACTTATAACTATGATGTGTAATGAATTAAAAGAAATGATAGCGCGCGTGACGGCACAGCCGTTATTTGTGTCGTCACGCAACTCTCCTACCCACTAACAGAAGTAAGGAGGAGCGTTGCGTGACGACACAAATAACGGCTGCGTAGAAGACTACTATTCGGTCAACACCGTCAACACCACAAATAACAATAAATTTAACAATTAATTTATATATGCTAACAAACAATTGGTATATGGCCGACATATATGAAGATAAAAACAACATTTTAAAATTTAAAACCCAGCCGTTCGAAATATAACCTGCTCGATTTAGCGTTTTGACCGACAAAATGACATCTGGTTATCAGGATCATGAAAATGTTATTATTTTGTTTTTGGGATTATGAAAAGTAATATTCCAAACTTGTGTATTTTTCACTTTAGTTGACTTTTAATTTATGTACGTATCGAGAAGTTCTTCTCATAACTGACTTTCTTTAGATTTTTTAGTTTGATGTGCCGAAACGTATAGACTGCACTACATAGCAACGAAAACTACTAACAATTATCCCTGGATTATGAAAGTAAAAGTTGTCGTTGGGCTATCAGTGTTTGTGCAGAAAGAGGCTCACGACGTAGCTGAAGTTGCTAAAAACAGATAAGGCTGTTTACACTAGCTACATTAGCATAAGAATACGCAAAAGCGAAAGCATATAACAGCGCTATGTCTACTGAAAACCGTGGCCCGACATAAGCATATAAGCAGAAGCATAACAGCGCTTATATCTACTGTAAACGAGCCCGACATAAGCATATAAGCAGAAGCATAACAGCGCTTATGTCTACTGTAAACGAGCCCGACATAAGCATATAAGCAGAAGCAGAAGCATAACAGCGCTTATGTCTACTGAAAACGAGCCCGACATAAGCATATAAGCAGAAACATAACAGCGCTTATGACTACTGAAAACGACGGGCCCGACATAAGCATATATTGAAGCATAAGCGGAAGCATAGCAGCGCTTATGTCCACTGAAAACGAGCCCGACATAGGCATTTTAGCAAAAGTGCAAGCATAAGCATATTTGGATCAATCTTGTTCGTTGACGCAAATTCTGACTTGCTTCCGCTTATGCTTATGCTGTTGGTCCTGTTGTCGCCAATGAAATGGGACAACATAGGAGTCAGTTACATTTTCGCTTACCGAATTATCTCCAATATGACAAACCAACACACTGTTCATCGAAGGAGTTAGACGTCACCGAACTGAAAGCATCAAATAATTCCCGGAAGCGGAAGTGGAAAGATATTCTTTTGTCGCTCGATTTCAACTTCGTCCCCAGGGCCTTCTTCGCTTTTAATGGCGGGGCGGGCGTAGATATCCCTGGACACACTCTTTTGGAGGTCATTTTCAGCGATTGGCAGCCGTGTTTGTTTTCTGGAAACCCTGAAACCGTTATTCGAACAAAACAAAGACGTTCATCATAAATACCACTGAGGTTACAGTGTATACAGATGTTATTTCAAAGTTCTCCCGGGCCAGGAGCTTAAAAGCTCCTGCCCGGGCGAAATATGGAGACGCCAGATATTCTAGGAGTATGTTTGTAAAAACATTATGTTTTACATAAATTTTAATGCGATCGATCGCCGTAAAATTACACTGATACGAGCGTACCACGAAAGGAAAAAATAGTTCTATCTTCTACTGCAAAATTGAAGTCCCCGTATCTTGAAATATTCAACTTTGAACACGTTTCTTAAGTTTGACTATGAAAACAAGTCTCGAAACATTAACAGACGAGCGATTTCTTACCTTGAATTCCCGGCACTGTCAATTTTCAATTTTCTCCATGTTGTCGATCTGATCTGCCTCTGGGTCAATCATAGTATCAGAGCAAGGCTGATGCTATGTAGAACATTTAACGCGACAACGACATGATAGAGCCGGGAGCAAATTGAAAACCAAAATGCAACCGTGGACAGCTGTTTCGATCTGGTTGGGTCTAGTCAGCACGGTGTAGCAGCAAAAAGATAGAAAACTAGCGCGAATGCCAATTCTTTATCGCAACAACGACAAGCTTATCTGTTGCCATCACGACGTGCGATTTGGTACAGAATTGGCGTTCGCGCCAGTTTTTCTATTTTTGTTTGCTGCTACACAGTACTCGGAGACTCAATCAGGTCGAAACAGCTGTCCACGGTTGCATTTTGGTTTTCAGTTTGGGTTCTATCATGTCGTTGTCGTGTTAAATGTTTTACGTAGTATCAGCCTTGCTCCGTATCCTTCGATTGTATCTCTATTTTCGGTTTACCAGTAGATCTGCTACAGGCCTACCTACACCGGCAGTATTTTCGTTAGCGGTTCTTTGCTCCTTATTTATTCTGTTACAAGCATTTCGTCGGCGCCTTTTTAAAGGTTTACAAATATAAAGCGATTTTCGTTTGACCGTGAAATGATTTATACTCGTGAATAAAACCAAAACAACAAATGAACTGCACGGAATGATGCAATCTTATTGGTTAAGCGAACGGAGGGAAACGCATCTGGCTTTTGGTTGGTTTAGCGAACACGTAAAGCAAAACGAACGGAATGTGAGCTAATCAAAGGCTCCTAAGAAATGTTAACGTGTAACGCAATGGTAAGCTTATATTTTCACACTGACACGGTTCGATATATATTTTTTTTAAATTAAACGTAAGGATTTTTGACGAACACACACACACACACACACACAAAAACAATATATCACTTTCATAATGTTCAGTCCGAAAAAAAAAGGACCTGAGCGAGACTTAAGCTCGGGCCTCCGGACTATCCATCCCAATACTAATCGCAAGACAATCGCTGAACACATACTAAGATAAGACTAAATTTCATTATTTCAAGTTAGATACCAACAAAACGTGTGTCTCGGTTGAAAAATCCTTTTAGATCGAAGGAGATAAGTAAATTTGTAATATTAGTTTTAATTAGCTGCGGCGGTAATATTGTAATAATAGTTTTAATTAGTATTTAATTAGTGGTTTTATCTGATGTATTGTTATATTAGTGTTGTTTAATTGTTAGGTTTTAACTAGTTATTAGGTGGAATACCTGCAAACTAGCTTTTAAGCTAAGAGTATATCCACATTAAATAAAGTATGTATGTATGTATGTATGTATGTATGTATGTATGTATGTATGTATGTATGTATGTATGTATGCATTAAAGACTCCAAATGCGAAACATGTAAGTTTATTGTTTTTTTATATTCGTTTACAACAAATTAGTTATTAGTAAAGAAGTATTTTTTTTTTTTCGTTTGTCTCACGATGTAGTCACTTCCGATGTGGATCGCGACGTTTCGACTGCATACTGCTAGTCTTCTTCAGGCGATGGGGTCGACTGGTTACGCGTCACCTTATGAAGCACGATGTTCTGCTGTGATTGGTTGGTTTTCAACAGCTGTGATTGGCGCATTTTGACCCTCGTTGTTTCGGCGAATAGCCCTTATCGTAGATGAGTACGCCACGCCAACATATCAGCGGTTTCTCGCTTTCTTGACCCTATAGTCTCGTTTTCATGTTTACGCTCATCGTCGTGAGAGGCTCTCGTAAACATCAAAACGAGACTATAGGGTCAAGAAAGCGAGAAACCGCTGATATGTTGGCGTGGCGTACTCATCTACGATAAGGGCCATTGTTCCCTCGGCGGTCCGTAGTCGTACGGCTCTCCTGTTGTTGTGTTTCTTGATTGTGGGCATCCATGCTTCTGGAATTTCTATTCCACTGTCCCTGTTGATGTTGTTAGGGTTAAGTCTTATGTGGATCGCCTCTTTGACCCTGCGTGTGTACCAATGAGGATCACGATCAATAAACTTTACTTCATTCCAAAGCGGGTGGTGTCCGGTGTTGTTGGCGTGCTCTGAAACGGCGGAGGTCTGGGTACGGGCGAATCGGATGTCTCGGTCATGCTCTTTTATTCTGTCTTGCATAGGTCTTCCAGTCTCGCCGATATAAAATAATAAAATAAAAGATTCCGATTCCTCCGTTCATTACGTATTGAAGCAAGGCAAAATTAGAAGGAACATCACCGACAAACTGCAAGGCTGATCTGACTACGTAAAAAAACAAACTTTGCGAGACACCAATACGACAGAAACTGATAAAGCAGGGTAGCAATTACGTAGTCATATCGATCGGCCTTGCAGTTTGTGAGTTATATTTGTTCATTTTCTTTTGGCTGATTAGGTCTTTCCTAGATCCTACATATCGTTTACAGCGTTAATCGTTTGCGGTCTTTTGCAGATTTGAGTTCTAAAATTAGAAGGGTTTGTATGGAGTCATAAAGAGGCCAATATCTCACCCCCAAATTTCAGTAGGATGCTGATTTTAAAAAAAAAAAATTAAGCGAGTTAAAAAAAAAAATCACTGAGATTTGCACTTTCGCACTATGATCATGGTAAGTTTTTAGAAATAAAATGAAGTAGTCTGTCGAGTGTGATCGTCCGGGTTAGTACAGTTCTGAAAAGAACTCAGGTTATTTTTGTTGACATTGATTCGACGTTTTGACAACCTGAGCGCAAGTCATCTTCAGAGTCATGTTACAAAAAGAAAAAAAGCGTTGTTCCTCACGGTTTCACAGCTCAAATGAAACGTCTAAAAACTTACGAACAAAGAGCACTTTTCCATAAAAAGCAAAAACAAAACAAAACGGTACACTAATTAACAATACTCAGGGGTCATTCATCAGTAGTTTATTTCCCTGGAAGGGATGTTACCCTTTAGCTACGAAACGAAAGTGGTAGTACACAGCAACGGATTTTTATCTTCAAACTGAAAATTGTATGGAGGTCTAATGAACGGTCAAATTTGATTTCACGTGTTAAGTAAAATCTCTATGATGCCCTGAACATTTTCTACTTAGTCACAGCACCTCTGTAGCTTCGTTTTAATCGTTTAGGTCTAATGCATGAATATCTAATTTAGGGTTAATGGAAAGCACTCAATTACTCTTCAGAATCCATTCACCTGACATTGAAACATTTGTCATGCTACAACAGCAAAAACAGCAACTGTGCCAATTGACAAATTGATATTTTATACCTCTGTATTTGATTTTAATTTACTGATCCACCTTGATAATCTAGAGCCCGTGAAAACATCGTTTTCCCAGATACCACGCAGCTCTTAACAACTGTTCAGAGTGCAAACTGATTGCATATTAGGGGATTCCCCGGCTTCGGGGAAAAAATATCTAAATATCGCTCATGCCTGCCTGCCTGCATCATCGTTTTTTCTCTCGATGGAACACTATAAATACTTGTCATTAATATAAGCTGGTGCACCTCAGTAAACCTGAAGCCTCATTCACACTGATTTTTACAGTTGGTTATGAGAGTAGCCAGATATCGCAGATATTTTCACAATATGTTGACAACTGTGACATTCTTCACTTTATTCGGCGTCATAGCTTTGAGCGGTAAGTGTGTTTCACATCCATCGTTTATCAGATAAAATCCTAAAAATCAACCTAATACGCTTAGCCGTTTATTACGTAACGTAGGCTGTATTTACCAAAACATCTCCAAATTTAGTAG
>JAJGOT010000633.1:0-265000 GCA_022457155.1 Cladopsammia gracilis
GTACTAGTTATTCTAGACGGAGAAAAAGTTGTTTTTGTGAACTTTTGTACGTTTTAAATATACTGTGCAGACGGTCGCGTAATACTGTTTTTGAGAAGTGCTAAAATTGAAAAATAGCGTTCGTCAATATCTTAATTCTAGTGCTTTTAAACATAAATTAATGGAGATTTGAATAATTTTTTTCGAAAGAAGATTGTGTTGTCCATTTTCATGTGCTTGTTCATTCATTACATAGGTTGAAAAGCGATTTTATGTAAACAAAACAAGACTTTGATTTTATAGTACAGTTCTATCTTCACTCGCATCGCCTTATGCAAATATGTTTGTGTATTTTTGCAATTTTGATTTTCAAATTAGTTTCTCGGGCAATTTCTGACAAGCAACAAGTGTATTTTATTCGAAAAATAGTCGTATTAGTTATTCTAGACGGAGAAAAAATTGCTTTTGTGAACTTTTGTACGGTCTGAATGTACTGTGTAGACGGTCGCGTGATAAGCTTACTGTTTTAGAGAATTGCTAAAATTGAAAAACAATGTGCCAAAAAATATATAATGTGCAACAATCAGTTTTGAATTCTGGCGCCTTTTTCACAACCTTTAATAGTCTGTTTATTACCTGTTAGTTTCCCCCACTAACAGTTGTTCGTTATAACAGCAACGAAGGCACTCCTACCTTGAATCAGAAGGAACCATAATCGATCGAAATCAACGAATCACAAACAATAAAACCGGTTGAAATAAATTAGTTATTTTTTCTAAGGCGTTCGTTCATTGATGGAAATATTAAATGAAACTCGGCCCTCCAGTTATTTTCGCCTTGGTACGGGCATATTTACGTCACTCGTGAGTTTGGCAGATTTTTTTACACCGTTGTAAATCCGCCGTTTTAAGGTCAAGCGTTGCGTGACGACCCTGAAACGGCTGCGTATGAGACTAGGAAGGTAACGGTTTCTCTCCAAACGTTGTCTCTCATATAGGATATCAGTTTGTTTCAGGAACTGATAAAAGCGATGTTTACTAGGAGCTGTGATTACCTCACTATTTTCTGCCTGCATCTGATTTAAAGAGTTCGGGCAGAGAGCTGGTAAACAAATACCCTGGGTACCAGGTATCAGAGGTTTCTTTCGCCGCAAAATAAGGAAACCACCGGAGAAGAATGACAGCTAAGATTGCGCGCCGCTCGAGAGCTATGCCTCTTGGAACTAACGGTGGTGTTAGCAAAAGTATCTTTAAAATGTAGTATGGGTTGATGCGAGCGTTCAATATTTCCATGTCAAGAATAAATGTGATAATGTCGTTGTCTCTATTAGTAGAAGAGGAGGTAGGAGTGTAAATGATGATCAACAGAGGACGCAACTCAAAGTCAACGATCTTTTAACTCAAAAACGATCTTTTCAACGATTTTACTCAAAGTCAACGATCTTTTAATAGATATATATATATATATATATATATATATATATATATATATATATATTAAAAGATCGTATATATATATATTTTGGATGATAAATTGAAAGTTTAATCTTCAATCAAGGCCGTTTTTTCTACGTCGGTTGCGTGTGGACTATCACCGGCACCGTCGAATCACATCTTTTTTACATACTCGTCTAGGCTGAAGAAAATAAATACGTACAATCTACCACCTGTTAAAGGTACATTTACAAAGTACTTATCAGCAGAGGGCTGGTCGCGCGAATACACACAAAGATGGTGCCTTCCAAGGGGCGGACCATCGGAAATCTTTGGGGCGGGGACAACTCCTAACAATCGCATAGCCCAGCGAAGTATTTAGCGTGGAATTGGAACTTAAGCACGAAAACGAGGCATTTGCGAGATATTGCACCATAGCAACACCGTTGCTATGTTATTAAAAATGGCAATACGATTCTAGTTTAATTCATTACCTGAGCGATATCGCATTCATCACTATATCGGTTTTTCGCGTGAAACTTAATGTCGAATTTCCTCGTCAGGTAATGAATTTTTCTGTAGAATTTAGGCTATAAGCTGACTTGATCCCTATGTACCTCACCTATGCACAGCCACCCCACTGTTTTTTTTTTTACATCTGCCATTATAAAAGATTTTTAATGGTCCTCCCTTAAGAGTCGCCATTAAGTTTTTTTGTGAACAAATCACATTATATGTTTGTTTTAACTTTACGAAATCGCCTAGTTAACAAAAAAAAAAATCCAACATATGTAGGAACGACTAACAACTGGGTTACTGTAGTAATTTCAGTGTACGCAGCCTTTGGAATATATGTAATGAGAAATGTGTAAAAATAAATAAGTTGTTGGTTAGTAAACTGCCTTCGTATCCTCGTTCCGGCACGTCATCCCGGGGGGGGGGGCTCCCATATAAAAATGACGGGGGCGCTCGTCGTACCTTTTAGAAGTCAAAATTTGTAGATTGGTACCGCTAAGGGTACTAAAATCTAAAATGACCACCGTTAGAATTATCGCGGTACCTTTTAGAGTATGAGCCGAAAAAATATGACATGTGTTGTTTCAGAATTGGTACCTCTTAGGGGTAAAAATTCTTTTGAGCCACGCCCATCAAACAAGATTCTGGTACCTTTTAGGGTGTTTTTCAAAAATTTCCGACGAGCACCCCCGTCATTTTTATATGGGACTTCCCCCCCTCCCCCCCCCCGGGCACGTCATACTTGTAATAGATAGATAGATAGATAGATAGATAGATAGATAGATAGATAGATAGATAGATAATCTTTATTTAAACACGGTACAAATTCGTCAGCTAAAAATCATTATAATACTTAACACAAAGCAATAAACTAATATTAAAAAAATGTCTATATATGAAGAATTTAATTAAATAATAAAAAGCTGCTTTCCACGAATGCCGTGCCTTATAGTTCCTCTTTGAGAAGTCGTTTAAATTGCCCAAGGGACTCAGCTTTCCTTACATTATGAGAAAGGCTGTTCCAGAGCATGGCGCCACTATAACTGAAACTATTTTTATAATAGTTTGTACGAGGCAATGGAACATTAAGTTTATCCTCAGAGTCCCTTAGGTTGTAACTAATTTCTCGCTTCTCGAATTTATACTCTAATACTCTTAATACTCTTTATCGCTGTGATAAATTAAAAGTACCAATTATTTCATAACTGTAAAACATTCTACAGTTTGGGGTTCAACTATTTTGCTATGTTTATGGACGACTAGGTAATTACAAAACGAGAAAATGCAAGTTTTTTTACATCCATTCCTTAAAATTTACCGATGATGATCGGTGAGAATATAAACATACAGAAGAATTAACAACCATGGCTGGTCAATAATTTGCTTACTGTTGTTGTTTACCATTTGTATGGAAAAACCGATTTTCCCAGTGCGAAAGCAAATGGAACGGTTCATCCCAACCGAAAATTTTCCGGGGAAAAGGTAATCATCTTTTTCTCGCTTTCACCGGAACGACTGGAATGTTCGCATCACTAGCACCAGGCTTCTTCGCGAAATAACGAAGCTTGAAGATGGCGAATCACTTTAAAGAAGAAAATTTACTCCAAGTTAATTACTCATGCGCGTAGCGGCATGAGGTAAGGTTTCGGCTCCGTTTTTCTTGTTATTATTACTCATGCGCGTAGCGGCATGAGGTAAGGTTTCGGCTCCGTTTTTCTTGTTACTCATGCGCGTAGCGGCATGAGTTATAAAATGCCCTCCGTTTTTCTTTTTTGTGTCACGATTTTGCATGCAAATTTATTCACGCATATTTTAAATTGTGCATTTCCGGTTCACAGCTTTACACTTCCTGTTTGGTGACTTCCGGCAAAACATCGTTACTGAAGTGTCACGACAGCGTCTCCTACAACCCTACTCACATTAGTAATATTCACGTCAGGTATATATTAGTTTCACAAGAATGACTGGCTTCATTGTGGTACAGCCTTCATTTGTAAAACATTCAATAGTAACGTGGTTTGCAGTACAATGACTGAATGAAAGGAGTAACTCTTCTTTATGTCGGACGTCTTCTTATCTTGTTTAAATTATTAAAATATAAATTGCTTCTTTGAAATATAAGACAAATGCTTGATACGCATGCGCATGACAAACATTTTCCGTCATTTGGTCTTATTGGTGTATAAGTCAGTCCTGTATTTCTCCCATCGAGGTAAACGTTGCTTTTATACACAGCATACAACTTGAGGCCGAATTTGTCGCGATTCTGAAAAAAACTAAGAGCTATTTTTAATCAGAGTTCTTCCGAGGCAAAAATGCCAAACATCGATCTCTCGCACTGATAAGCACATTGTCAATTTATTCCCATTTTTACTGCCGATTCTTTACAATGTCTGGATCGGAGCAGTCCTCGCTGCCTGTGTTGAGTAATTTCAAGACTTTTTTCAAGAAAGGACAATAGAAACACACGGCAAAACAGCGTCGTACTTCACCCCATCAGATTTAATTAAAAATTTGGACTTCGGGACTGGACTTCTGTGGATTATGGACTGTGGAATGCGTGTCATATTAATGTCGATTTTTACTGACTTTATTGCTTTTTGTGGTTACTAGGTTACTAGTAACCATTATGTTGTCACCTGTGTAAGTAAGTTTTCGAAGCGCGAAGTTGTGCGAGTTCACCCGATTGCTGTACGATGAGACAGTTCCGATAGCTTCGGATTAGACGACTCGATTGTCAACACAGACCCCAACACAGTTCTGTTTGTAACTACGTGCCCGCCTTGGATCCGTGGGAAAGGTAAACGGAGCTTTCTCGTTCTTTTTACTGCTTTACCAAGCACAGCTTTCACCAAATGTGGCCAAGCATTGTTTTCAAAGATTATTTTAGGTGTTTTCGTGGTTTGGAAAAAGGTTTTAGTGAAAAATCGAGCTGTGAATCGAAGTGTTTGTTTGAAGACCATGAGCTATCCGAACTCATGATTCAAACGCCGCCAGCATTTCATTTCTGTACCTTTGACCATTCAGAACTGTTTTTTTTATTAGCGAAAGCATTACGCGAATCATTTTTCCGGATAAGATTGGCATTCCATTACACAGAAAAAGTCGGAAATTTTGGAAAGCATAATAAAAATAGGTTGCTGAATTGAATTATTTTGTGATGTTTATTATATTTTCGCAGACGCTAGTCGCTTCCGCGCAGTAATTAGGATACAATAAATCACCAAGACTTCCAGAAGAAGAAAATAACTGAATTCTGAAAGGTGTTTGACTCTTTTAATCAAAGGAAAGACATTTTCATTCAAGGAAATATGAGTTTCATTCAAAAGTTTCGACCTTTTATAGAAAATATATTTTTTTATTCAGTGGTCATATAAAAACTGCTTGCTATCAAATTACATTTGACATAAAAATTTGCATAAAGCAAAATTGTGTATTTGGGACACTTTGAACACTTTGAAGAAACGTGAAGCCTGGCAAAAACTTATTGTAGATGGCAAAATCAAAGCATTTTTAAAGAACCAGCTTTAAGTTATGGAAACATTTCGGCGTTTCGATTTGGTCTAAAATCACGGAGAGATTTTAGTGAATGCGTCACGCAACGTTTATTTACAAAATGTTTGACCAATTCATAGCAATTCTCACCAAAGATTTGAAAACTTTAAAAAAAATCCCGGGTCTCCTGAATGTGATTTTCTGTTTATTTAGGGCCTACAAAAGCTAATGGCAATCCGGGCAGGAGGGGGCATCTGGGTTAAAAGGGTTGGTCGGCCTGGCCGGGAAATACGGGCAGGGGAGGGGTAAAAAAATATTGCATCCGTCGGGGGGGGATTTTTTTCTGGAATAACCCTTTTTACACCTGTTGCATGCGATTTAGTAACACAGGAAAACTAAGTCTTTATATTGATTATCAATTTTCTTTTTACAGCATGTCCTCGACTGCCTATTTTTTCAAGTATTCTTTTCAAATGTAACAGAAATAATTCACGACTTGGAAAGTAATAGACGAGTGTGGATTTGATCGGGAATCAATAAATTAAAAATATTAAAGCGAGCACAAAAATTGGTAACTTCAATCAACGCGTCTTAGAGTCTCATGCGCATGAGTATAGGCTAAGTATAGCCTCTTGTTATTATTTTTTTTGGTGTCACGATTTTGCATGCAAATTTATGCACGCATATTTTAAATTGGCACTTCCGGTTCATAGACTTCCTGTTTAGTGACTTCCGGCTACTCCCACTTCCGGTAAAACAGGGTTACTGAAGTGTCACGACAGCATCTCCTACAACCCTACCTACATTACTAATGTTCACGTTAGGTATATATAAGACGTAGAACAATCACTGGCTTCATTGTGGTACAGCCTTCATTTACAAAACATTCAATAGTAAAGAACGCAGTTTGCAGGAACGATGACTGAATGAAAGGAGTAACTCTTCTTCATATCGGACATCTTCCTATCATGTTTAAAATATATCATAAAATTTTCGTACGCATGCGCATGAGTGTAGGCTGCTTGCAGCCTCTTGTTATTTTTATTATTATTATTATTTTTATTTTTTGTGTCACGATTTTGCATGCAAATTTATGCACGCATATTTTAAATTGTACACTTCCGGTTCATAGCTTTGCCACTACATTTCCTGTTTAGTGACTTCCGGCTACTCTCACTTCCGGTAAAAGAGCGTTACTAAGGGGTCACGACAGAATTCCTACAACCATACATTACTATGTTCACGTTTGGTATATATAAGACTTAGAAAAATCACTGGCTTCATGGTGGTACAGCTTTCATGTCCACAACATTCAATAGTAAACAAAGTGGTTTTCAGGAACGATGACTGAATGAAAGGAGTAAGTCTTCTCCATGTCGGACAGCTTCTTATCATGTTTAAAATATCATAAAATTTTCTTACGCATGCGCATGAGTAAAGGCCGCTTGGAGCCTCTTGTTTTTATTATTATTATTTTTATTTTTTGTGTCACGATTTTGCATGCAAATTTATGCACGAATATTTTAAATTGTACACTTCCGGTTCATAGCTTTGCCACAACACTTCCTGTTTAGTGACTTCCGGCTACTCTCACTTCCGGTAAAAGAGCGTTACTCAAGTGTCACGACAGCGTCTCCTACAACCCTACTTACATTAGCAATGTTCATGTTTGGTATATATAAGACATAGAAGAATCATTCCCTTCATTGTGGTACAGCCTTCATTTCCAAAACAATCAATAGTAAACGAAGTGGTTTGCAGGAACGATGACTGAATGAAAGGAGTACTCTTCGCCATGTCGGACATCTTATCATCTTCTTATCTTCTTATCATCTTCTTCTCATCTTATCTTCTTATCATCTTCTTAACTTACTTACGCATGCGCATGAGTATAGGCTGCTAGGAGCCTCTTGTTCTTGTTATTTTATTATTTTTATTTTTTGTGTCACGATTTTGCATGCAAATGTATGCACGCATATTTTAAATTGTACACTTCCGGTTTATTGCTTTGCCACTACACTTCCTGTTTAGTGACTTCCGGCTACTCTCACTTCCGGTAAAAGAGCGTTACTCAAGTGTCACAACAGCGTCTCCTACAACTCTACTTACATTAGCAATGTTCATGTTTGGTATATATAAGACTTAGAAGAATCATTCCCTTCATTGTGGTACAGCCTTCATTTCCAAGACAATCAATAGTAAACAACGTGGTTTGCCGGAACGATGACTGAACGAAAAGAGTACTCTTCGCCATGTCAGACATCTTCTTATCATGTTTATCTATGTTAATTTATGTTTATCATGTTTAAAATATATCATAAAACTAACTTACGCATGCGCATGAGTAAAGGCTGCTAGGAGCCTCTTGTTCGTGTGAAAATTGCCACTTTTCATCGGCTATATTGACAGATTTCCTACAGCATGATTGCCAAATTACAGGGATTAGGAAAGATGGACATTTTTTATTGCCGGAAGTTGTTTTACTTTAAAACTGTTACGAATCGTGCTTGCTGCATGCCCCTGCATGCTTGGCATGGGATAGCGAGTCGCATAATTGAAGTAGTCTTACGTAGCAAAGAATCAGAGCTGGCATTCTAGCGTTAACTTGAGCGAATAGAGGTTTTGCACGGCAGATGGCAGGAACAATAGATTCTTTTCCCATGAGAAAGAATGTTCTTTCTAATGCAAAACATTTTCATTTCATTCATTTTCATTTAATTTTCCATGCATCATGGCTGTCGTGCAAAACCTCTATAAGTAAATAAATAAATGATTGTTCTGGTAAAATTGGAGAATTGTAGCAGGGCTTGAAAGCGTTCAATCGCGTTTTAGGGTAAGTTTATAAAAGTGTTTGCCTGTTAATTTTTCCCGCCGTCATTTTGTTTTTCACCCCCAGTGCCTCTCGGCATTCGGTAAAATACAAATAGTAGTTATAATGATACCCGCACGGGCTCACCAAAAATAAGGGCTAACTCACCCCCATGGAGCCTTCCCCGAGGAACTCCTGCCCCTGAAATCCTTCCCCGCAAGTCGACTGCAGGAGGTCCGCGGGGGGGGGGAAGGATTTCAGGGGCAGGAGTTCCTCGGGGAAGGCTCCATGGGGGTGAGTTAGCCCTTATTTTTGGTGAGCCTGTGGCGGGTATCGTTATAACTACTCCCTGCCCTGTTGGATTAGCGACAGTTCTTTAACCCTGTTTTAAACGCTTTCGATGAAAAAGTAGCCGAAATTCCTAACAAAATTTCAGCTACCCCAAAGAAACAAGAGGAAACAGTACCAAACACCGACGATGATAGCGATTTTATGAAAGACTTTTTAGAGAATCTATTAAATTACGAAGAGACATTATTATGTCTCGGAACATGATTAATACCTGCTGCTTGACATTATTATGTCTCAGTACATGATTAATGCCTGCGGCTCTAATAGCTGAATTCCAATGAAGTTCGTTCTTTAGATTTCTAGCGGGTGTTTGTAGTTTTATGTACCCTTCTGGTAAAATTAGATCTAAGATTTTGTAAATCACAAAGGGATAATATTTTTTTCGGTAGGTGATGCTTTATTCTAGAGTAAATAAAGTTTACTTGGCCAGTTTGTTCATTATGTGATCAAGACAATATTTAAAAGTATAATTTGAAGTAGAACGGCTCTTAAGGTTACAGTGTACCTTCGGGGGTGTCTTCAGTATAACAGCTCTAGCGTCTTAAGATGGCTATCTAAATATGGAAACCATTTGGTAATAAAATGAATTGTCGAATTTTTTACGACGTTTAAATTCGAACGTCCGAATCAGCTTTAAAACGCTATAACTCAAAGCGATTATTATATTTTGCTAATTTGATTTGTTCTCGGATTTCCGGACACGAAGCGCTAAAAAAACGTGTCGGCGATTTTCCATATTCAATTGCCGTGAAAAGTTACAGAATATTTTCGAAAAGGGGAAAAAAAAATTGGAATGATCACACGGAAATGCCTCTTGACGAAAAAGTTTTCAGAATTAAGAAATTCGCCGACACGTTTTTGTTGATTATATGTTAGCCTAGCTTCTGTCCAAATTTGAGGAAAATCGAACAAATTCCCTTTGAGTTGTAGCTCTTTAAAGTGTCCCCAACAAGCGAAAAATTAACTTTGAGAAAACGGCGCTTAAAAAAACATATCGCTCAATAAACAAACTCCGCCCACAAAAGTTATACCGTCATTTCTCCGTCAATTTTCACTATTTTTCGATACTTGTTTTTTTGGATGAAAGTTCATTCTGTAAACTTTATTTTAACGCCAAAAAAAATTTTCAATAAATTTTCGATCTGAAGGTACACTGTAACCTTAATTTTCATATTATCATTTTTGTAGAGGTGTTCACTAGTAAAGACCGCTCCGTCTATTATTTCAACACGGCTGCATTTTTTACAACAAAGTTCTATTGATTCACATTCGAGTGAAAATGTACCGCCACATTCTAGACACGATTTTATCCTTTGGTTTGTTCTGTTGAAGTGATAACAAACCGGCTTTCGCGGTATTGTTGAATAAACTCCTGTTTTACTGTTTAAGTAAGAGCTTTGAAAATGAGACATAGCTTTTCTAGCAATTGTGATCGGTGAGGTTCGGTTATGTAGTCACTGCCAGTAAGACAAGGTAACATAACTTGTTTATGTTGACATCTAGTTCTGTCTTGTATTTTTCCTTTTCATCCATTCGTCTAAAGATAGACAGTTGTGTAATAAAACGCTTATAAACTTCAGTATCTCGCAACGTAATCATGTTTATATATTTTTATGTAAATGTTCAATTGGGCAAACTTAAGATTAGCATCACTTATACATACGTGTATTTCATAATTGTTCACGCATGCGTGGTTCTTCAGGAGTTACCACATGTGTAAGCACGGTAGTTTTGACGTATATAAAAGACCTGTTCGCACCATATAATGTTTTAAGTCTGTAATTCGGTAGAGCTCAGGGGGGGGGGGTGCTTGGCCAGCATCTGAACTCCGTTTACGGCTCATGCGATGTCAGGCCAGGAGTAGTGGGGTTGTTCAGTCAGTTGACGAACCCCGGGTGTGCCCGCTCCGGCCCAACTGATAACAGGGGGGTGCTCAGAAATCTCCTCGGAGAACTCATCCTCGTTCCCAGAGGTAAAATGGGAAAGACAACTGCCTTGTCAGCAGTTGAAGTCCTCACTTCGGTGAGGCAAAAGACCTAGCCGGGGTTAGGCAGAAACAGCCAACCGAGCACCCCCAACCAGGGATTGTAACGTGTCACGCAATGTCACGCATGACAGTCACGCACAATGTCACGTCACACGTCACACCGTGTCACGCAATAAAGCGAAAATCTGACTTGGATTGTGCGGCTAAAGAACTTATCTCTTTTTAAAATTTAGAATGCTCTTCGGCGCGTATTTCCTTCCTTATTTTTTCAAGATCTGGCGAGATACTTTTGCTACTTGTTTTGTTTTCACCAGAGCGAATCAAGGCTTTTAGTTCATGGTGTTTCTGTACCTCGCGAAGTATGATTGAAAAATTCTGAAACACTGATGCGATTGTCCGTGAGAGCCTTAGATACCAACTCGCTGACAGAGTTTTGTTTAGCATCGGCGAGTGCACAGATCTTCTTATGTTTCATGATCTTTCTTTCAAGCAGTTTATTGAATGCAGTAAAGCCAGCGGATGAAAATCCTGAAAACGCAGCGTGACTGGCAAGTGGAGGGTTGGCAATATTCCGAACCCAGTCAAAGCTGTTGCCAAGGTGGCAGACGATAAGCCCGCAGAAATGAAACCAAGGCCAACAGCCGAACTGTGAACAATGGAGTGGGTTCGCTTGTATTCTTTGCGACCTGTCTGTAGTGGTCGGCCTCTGTCCCCAATTCTTTCTGTAAGTCAGAGATTTTCTTAAGACGGAAGTCATCGCCATTTGGTAAGACTGGCTAGAGGGGTTCAGTATCGCTGTATTCTGGAGCAGATGGAGGTAGTACGTTAGCCGCGAACTCATGGCGGGGTATATATAAGATTTTAATTAATTTCTATTTCATAATCTATAGGAAGGCCATTAAAATCAAAGAGGTCCCCGTGTTCATCTCTGACTGAGAGTGTTAAACTTTCCACATACTCGCCAGACGATGTGCTACGCCAGATCAGCTGTGTTGTTTCCCAGTAACTCGGCCTTTCAAGGCCCCCCCCCCATTAATGGTAAATCGTATTAAAACAGTCGAAGGTTTACCATTGAGTAAGTTTTGTTCTTTATCGAATTTATCACAATGAATTTAATAGCTCCTTGGGGATGTTAATCATTTGACGTATGTCTTGGACAGTAATTTAGGGCTTATGTCAAGCAATTCAAACAAACTACGGTCAAGTTTCACTTCATTTTCATAAGGTTTGTAAATAACAAATATCCCATTGGTTGCAAATACGACGGTTTTTAATTTTATCTCTTGATCTGCGGATATGTTTTCTATTGCTTTTGCTAGGGCCCCAGCAGTGTAATACCCTGGAGGAATTGTCTTGACAGTTCCTTCTTCATTAGGGCCAGTAGTAAAGAATGTGACCTCTCCTCTTTTTTTTTCAAATTAAACCATGAATTGTAAAGCGAGCAAGAGATAAGCCGAATGTATTTTGGTTTAGGAAGCGGTTGATTAAAGTACACAGTGTAATCGTTCCAAGGTGCGCAGACTGTTAGCATAACCATTGTGTATATATATATATATATATATATATATATATAAACACAAAGTGAAAACCTTAAAAATTGTCCTGATCGGGATTCGAACCCGTGTCCCCGGCTTTCTAGCGCCGATGTGTTACCACTACACCACCAGGACGACCACGTAACAACGCAATAGGCTTTATGGCTCACGGGCCTCCCGAACAATTTTCAGTGTTTTCACAGGAGCTGACTGGAAGGCCTAAAGGCCTTTTTGACCAATATAAATAACACAAATGATAATAATAACAACAATAATAACACTGGTTTAAGTTCACCCACCAGCCACCTTTCTAATCCCATTCACAAACAGGCAATGCAGGCACAGAGAGGTGACAGCACCCCCACAACCCCAGCCCCCGCACCCCCAGAGACCCCAAAAGGAACCCCGACAGAGTCCCCAAAAGACACTGATACGCATCACGCAAACAAGGCAATCGTTGCTGTGGGTGAGCTTGCTTTGGCAGGCTTTGTTGCCTGGATGCGTTAATTCTTACGTTTGCTGACCTTCTCTATCTGAAAAGAGGCAGCCACGGCAAGGATTAACAGCCAAGCGTTATTGGCAAGAAAGCTGATCACCTGACCGGCCGTGCGAAACACAAAGGTCACGATAGCTCCCGGCAGGCCCGGCAGAATGGAAGCAACCTTCTTTCCCAGTGCTTGTAAGCCATTACCAACGCGCTTGGTAACGGTCTTTAGTCCTTTGGTGAGAGAGCTAACGATAGCACCGATTACTGTGCCCACAGCAGCCAAAACCTCTACCACGGTAAAGCCGTATTTATTGAATGCCGCTTTCACCCGCTCGCGGAGGGGTAGTTTTTTCCTCAAGGCGATCTCTCTCGTTTACAACCTCGTCTCTCTTTGCGGTGTCTTCTTGGACCTTTTCACGAGCTCGTTCACGGGTAGCGGGCTCCTCATTTTCATCATTCGCAACCCCTCGTCTTCTTGGATGTTCCTGTCAAGCTCTGCAACCTCTTCATCCTTTTGCTGGATTGGTTCTGTCCTCTTTGGTCCGAGAGTATCCGTAACGGCTTTTGGTAGTTTTGGGTTGATTGTCATTCTATCAGCTTTGAAGAGCGGTGTCTCACCACCTCTTGGGCCAATAGCAACAACTTGATTACGATATTTTCCCTTTAAAACCTCAAGAGTAAGGAGTTTACCATCTTTACCATATAGAGGGTATTCTTGTTGTAATAATTCATTTGCCATCTGTATCCGTAAAGTTTTTGAGCCCAAAATTCGCCCTGAAGGGGTCCCCGGACCGCGCTCTGGGGGTTGATTCATTGCAGTAGTCCTTGTAGGTATTGGAATATGTTCACCCGAAGGTCCGGATTCGGGTTCTTGACTATCCCTATCCCACTGATTGCGTTCAGTATTAAAAGAATCATCGTCATCGTCATCATCACGATTATCCGTTTGTTCCATAAGAGGATCTCTGTCTCATGCACCTCCGCCTTCTTCCCACATCTTTATGTCATATAAATATATTTTTTAAAAACATATATATTGTCACCCATGGCTGTGAGCAAAAAATTCAAGCCGACTTACGGAGAGAAAATGACGCTAACCCTCAAGGGTGCCAGGACTCTGCACCGCATCACCTTCAACCCGAACAAAGCGTTGCCAAGGGAAACATTATACGTGCCTGTTCCTAAACTACACAACGGGATCGTACTAGTTCCAGGCTCGTTGTCCCTAGCATTAAATCTAGTCGTGAGCGGACAGGCAAACAACTACCTGGTAAACAACGTCTCTAGGGCACTTGTCTCAAGCTTTGTGGTCAGGTTTTCTGGAGAGAATTTGCAAGACACCAATGCCTTTGACATTTACAAGCTTTATGAGGACCTTTTCCTAACAAAGACCCAGCGAAATAATATTTTCCTCGAAGGGATACAGTCTGAGGATTTGTGCAAAATCCGTTTAAATGCAGGAGGTAAGAAAACCTCTGATGTTGTCACGTAGAATAAGCTGAAAGAGGTCTACGGAAACAAATACAAAATACACCTTGACCACGAGATCTTAAGAGATCATGGTGTTTTATTTCCCCATGCTCTGGCTGAAGTGCTTGTGTTCGAGTTAAAGCTTGTCCCAGCGAACATGGTTGTTAAAGGCTCTGATGCTAGCAAGTTGGCCTATGAGCTGACGAACATTCAGCTAGAATATGAGGTACTAAAAGCCAAAGCCCTGGCCAGAGATGCGGAAAGCGCCTATCTCAATGGCAATGAATTCCTGTACGAGCACGTCACCCATTACAAAACAATCACAATCAAAAAGGCGTCAGACTGAAAGATCTACGAGACCATCAACGTCCCACGCCGATGAATGAAAGGCATTCTCCTTCTCTTTAACGAACCCCAGGCGGGTGGTGCAAGAGACTCGGAAAAGTTCTTCAACCCCGACATCACCAGCGTGAAGGTCACCATCGACGGCGTCCCCAATCAAATCTACAGCCAGAGTATGGAAAGCCGAGACACGTGGGATGAGGTTCACCGGCACTTTGGCGAGGAGGTGGGTGTCGATAGCAACATGGATGCCACAAAGTTCTACACGGATGACAAATTTGGTCTATTCATCGATCTGCTTTCTATGAGAGACAAAATCCTACACGGCAGTGGCCTCCGACTGGCAAACACAATGGACGGTGTCCTGCTCGCGATCGAGAGGGCCACTGCGGGCAGCGGCACAGTAAAAGGCCACATTTTCATAATCAGTGACGCCTTGTTCTCCATCGCAAATCGTGCGTTTGACTCTATTCAGTATTAGGCAAGAAAACATAGATATAGAGGATGGACCCAAGAAAGCTGCCCTTCAATGTTCTAATTGTCGGGCCGACAAACTCCGGCAAAACACAGTATCTCTTGAATCAGCTCCGAGGCTCCTTCAGGGGCAAGTTTGACTATATCGTGCTCTTATGCCCAACCGTTGTCCACAGCAAGACCTACAATGGTTTTGTGGATCACGAGCAACGCATCTTCGTGATAGACTGCCAGCAGCACGAGATTGAATGGTGGTTAAAGCTAGCTAGTTTCTTTTTTGAGAAGACGAACACGCTCATCATTCTCGATGACTGCGCCGCTTAAGACGTAAAAGGCCGCACGAGCCAACTGGTCTCCCTCGGCTTCTGCGCGCGCCACAGCGGCATCTCCGTGTGGGTACTGACCCAACAGATAACCAGCATTGCGAAACCGTTTAGGGAAAACGTGGTAGCGATCGTGCTTTTTTTACACTCCATCAAGCAAAACAACGAAGGCCATCTTCGAAGACTGTGCCGGCGAGCTCTCACACGAAGAGTACAAAGAGCTTATTGCACGGGTTAAGGAGCGTAAGTTTTCCCACCTAGTTTTCTCTCTGCGACATCAATATGGGATCGAAGTGAAAATATAAAACTATAGTATACTCTGGAGTTATGAACGTCCCAACCAGTCTCCACAAGCTAACAGCTTTTTACCAGATTTTGAACAAATTACAGACCAAGACAGAAGCAATGCAATTCAAAATTATCAAAGCCGCTGGTGAGGATGATCTGCGTCTCATGCTTCTTAACCGCTACCCTTTTAAATTCGTAGAGATGCCATACACCATGGCCTCACTTTTACAGGAGGTTAAAAAACTGCTACCCGACATCAAGAGAATAATCGAAAGTTAAAAACACACTATATATACACAATGGCACACGCAAATCCAGGAGAAGAGGCAGCAATAAACGAAGTCATGCAGATGTTGAAGACAGCCCCCGTTAGCTCCGCGGGGCCTACCGTACCCTTTGTTCAAGCTGATGATATTCCAACTCAACGCGAGAAGCTGGCGGTTCTGGTCTCGACTGGCAAATCAAAAGAAGCTATCGGAGTCCAGCTCTCACACGAGCAGGTGAAACGCCTCACGGAGAAAGAGGTTGTAAGGCTAAACAAAAGATATGAAGCCTACATCAGTAACAAGACTATCGAATCTCTGATTTTCAGCGTTATAATGCTTGTCAGTAAAGGCGTTGGCATGGTTGTTTCGATTGATGATGTCCAAGAGTTACAGAAAGAACTCAAAGATAACTACATAATTAACCATGAATTGTCATCCTTTGCTGGTGGCCTTGCACTGCGATTCGGACGATTGTCAGCACTGGCTAGTGCTGCTCTGATCACTACAAATCACATCGACTTCAAAAAGGAGCCTGAAAACGCTGTGTGTGAAGAGCTGCAGCCTCCCACACACCCAAGCAGAGACAGCGAAGGCTACCCACTAAAGGGATTTGATGAAGTTGACAACTAACCTGACAAGAACCAGGTAGGAACCATGTAGGAATCAGGTAGGAACCAGGTAGGAACCAGGTAGGAACGGGCGCAGGTTTTTTTTTTTTTTTTAAATATATATATATACTGATGGAAATGGTTCTTGAAGTACCAACAACCAACACGCACGTTACCTCTGATCTTCCAAAAACTGTTCCAGCAAAAAACCCTGGTCGTGTTGCTTCTGGCAAAAGACTAGCAGAGCGCAACCGTCTGGCTCGCGAAGCAAAAAAAACAAGCTGCCAAAGCTAGCCCCACTCCAAACTCGACAAATGACCCCACTTCAAACACATCCCCAAACCAAGCCACTGGAGGTGAATCAAGCAGCAACAACTCAGGCTACTTCATTCTGGCTGTTGGTGGTTTTATTGTCTCCGCTTTGGGTGTGCATTACCAACGTGAAGTCCTCATGAAGACTCTTAGGCGTTCATCAAAAGCCCCGACTCCAACCCCACCAGCAGCGGAGGATGCTGTGACTACTCCTCCAGTCACACGGACAGCACAGAAAAGAAGGACTGGAATGGAATAAAAAAAAATCCTATATATACAATGGTAAACCTCACTCAACTTTTCGTAAATGGGGCTGCAATCGGAGGCGTTCTTCTGGTTTTGGTTAATATCACCATAACCGCTTTAAAAACAATTTGGCAGTTAGCAACACAACCAATCAACGAAAATACAGACCCAGCGCACGATGAGGAATTAATCGAAATTTAAAATTTTATATATACACCATGTCTGACAACAAGCTCGTGAAATCAGTTACTGATGCCGCCGTAATCACTGGCCTTGTCGCCGGTATTGGATGGGTTGGTAAAAAAGTCGTCAAAGAGACATTCACAGCTGACCCCAGCTCGAATGTTATGAACTACGTGAAGTTCACAGCTGTCATGGCGGGAAGTATTGCACTGAAGAAATACCTTGAGGATCAGAAAATCCTTCCCAAGCAAGCATAGCTATCACGGCATTTGGAGCAATAATCAATGCAGCCGCTTTCATTGGCGGCAATTCTTTAG
The DNA here is from genome assembly GCA_022457155.1 of Cladopsammia gracilis. Classification (NCBI taxonomy): domain Eukaryota; kingdom Metazoa; phylum Cnidaria; class Anthozoa; order Scleractinia; family Dendrophylliidae; genus Cladopsammia; species Cladopsammia gracilis. Next base: position 17,422 of record JAJGOT010000633.1, read on the forward strand.
CAAAATATCTTACGAAGGGCGGTCACGACGCTGCACTGGCAGAGAAAATCAGACACGACAAAGCTCTTGAAGCCTATCAGGCGGCTTATACCAAATATCAGAAAGACCGCATAAAGCTCCTCAACTGGATTGCTACCAATGATCGGATCAAAGATCAGTAAAACAAAATTTTGGAAAACACCGACCAAGCACTGGCGCTCTACAGCCAAACCCACAGAGACCAACAAATAACACTTCCCAAAGAGCCCGAGTTCTCTGACTTCTATCAACCCAGTGAACAACAAAAGCAAGGCGAGCTCTTGTTTATTGGCACGGGCGTGCTTGCGCTTGGATATGAAGCCTCATATCTTTAATTGGTAATAACCATCTCCGTTGTAGTGTGGTGAGTACATCCGGGACGTTTTCAACAGGGTTAAAGAACTGTCGCTAATCCAACAGGGCAGGGAGTAGTTATAACAATACCCGCCACGGGCTCACCAAAAATAAGGGCTAACTCACCCCCATGAAGCCTTCCCCGAAGAACTCCTGCCCCCTGAAATCATTCCCCCGCGGGCCGACTGCAGGAGGAAAGCGGGGGAAGGATTTCAGGGGGCAGGAATTCCTCGGGGAAGGCTCCATGCGGGTGAGTTAGCCCTTATTTTTGGTGAGCCCGTGCGGGTATCGTTATAACTACTCAAATGGTACAGGTCATTCCTGTTCCATTTCCTTCAGTAAGGAAGTCCAGTACCATTTGTCGGAAAATTCTAATCAGAAATTCCATTCAAATGATAAGCGCTCATTGTGACTTGCCTTCGGTCGTTTCGGTGGTTTTAGTTGTTTCGGCGGTTTCGTTTCGGTTATTTCGGTTGACTTGTTTCGGTGCTTTCGTTTCGTTGTTTCGGGTTTTAGTTCATGCCCCGTTTTTCTTCGTCATTTTTTTTGGCGTCACATTTCTGCATGCAAATTTATGCACGCATATATTATTAGAACCAGGTCGTCAGGTTAGGGACGGACGGATTAACCTTAGTTATCACTATCAAAAGTGGGAGCCTTTAATCGCTCTTATTTCTTCTTAGATTTTTGTCACCAAATATATCATTTTTTATCTCAACTCAAGCTGCTTTAATCATAAATTATACTACTTTAAGCAGTTTTTCGTATATTTGTCATTTTTGTGTTTTTAGTTTCTTTCTCTTTCATGTACTTAGATTGTGCAAATGTGTTTAAGGTGATTCCCTGGTTTTGCACTGCGCATCCCTACTGCGCATAAACATTGCGACATCAGATTGAAAAAAATTGCGGCTTTTGTGAGGAAGGCCGGCCTTTCCCACGATAGAAAAGGACTCTGTGAGCGCTAGCGCAAAATCGAGCACGGTGACCCCCATTTTATACTGCATAAATTCAATCAGGACAGTGTTCCCAACGCAAATTTAAAAAGTGAGCAAAAATCTATGATCAGATTTTGCACAGTTTATAGAAATCCTACGAAGAAAGCCATTTTGGGTAGAGGACCACACACCAAGCAACCGTCTACTGTTCGAGTGTTCAGTAAATTTGAAGCTTTTTGGACACGTTTTCTATGATACAGACGATTATACATATGTATAAAGTCAACTTATACGCGAAATATCAATATGCAGTTGAAATATTGAGCATATTAGCTTCACGCGGTTATTGCCTGAAAATGCCTTTAAACACTGTATTCGTCAGCAGTATACCACTAAAACGAGCACGGTGACCCCTCATTTTTGTTGCAATTTTGGAACCTTCATGACTTGTTCAACATTTGTGCCAAGTTTCATTACAAATCTATGACAGATTCTTTTTCCAGGGAATTACCTTAAGTGTTAGTTTTCTTACAAATGTAATATAGACAAAAATAAATAAAATACAAAAAAAAAGGTTAGGGACGGACCATTATTTTTCTGGAGGGGAGGAGGGGGATGAGAAATATTGAAAAAAAATTGTTTGCAGGACCTGAAAAGACAAAATAAATTGTTTGCCAACACGATATGTGTAAAAAAAATGTTTGCAGAAAAGTTAGGTAAACTATTAAAAAATATTAGTTCCAAAACTGAATATTGCTCAGTGATGCGAAAGCAGTCAAAGCAAATAAGCTGAAAATAGTGAACCATCTTCATTCATTACTTATGCCGCTCATTGTCTGGCGTGGTTAAGTTATGGGAAAAGATTGTGGCCGAGGCAATGAGCAGCTGGGTGCGAAAGCGCTAGCTGTGAATATTGTCGCCGAAGGGGAGGTGGGAGGGCCGAAAATTCCTTAAACCTTACCGGCTTGGATATCTCTTTCGAAATGCCACGAATCTAAGCAGCGGGATCATCATATCAAGAGACATTGCACGTGGGAACTAAGCATCATATAACGTAGCTAGCCATTCACAAGCCGGGTTACGTAATCCACGCCCGCGGCATATTTATGCGGCATATTTATGGATGAAGATAGTGAACCATCTTCATTCATTACTTATGCCGCTCATTGTCTGGCGTGGTTACGTTATGGGAAAAGATTGTGGCCTTCCGCTGCTCGCGCATCTTGCTACTTCAGTCTTTGAGCTATAGAGACCCCACGATCACAGTAAAGAGGACCCACGGGGGACACCTTCTCCCAAAACTCAGAAACCCCTCAGACCTAAAGATAAACTGAACACTCGAAGAAAAATAGTTTATTTTCCCAAGATGTTATTTTTATTCGACTTTCCCACTGGTAGGCATTAATAGATTGTGCTAGTAAATTCAGGAAAAGTTGCTTCACAATATACCCGAAAGTTGCTCTAAAGTTGCTCAAATATCAAAAAGTTGCCACCAAAATTTATAAAAGTTGCTTGCTCTCTAGAGTCGTTTTGTTTTAGATCAATACTCAAACCGTGTTTGTTTGTTTGTTGCCGTTTAAACATTTTCATTAAATATTCTTACAATCATTAAAAGAGGCCAAAAGCCATTGTCATATGACAAATATAAATAAGATGGCCGGTGGCAGGCTCTATGTTGCAGCGAATAACCGCTGGATTTAAGCGCCCGTTAGATAGATAGCCGCTGTCCAGATTTCGTGGGAGTAATGCAAGTGTTATTTTATTGTCATTTTATTGTATATCCTTCGTTTTAATAAAATCAGTTTTGATAAAACCGGTTAATAAATGATAAAATCCTTCGAAATGAAACGACCTTTTATGGTTTGGATCGGTTTTATATCAATTTGTTGCTCAAAAGTTGCCAAGGAAGGCAAAAGTTGCCCTAGGTTGCTGGTACTACAAAGAGTTGCTCAAAACGCTAAAAGTTGCTCAAAAGTTGCCGAGCACAATCTATTAATGCCTACCCACTGGTAAAGGGCTAAGGCCAAAACGTTTGGAATTCCTGACTTAACATGATGGCACTCATTAATCAGACGAGAGAACTTTAGTCGCATTTCTTGTTTCTAAGGAAAGGCTAAGGAGAGGGCCGTCATTTCATTCTTCTCAGAGAAGGTCTGGGTAAGCACAGAGGCGAGTGGGGCTCCTCCTTCTGGATTGGGGGCTGTGCTCAGTGCTAATGAAGACGCCACTGCATCTGAATTTATCACCTTGCCAGTCTGTGAGTAATATTCAGCCGTGACCGCAGACGACCACCCAACATGCCTGGCGATATCCTCGGAGGGAACACCAAACATAGAAAGAGTGATGGAACACCCGCTCCTAAAAGTTTGCATAGTCTCCTCGTTATAGATCCCCGCGGAACGGAGGTGTAAAGATAGCCTGTTAGCTATGTGCAGGACCTACAAAGGGATGTTCCGAAATTTCGTTTTTGCAGTTCAATACTTAAAACAGATAGCCGCCCCTTAGGTTAACGGACATAAGATCGCATAATCTAACGTACAGGTTCAAGTTGGCTACAGGACAGGTCTTGGGGTCCGGGCACTTCTTTATCATGAATGTGTTGCATCTCCCCCCCCCCCCCCCCCCCCCCCCTCCCTTAAGGGTTTTGCCAAAAGTATGGCGGAATAGAAACCCATCCCCGTTTGGGAGAGCGGCGATTTCTTTCGTAAAAAACCCTCGATCCTCTGCATAAAAATCAAGAGAGAAAAGGCTATAAATCTCTCGCATAGAGAAAGCGTCGAACAAGGGATGTGTTCTTAGAAAAAAACTAGATCTCTAAGATGTGAACAGTTTAGCCATTTTTCCAAAGAAAATGGGAATGGCCTGTTTTGGACGGACTCGGGCCTTTGCTTGTTCCTCGCGAGGTACTGTTTCACGGAATAATGAGCTGCTGGGTTCCCCACGCCGAGAATATCATTCTAAACATCGCCCCGTCCCGGTTCAATGAAGATGGAGCGTAGCTTCCCAATGAGATTGTCAACAGTTGCGGCCGCCAGCCTCGTAGGACACGGACACCGAGCTTTGTTGGGAACTCCAAAATGCCTGCATTGGGGAAGGTGAACTTTTATTTTTCCACCCTGATCTTTCCAAATTAGAAACCTTGTTATATCCTGGGGTGTGGCAGAAATAAGCGCTTTATGAGAAGGCAGGGAGCGAAGGAAACGCTCGAGTTCGTGTTGAAGGCTGGATTTTTGTTTCTGGTAAGGCTTATCGCTCTTGGTCCTGCGAAGGGCGTCGAGACGGTGGAAGGAAGGCAAGTTGACGAGTTATGAAAGCACATACTAGGAGGCATGTCGCTGCAGTAGGTTTTGCCTTGAAACGTACCAGAAAGGGGGATGAAGAAATAAAGAATATCCACACAGTCTCTTATTATTGCCAGCACGAACTCTCTTTTATCGTAGCCAATAGAGAATAGATTCCATTGGTCTAGACACGAGGTCAGGTTGCCAGCCACAAACGAGGCTGGGTGTCGAAACCGAAGCATGTCCGGGGATGCGAAAGCTCGGCCTTCAGCAACGATTTCTAACGACGGGAGAGGCCCGGCCCAGCTAGTGGGGTTAGTTTCTCTGTCGCGCCATAAGACAGATTTTGGACGCAGCTTAAGGTGGGAATGGCAGAATCTTGAAAACTCCTACGAAAAGATAGGGAAAATCCGTAAGACGATTGAAAGAAACTAGTCCTATAATAGAAAGGATAAAAAACAAAAGGGAAAAAACCCCACTAGCCGAACCGGACCAGGGATCCGTCGTAAACAGATCATAGGGCGTAACTGAGATTACCCTTCTGGTCGCGGTCAGGTTAGCGGAGAGAGCGTAAGGTAAGCGATGACATAACAAAGAAAAAACTGATGGTATGGCTATATATATCCGGAAATATCTGTAAAACGAGCGGCACTGAAAAATCCGAAATAAACGAAACAGGTGGGAAATCTGAATAAATGGGATTTTATATTTTGTAATCGTATGCATATAACACAATCACTATATCCATAACACTGAAGAACACTTTTTATTCAACCAAAAAAAGGGAACATTACATTTTTCTTTCCCCATGGTTCTTTACGAACATTTTGCGGTTTCCAACATGACCTAGCGATATGCCCCCGGCGGCCACAATTGAAACGTACAATGGAACCGGCTTGACGAGAATCCCTGAGACCTGGAGGAGGTAGGAGGTTGTTCCAGGTCGAACCCCGAAGGCAGGGACCTGCTTCATCGCTTTCTGTATTTCTTTGGCTACAGCGACCTCTTCTTCTGAGCCCACCAACTTGAGGAGAACTTGTTGAAAAGTAGGGGACGCCATAAGAGGTCTTGACTGGCGAAGAATGATGGCGTAGCGATTAGCACGCTCGTGACCTTTCTCCCTGGCGACATCACTGAGTTGCTCTAAGGCTGCCAAAGTTGCAAAGGCATCGAAAATTGAAGGGGGCGGGAGAGAAGTTGTCGGACGTATCGGAGGACTGAGTCCACCGACTTTTCGTCATTTGAATCTTTTAGGCTCTGAATTTCTCCTGTCAAAACTTCCAACTAAGAGACGAAAGCGGATGAGAAATTAACGTAATATCTTTGCGCGCCAACAAACCATAATCATACACTACGCAAGCTGAGGTGAAGAACAAAAGGAATAGATAGAAACAATTCATAGCTTCAGAATTTTGAACAAGAGCTACAAATCCCTAGTTAAATAAATTTGACACCCAAGCCCATGTTCAATAAAAGCCGTCACGCGGCCTACGCCAATATAACTAGTGAAAAATAACCGACTGTCTTTGCAACAGTTTTTTCCCAGCACTCAATCTTAATTGAATTTCGATATCATCGTTAACGTGAGTGCTGCGCAAGGCAAAATCAAAAGCACCTTTTGTGCCAAATAATTAGTGCCCGACACATAGGCAAACAACTAAATTAGGGCCGACACGCAGCGTGCTTGCCGAACAATGTTCGGGGCACGAACTGACGCCATAGGTAAGCCGACACGTGGCAACTATAAATTAATTAAAGCTTAAAACACAAGAAACGCCGTTGCGGAAGGAGGTCCGTTAGCCGTGCCGGAAGTCTTTCAAAAGGAATCTACGTAAAAACCCGCTGGTAAGTGTCATCCAAAATAATAGATAACATGTCTTATTGGCATAATAATTACTAATTACGGATTAAAAATTCATCAAGGAGGCTTCATATATAAAACTACGGCTCATATATTTTTTTACAAATCACGGGATCTATGCTATTAAAGAAAAATACAATCAGGCCTTCGTCTGCTAAATTCTAAAAAACTTGCACAATATCATCTAATGTCGCAAAATAAGTTGTTCCGTAAATCAACATATGAGACTCAGTAGGAAAAGAAATGACACTCATCTTCTACACTTTTTGAATGGCAGTATTCGCAGCTCCTTAGTTCTCTTTACGTTATCTTATTTGTTCTATTCAATTTCACAGAATACTTTCCATGTCGGGTTATGTCTACAGTTTGCTCTAAGGCCGCTTTACTTCACGGACGATAAGGGATTAACGATTAACCATGTCAGTTCCCGGTAAGAGAGAGATCTTCCAAAACCCATGGTAAGCGCCGTGTGGTAGGCGCTTCAAAATCTCTTAAAAGATTCATGGAGTCAATAAACCGCCTCGCCATTTCATTTCTCGCCGTTATATAAAAAGAAAAATCCGTATATTTGCTTACTTTGACATATAGAATCTAACACCGGTGAACAGAGCCGGTGAAATAATTCCCGCTAAATAAAAAATATAAAACAACAGCAACTAAAGTCAACCGCTCAACACGCAACTGTTTTGCTGTATGTGCTTGTTAACGGTTATGTAATTTTAAGTTCGAAATCGATCTTCGCTTTTCTCGTTATTTTTTGACTTTTCTATAGAGTACAAGCAGTAATAAATCAGTGTTTCATTTCGTTTAATATTTACGACCAAAATGAAACTCAAATCGTATCGGACCACAAACCTGGAGCGAACGTGTAACAGTCAAAGCTGACACACGGCAAGGCCAAATAAGAAACGCTTGACACACGGCGTCTGAAAATTTTCGCTTGACGCACAAGCGACCGACTTAACTGAAGCCGAGACACGGCGTCTATAAAATAGTTAACGCTTGACACACAAGCGAACGCATACAACTGACACACGGCGTATGAGAATTTACGCTTGACACGCAAGCGACTGTTTTAGCTAAAGTCGACACACTGCGTCTACCAAACAATTTACACTTGACACACAAGCGACTGTTTTGCTAAAGCCGATACACGGCGTCTATCAAATAATTTACGCTTGACACACAAGCGACTGTTTTGCTAAAGCCGACACACGGCGTCTACCGAAAATTTACGCTTGACACACAAGCAACCGTTTTAGCTACAGCCGACACACGGCGTCTGCCAAATAGTTTTACGCTTGACACACAAGCGACTGTTTTAGCTAAAGCCGACACACGGCGTTTACCAAATAATTTACGCTTGACACACAAGCGACTGTTTTAGCTAAAGCCGACACACGGCGTCTGCAAAATAATCCACGCTTGACACACAAGCGACCATAGCTAAAGCCGACACACGGCGTCTGCCAAATAATTTACGCTTGACACACAAGCAACCGTTTAGCGAGAGCCGACACACGGCGTTTACCAACAATAAACGCTTGACACACAAGCGACCGTTTTAGCTAAAGCCGACACACGGCGTCCACCAAGTAATCGACGCTTGACACACAAGCAACCGTTAAAACGCTTGAAACACAAGCGAACGCACCGATAAAGCCGACACACGGCGCTATAAATTTGAGCTAGACATACGGGCGAAAATAGCAAAAGAACCGACACTCGGCGTATATAATTTATTCTAGACACCGACGTGCGAAGGTGTTACCAAATAACCGACGCTAAATAAACAAAACTAGACGCATGAACGAGTGTGAATCGAGCGAAAGAGAAAACACTTTGCAAATACCTCGTTTAACTGTACTTGTTGATTCGCTTCCGCCCCTTCCGCGGGCTGTGGCATTGCAGCTGGCGGAGCTGGGTCAACGGCAGGAACTGGTGGTGGTGGAGCGATATTAGCCAAGGCTCGTAACTGATCAGCAGCCGGTTCTTGAGGCGCAGCCATGATGTCATCCAATCTGCGTTGGCTTGAGAAAGCAAGCTCACAAACACGAAACACGAAACACGCGGTTGGGCTTCGGCGACGCGACGTTAAGAAAACCGAAAATTCCTTAAACCTTACCGGCTTGGATATCTCTTTCGAAATGCCACGAATCTAAGCAGCGGGATCATTATATCAAGAGACATTGCACGTGGGAACTAAGCATCATATAACGTAGCTAGCCATTCACAAGCCGGGTTACGTAATCCACGCCCGCCGGAATTCTGCGGCATATTTATGGATGAAGATAGCTTCAAGATGTCTCTTTCCATTTGGCATCACAAGACAACTCCTTCACCTTGCCTTCGTAAAAAGAAGTCAAAAAGTTCTTGGTTGTGCCAGGGCTTTAGGTCAGAATCTCAATGGGTTTTCATTCAAGGAATGCCACTTGCCTTGCCATTTAACGTTGACATTCTGTCAAGAAATGGGCGAGTTTCAGAAGTCTGTCATCTTCCTGATGATATCACCATCAAAGCTAATGGGTCACTAACTGTTTACAAGTTATTTGGAGTAACCTATGGCGATGAGAAAGAAATTGTATTACTGGCGCTCTTCACAGAGCTAAGAGCATCTCTTCCAATTTTTACGACATCAAAACAATGGAAACAACCTTTTTAAATGCCGGATAACTCAATAGTTTTATTTCTCACACAGTGAACAGTTTTCTAAAAGATTCACCTGAAGAAGACAACTTGATTTCGAGTTTCCTTTTTTTACGAGCATTATAAGAAGATTTTTATCAAGCTCCCTTACTGCAACAGAAATGAAAAACTATCTCCAAGTTGAACAATTTCACGGGTTTCAAATCCATTTTCATCGTTTGGGCAAACAAGACAAATTAAGAGTCTTTTTAACCTTAAAGACAAAAATATTCACAGATTGCATTTTGTCTACAAAGGAGACGTTCTTGCAGTACAACGGTGAGACCATGAGGAATGTGGAGGTGAGAATTGATGAACATTCAAACCCTTGCAATGACTCTGAACCTGCCCGTCACTTACGCGAGAATCCGTCCCATTGTTCTATTGATCTCTAGTTGGCGAATCCTTTGTACAGCCCAATCTTTTCACAAGCGCTGAATTATTGAAGGCCTAATGATCCAACAATGGAGCCCAGTTTGAACAAACAAGTTCATTCTTACCTAGTGAAACGGTTCCCATCGGGAATCACTTAAAACACATAAAATGTGCATGTAGCGGACGGCCATTTACCCTGAAAATGACTTAATTAGTCGAAAACGTTCGGTTTTATTTTTCGCACCGTGGCGGCCTTTTTCTAGCACAAGTACTAGGACTAGTCAAGGACTTGTTATTCGTGGCGAAGCCCGAGAGTTGTAAATCGGCTCCGAGTTTTCTTCTTTTTTTTTCGTGTCACATTAGCGCATGCAAATTTATGTCTGAATATTTTAGTTTATGTCGACGACTATATGGCTTTCAGCCATGAAATACATACCGCAAAATCTCTCCGTGTGTTGATTTGGGAAGCAAAAGAATCGAAAAAGAAGGAACCACAGCGTACAATTGCAAGTTTTCAAGACAATGCAAGGCGTTCATGGATGGATAGGACCGTTTGATGTTGTGTTCGCCGCTTATTCCTGTGGGATTTTTGTTCCGGCAAGTTTTGTGTTTTATATAACTTGCAATTTGCTTAGCGATCGATTTGAAGTGTCGGCTACTGAATGTAGTGTTGTCTTACTTTTTAAGGTTACAGTGTACCTTCAGATCGAAAATTTATTGAAAATTTTTTTTTTGGCGTTAAAATAAAGTTTACAGAATGAACTTTCATCCAAAACAAATTATCGAAAAATAGTGAAAATTGACGGAGAAATGACGGTATAACTTTTGTGGGCGGAGTTTGTTTATTGAGCGATATGTTTTTTTAAGCGCCGTTTTCTCAAAGTTAATTTTTCGCTTGTTGGGGACACTTTAAAGAGCTACAACTCAAAGGGAATTTGTTCGATTTTCCTTAAATTTGGACAGAAGCTAGGCTAACATGAACATAAACGTGTCGGCGAATTTCTTAATTCTGAAAACTTTTTCGTCAAGAGCCATTTCCGTGCGATCATTCCAATTTTTTTTCTCCCCTTTTCGAAAATATTCTGAAACTTTTCACTGCAATTTAATATGGGAAATCGCCGACACGTTATTTAGCGCTTCGTGTCCGGAAACCCGAGAACAAGTCAAATTAGCAAAATATAATAATCGCTTTGAGTTATAGCGTTTTAAAGCTGATTCGGACGTTCGAATTTAGGCGTCGTAAAAAATTCGACAATTCGTTTTATTAGCAAATGGTTTCCATATTTAGATAGCCAGCTCTATAAGCTTTAATTTGATATCTGGGTTTAGGTATATTAAGTGTAATCTTAAGACGCTAGAGCTGGAGACACCCCCGAAGGTACTGTAACCTTAACCCGTGAATAAGCGTAGCGTAATGAATGGGTTATCAAAGACGAAGGAAAATTCACTCACTCACTAGCTCGGTCGCTCGATCCATCACACGGATGTAAACCTTTTCAGCATATCTACGTTGAAATAACAAAATTTGACCCTAGTAATTAGCCAAATCTTACAGTAAGTAGTGAAGTGAGCAAATAGAGCGGGAGGGAGTCGGAGCCGGACAATAGAGCCGGAGGGAGTCCAAGGACGTGAGTTCGATTATCGCCCGGGACGGATTTTTCTTTTTACTTTTTTTTTCGAACTAAAAATACTGTTTTTTATTTATTTATTTTTGCGTTCGTCAAACGTCGTTACATTTAGTTTACAAAAAAAAAAACCAACAATATTGCGTTACCTTCAGCATTTGGTATATTCACGGGTTGGTTCGTAGGAGCCTTTGATTAGACATAATTTTAAGCTTATGTTTCTCCGTAAAAGCACTCAAAACACTCGGTAATCAATGCAGCAATGAGTTAAAGGCACCGCAAGTTCAAGCTGTGTACAGCTTCTTGTTAAGTACTAGTAATGACGTCACGAAAGCATGATAAGTAGGCGGGTCAGTCAACTAAACATGTTGCCATTGTATTTTTGGGCGCCATTAAAAAAAATTGCGTCTGCGAAACGGCGCGTTTGACGAAAGGCGGGCTATTATTTTGAACGCACAATAGATCGGTGAGCAACCAATCAGCGCTTTGGCTCGCGTAACATGTCAACATGTTCAGTTGACTGACCCGTCTACTAACCATGCTTTCGTGACGTCATTACTAGTACTTGACTTGTCCTAGTGAGTAGCACTTTTTGTCGCGGGTCGCGAGTCGCGAGTCGCGAGTGAAGGTCGCGGGTGCGGGTAAAAGTCGCGGGTAACAAATTATAAAAAAAATAAAATAAAATACCAAAAATGAAAAAGAAAAAATCACCCTAAAAATTACTTCGGCAATTGTATAGGATGGTTCGTCTTGGAAACCTTATGGTGGGGTGGCATCCAAGACCCCGTTCGCCCCCCCGCTCCCCCCCCCCCCCCCTTGTACACCCGAGGATTACAAGGAAATTGCCCGTTTACTCACCTCTATGTAACGGCGACGTGCACTGAAAAGGGACTGGAAAAATCCATCTGTCCACTGTGTTACTTATGCCAACTTATTTCAAGTAATGCTATATTTTTTGCTTTTTTCTGCAACTCAAGACAACTCAAGTTTTTGGGTGGGAATGCGTTTTATATCAGCTCTGCTAATAGGTCATCTGGAAAGGCTAATACCGTTTTTTACCATAACATGTAAAATTTCCTGTGCGCTTTCATGGCGACGGAATATTTTAAAATATGACTAAAAAATTACTTAACCTTTCGATACGAGCTCGGAATAGTTTCCTGCTAAAACACCTTTCCGGATTTCCTTGTCCGCGCTCCACACTTTAAACAAAGGCATCTGAACTCCAGAATAATGAATATTTATAACGGAAGAGGTCAACCAAGTCAACAGACACAACAGCAAAACCACGTGGAAACTACCGGAAAAGAATGGATTACGAAATCCTTTACCTTGCGACCGCTGACCTACGTTTTTGTCGAAGTCAAATGCCCGCCCCGTCGTGCCTCGTTTCGCGTCAAATGCCCCACTATGCGGAGCTAACCACTCGTCAAATTCCCGTGGTATGCCCGGGGGGATGGACGCTCTTGGATTTGACTGGTGACAAAACAACCCAAAACGGCTTAAAATACCCCAAGGACAAAAGAATACACCAGAGGTGAGTTCAGTAGTCACTTTATTGAATTAACGCCTCGTGATTATGCTTCATTTAGCTTTCGAAATCGACGTTATTTTTTCCTCATATAAAGTCTTATAAAGTGCTCAAATTTTTAAAACGGCGGCCGTGTAAATCCAATACCGCTTTCATCGAAGAGTCACGTCCCGTCTCACACACCGTTAATTTGAGGGCGGACCATCAGAAATCTTGGGAGGGGAGGTGACAATTACCAAAAAAAATCCTGCAAAGGAAAATCGTCTCATAAAAAATTCCTGCAAGCAGTTGACCATAAAAAATAAAATCCTGCAAGCTAAGTGGCTATATATACATATATTTATTTATTTATTTTGAACTGGAACATATGAGAGTATGACATGCTCTCTGGTAGTAAAATTCATCAAAAAGCAACTTCAGGTTGAGTCAAATGCTGTCAAAAATTACCTTCCTCAAAGGTCTATCTGGTACATGTACCGATATCTTAATATAACCAAAACATTGTTTATGTACATATTTAAAAACACTGTAAACATCATGAAATTTGTAACCTGCTCTACTACACGCAAGTATTTTTTTAAATACATTAAGGATTGTCCAACCGTCCCTATTTCGTCGAGATTACCCCGATTTCGCTTGAAAATCCTGAATCCCGACCAATGTGATCGGGATAGGAAAAATCCCGATTTTGACATCTGGTTCTGTCATTTTCGTCAAATTCTCATAATTCTTACTAAACAAAAAGACGAAATTGCGTATACTTAACTCTGATATCCAGATAAACTAAAGAAACAGCAAGAAATATTAAATGAAATCAAGTACTTGTATGTGGAGCCACACAAAGAGACGCAAAGCGACGAGAAGCCACATCAATTTGCCAAACATTTTTGACAGAAATTGTTGTCTCAGAACACTAGAAATGGAGGTTCAGAGCATCAAGATTTTAAAATTTTCTGGTGGGGAATGCCCCCAGACCCCCCTAGCGGCTCGCGCCTTCGGCGCTCGACCACTCTCCCCCTCCCAAGATTTCTAATGGTCTGCCTCTAACTTCTTTTTTTAAGTACACCCGAAACTAGTGAAGTTTTGTGGAAGAAAAAAATACAGTCAGTATTGTCGATGTCCCAAAATTTTGTTTCCACTTTTATTGTAAAAACTGCCTCTTTTAAGCGAACACCTCAATTACGCGGACGGAGACACTTTAATAATAACATTGAATAAATAGTCATTTCTCAATGTCAAAAACCTGTACTAACCGAACACTTATACAAACTCTTGCCACTGAAAATGAAATCCGAGTTTCCTTTCTTCAATTTGACGTGCCTTATCTTTAATAGAGTGAAAAGCAAGTAAAATAAAAGATTCACGACGGCTCATTGTAGCAATTCAGAATCAACGCGAAAAATGATAGCACGATCCTCATTACTCATGCGCGAAGCGGCATGAGGTAAGGTTTCGGCTCCGTTTTTCTTGTTTTTATTAACTCATGCGCAAAGCGGCATGAGGTTAAAAAATAGGTCCGCAATGCGAACATGTGTCTAGTGCAAGGTTGATACGATGTGAATTTGTGTAACCATCTCTGGTGTAGCTTGCATCGCCGGTTAAGTCCAGTGGTTTACAGTTCGTCTGTGATGTAGGCTATCTATTGTTTGGTTTTGTAATTGTATTTAGTGTATGCAGCAGTTATTATAGCATTTTGAATAAACCCTTCAAAAATGGCGGCTGAGAAATAACTGCTGATTCAAAGAAACGCTGGGTCCACGAGGCCAAGTTTGAAATAAACACCAGGGGCGTTTAATTGAGAAAATACGGTACATTACATGTGGAAGAAAACACGTAAAGGACCAGCAGACACGGTTGAATAATTCAAAATTAATGCTTTATTAAGACAAACTGAAGTGTTTAGTTTCACTGATTATCCATGAAGTGTAACAGAACTGGAACAGAATGAGTTATATAATATTAACTGTCATAGAATTACTTACATCTGAACTTGATGTACATCTTATGCAAGATACTTGTTTTAAAAATCTTAAACTTATTTTCACGTTATATTTACGGTTGAATCACTGATGCTATAAAAAAGCAATGAATTGCAACAAAATTAATAATATAAATTTAAGAGATGCACCATTAGAAAACTGATAGGAATGGAGCAAAGAAAAGAATCCCAGTAAATTCTTAAGAAAAAAAAAACATTCCCACGCATTATTGTAAATGTACCAGAAGAAGTATCTGATACTGTCAATATGTTACTTAAGGTTACCCACTGAAACAGGGACAATTAAAGTGAATTTAAAGATAAGATTGCAATACAAAAGCACAGCACTGTTTCAACATAAGACCACATAAAGTTGTCCAGGCAGCCAACTGGCTTATCAGCAGTCTGTATAGACAAGAAGGAATAACAATTAATCAAGACTGGGGAGTAAAATATAGTGACAACTGTATATTAGATGGTAGTACTGTTGAAAATCAAAATGCACAGTCACAAAATACACTTAATGTTAACAGTAGTGGTAATATTGAAACCAATAGTAATTGTGATGAAGTTCTTGAGACTGAAGATCAGTGGAGTGAGGATGAAGGAGAAATACCTGCTGGTGTTACTTACACAATGTTCACAGCAAGCCCACAAAATATAAAATCTCTTACATCAATGTTGATTTATAATATTGCATGGAAAGGTTTCATTTGATTGATGCTTACATGGTTTTCAAACTGGGAACTAATTGTATTTCTAGTATGGGTCTAGTATGACTTTCTCCATATAAACAGGCCACAGCTTTTGTTTGGTCGACGAAAGATGTTTTCATTTCAGCGGCGGCTGAGTTTCTATATCTCTGAAATACATGAAATACATTTCCCACATGGCCCTTATTTAATTCCTCAACGGGCTTTGTAATCCCCAAACGGGGCTCGATCATCCCCAAACGGGGCTCATTTGTTCCTTTGAAGGGCTTTTTTTCCCAAATGGGGCTTATGAAGCTTGATTTATTTCTTTCGAAGCACCGGAGTGATCACTCTCAACATTGCAGCATCGTTATTCCGTTGTAGCCGAGTAAGCTTAAGCTTATATCGATTTAAAACTTGAAAGCATCTTTTAAAGCTTTTCGTTCCCCCAGATTGACACATACTTCGAAAGCTGTGGCATATTGGGAAAGTAACTTTAAAGAAATTCATCATAAAAGTGAGAAAGAACTTGGCTTACTCACCAAACTCACTGCCTTTCGCGTCGTTCGCATCAGGCAAAAAGCAGATGATTTTTTACGAAGTTAAGCTTACTCGAGACCTTTCGCTCGGACTCAATTCCCTGGATTCAATTGGTCCCGAATATCCCTTTGCTTGCTCCGCGTCTGCTCCGGTGATCGAGCCCCAATTCCGAATACTCCGACTGTTGTAAACGACAAAATAGGGAACTTAAGATACAGGCGTTTTCGCGGCGACGGCGACGTGAAGACCGATTAGGAATGGGGCGAGGTCGACTGCGCATGTTTTCCTGCCGTCGCCCACACGTCGGCGACGTGACAACAGTGATTTTGCCGTCGTACCGAAAACGTGGGTAAGTTTGCCATGATTTTCCCTTTATTGTTAACTTATGCACAGTTTAAACGCTGTCTTTTTTTTTAACAAGTCCCTTTTTGTGCTTTTGGAAACTTCATTTGATGATATGACAGATAATTACAGCGATTTTGCTCTTTCCTGTACAGACCGAACACAAATCGATATGACCGACGGTGCCAAGTCAAGGATAAACAAGGGTCAGCAAGCCGTCTCAGCAGCATACAGAGGCACTTTATTCCATCCACCCGGCTTTCCTTATCTAGCTTTTACACCGGTAGGATCTGCAAAACTTCAGCAAGAACAGGAATGTCTTTCTTTTCAAATCTAAATTCTGCCTTGCACTCAGCTTCGTTCATGTTCTCAAGGTCGAAGCGAGGACATTCACCGTATGGAAAACTAGGATTTTTCGGCTGCAACATTTCATACAGAACTATGAAATCTTTATCACTAATAAGTTTAGCGTCGTAGTAAAGAGTAAGAAGTAAACGAAACTCTTCGAAACTAACCATACTAAGGCAGCGAAACAACTTAAATTCACAAAGCAACCTCAATGACTCGACGAAGTCGCGAAGGACCTCGTCAAAATCTTAACAACTTAAATTTTGGCGCGAGAACGGCAGCCTCTGACCCAGTCTACCCCGGTTATCACGTCGCCGTCGCCGCGAAAACGCCTGTATCTTAAGTTCCCTAATATCTACGTGGTTACATTACGCATTGATCTTATACTTCATGTAACAAGTCACGTAAGGGAAACTTCGGTGAAACCATATGAACATTATATCATATCTTACCGTATATGAAGTATTTATCGAATTTTACTCTAACATAGTGTCTATGTGCTACGCACTAGACACAAAAATGGGCTCGGTTTTTCTTGTTACTCATGCGCGTAGCGGCATGAGTTATAAAATGGCCTCGGTTTTTCTTATTTTATTTTATTTTTTGGTGTCACGATTTTGCATGCAAATTTACGCACGCATATTTTAAATTGTGCTCTTCCGGTTCATAGACTTCCTGTTTTGTGACTTCCGGCTACTCCCACTTCCGGTAAAACAGCGTTACCGAAGTGTCACGACAGCATCTCCTACAACCCTACTTACATTACTAATGTTCACGTTAGCTATATATAAGACGTAGAACAATCACTGGCTTCATTGTGGTACAGCCTTTATTTACGAAACATTTAATAGTAAAGAACGCAGTTTGCAGGAACGATGACTGAATGAAAGGAGTAACTCTTCTTCATATCGGACATCTTCTTATCATGTTTAAAATATATCATAAAACTTTCGTACGCATGCGCATGAGTATAGGCTGCTTGCAGCCTCTTCTTATTCTTATTTTTTGTGTCACGATTTTGCATGCAAATTTATGCACGCATATTTTAGTGTACGCGAACTCGCCCCTGCCTCCCCTAGAAAATTATTTTTGTCCCCTATTGTTATAAAAGGCTTCAGGAAGGTTAAACCAATCAGAATCCGTCTACTGAGCGCATGTCTGGATTTTAGGGGGGACTAGAGAGAACCGGTTTGTCACTCGGAGAAGATTCAGATTTCAAACAAATATGGCTCCTTCTGTACTTCGATTTTTCAGACGTTCATTTTCCATTACCAAAATGTAAACACGCCTTTTAAGACATCGAAATGGAAAGAAAAAGTCCTTAAGACGATTTGTATGCCTCTGAAGTGGCGGTTAGAGAGCTGAAAGCGATGAAATCTTCCTGTGATTTATAACAAAGCGGGACATCTGGAAGCGCGAAGCGGCAGACTTTAATAAGAATTTTCAAGCATTCCTGGAAAACTACGGTAAAGAAAATAACATTTTTGAATGTCCATTTACTTTGTAAGAAACATTTCATAGACTGTTTGTTCTTCGACATG
This sequence comes from Cladopsammia gracilis, assembly GCA_022457155.1. Classification (NCBI taxonomy): domain Eukaryota; kingdom Metazoa; phylum Cnidaria; class Anthozoa; order Scleractinia; family Dendrophylliidae; genus Cladopsammia; species Cladopsammia gracilis. Next base: position 35,528 of record JAJGOT010000633.1, read on the forward strand.
TGCTAAAATTTGCTTGCGTTGCTGACACGGCTTCCTCGATGCGATAATTTAACGCATTTTGCTCTTGAGACTAAACTGGAATAACCCAATGAAATAGAAATAATTCACGGTTTGGGAAGTATAAGACTAGTGTGGGTTTGATAAGGAATCAACAAATTAAATATTCCAAGCGAGTACAGAAAAATTGGTAGCTTCAATCAACATGTCTTGTGTGATGATGCAATGTGTGTCATGCAAAATTCGTTGACGGGGGAGGGGTGCGTGACCCGTTTAAAATAATTACGCAAGCGCATGAGTGTAGGCTACAATAGTAGCCTCTTGTTATTTTTACTCATGCGCGTAGCGGCATGAGGTAAGGTTTCGGCTCCGTTTTTCTTGTTATTTTTATTTTTTGTGTCACGATTTTGCATGCAAATTTATGCACGCATATTTTAAATTGCACACTTCCGGTTCATAGCTTTGCCACTACACTTCCTGTTTAGTGACTTCCGGCTACTCTCACTTCCGGTAAAAGAGCATTACTCAAGTGTCACGACAGCGTCTCCTACAACCCTACTTACATTAGCAATGTTCATGTTTGGTATATATAAGACTTAGAAGAATCATTCCCTTCATTGTGGTACAGCCTTCATTTCCAAAACAATCAATAGTAAACAATGTGGTTTGCAGGAACGATGACTGAACGAAAAGAGTACTCTTCGCCATGTCGGACATCTTCTTATCATGTTTATCTATGTTTATTTATGTTTATCCTGTTTAAAATATATCATAAAACTAACTTACGCATGCGCATGAGTAAAGGCTGCTAGGAGCCTCTTGTTATTTTTGCATGCAAATTTATGCACGCATATTTTAAATTGTACACTTCCGGTTCATAGCTTTGTCACTACACTTCCTGTTTAGTGACTTCCGGCTACCGGTGGTACAGCCGGTGGTACAGCCTTCATTTCTAAAACAATCAATAGTAAACAACGTGGTTTGCAGGAACGATGACTGAATAAAAGGAGTACTCTTCGCCATGTCGGACATCTTCTTATCATCTTCTTATCTTCTTATCATCTTCTTTTCATCTTCTTATCATCTTCTTAACTTACTTACGCATGCGCATGAGTATAGGCTGCTGGGAGCCTCTTGTTCAGTATGAAGGGGGACAGTGATATTCTCATATTATTACCTGCAGTATCATCATCAAGGAACCCGCATGTCTTAGTGTATTGAGCGGACGCCTTATTCGGACTGCATAGCACAGAGGAACGAAGGAGATAAACTGTCATACAGACTATTTGGAGTGACAAAAAACATTTCAATTAATTACTGATAATTGCGGAGATAAAAAAAAATAACTAAAACATAATTGCGGAGATAACGCATTCATTCCACCCAAAAAACGATGTCTTTGAGAAAAAAAAATGCATTTAATACTTAAAATAAGTTGGCATAAGTAACGACGATTTACACGCTGCGCTTTCTCGGTGCGAGGGGGTTTGCGGCTGTTCACAATGGACAGATGGATTTTTTTCACTAAAGGAAATTTAATCAAGACAGCAGGAGTTACCTGTATTCCTGATAAACAAACTCTCACCCAATCAAAATAAACAGAACACCACTGCATATTGTCATGGACCCATGTCCACAACAATACTATACATCCACTTTCAGACCAATTTTCTTTCTGACAAAAATAACAACAATGACAACATTGTTAATGCCTGATGTATTTACCGTGTTATTAAACAAAGATGATGATGAACATAGGTTGGGGAAGGGGGGGGGGAGGCCCTAGGATCTTTTGATACCCAGTCCCATAGCAGTTCTCAAAACCCAAAACTGACCAGTACCGGTACCAGTTCCCAGTAATTATAATTTAGGAAGACAGGGCACTAAGTACAAGTTAAATCGAAGCGACTGGGAACGAGAATGTCTCAACTTTAAATTTCGGGGCCGTTGCCGGCATGCAACCCAACCTCTCCAGTCAAATCAGAAATTCCATCTCTCCCACATCGCTAAAATGTTGCAGTGCATCCTCCCCTGAGCTTCGCGAGGTTCTGCGAGACACTTATTTCTAGTAATATTGTAACTTCATGTACCGATTAACCCTCGGGTGTACAAGGGGGGGGGGGGGGGCTTGGATGCCACCCCACCATAAGGTGTCCAAGACGAACCATTCTATACAATTGCCGAAGTAATTTTTCGGGTGATTTTTTCTTTTGTGGTATTTTATTTTAATTTTTTGATAATTTGTTACCCGCGACTTTTACCCGCACCCGCACCCGCGACTCGCGACAAAAAGTGCTACCCGCGACAAAAAGTGCTACTCGCCACGGTACGAGCTCCACCACTCTTAACTTTTAGCCTTGTAAATAGTATTTTTTTTAAGCGAATATTATGGACATCATTATACTTTTCACCCGACAACGTTTTTTTCAATCATGTATAATCTTCTTTAACTTTGGAAACAGTATTCTGGAGTGCAAATAAGCATCACTGAAATACGCTGAATAACTTTCATTACGTCTCATTCAACAAGGCTTTGAAACCAATCTACTTCGGAAATCATTTAATAAATTCTCCAGTCGCCATGGTCTTATTGTAGAGAAGTGTGGTATAGCCCTGCGTGAGATGAGATTAGCAATCCAGGCTTAAATTGCAACATCGTATCCAAACATTACGTATTTATTAGTAAGATTTGTATTTCAGTTGTATCTGGGCACATGTACGCGCGCATTTTTATTTCTTTAATTTTATTTGTGCGCGTGCATTATCGGTGCATTGTTTGTGCGCGTGCATTATTTGTTTATGTAATTGACGTGTGCATTTCGTTCGTTAAATAACGTCTTAATTTCACTTTGCATTATTTTCCTTACTTATTTGTGTTGTCCGTGACTGTGCTCACATTGTGGGTGGCTCCTCCTAAAATGTTCTGCAATTGGTATAGGATTTAATGGAGCCGAAACCAATTGCGGAATTGCACACATTTTGGGCATCCTACTGATGAACAGTTACGACATAGATATATATATATATATATATATACTTAACATGAATGAAGACAAGATTTTTTGTTGTAAATCACCTATATTTCGACCGGGTAGACCGGCCTTCTTCAGGGTGAGTGACCGTTACAAACGCGAAACACCACTGATGCAAGCAGCTGATACTAGCGCGCGCGTTTTAAACCGTTAAGATACGCGTTACATTCCTGCGCGTGCATTAAAGATTTCAATAACTTCTCTCTCGAACCGCGCGGTTCTGAGAATAGAAAAAGTCGCTCTCGTTTAAACCATGCGGCTTGAGGCTCTTCAGCCTATACGCCCATTGTCCCTCTTTCTGTAACAATTCCCTTTCGTTTGTAACTCTATCAATAAGCAAAACGCCCAAGTCCTTTAAACCACGGTGACCTTCTGAAGAGAAATGTCGATAAATAAAGTCATCTTTCTCCTTTTGATTGTGTTCGAGTTTTGCGTGTCCTCTAAGGCGGCTTTTGTGATTGTTGAACCTTAACCTAAACTTCGTCATTGTCGATCCCACATACTGCATACCACACACCTTACAAAAAATTAAATAAATTACGTTTTTTGAGTTACAATCTAGGTTATAGTTAATGGAGTATGTCTTTCCCGTGACATGACTTGTGAACTTATTGTCCAGACTCAAATAATTACATACATCACATCGTCTGTCTCTACATTTGACAGTTCCTCTCGCTATCCGTTGCGTTGGCAACGGTAATCCCTCAGATTCTTGGGTCGTCTAAAAGCAACCATCGGTAAATTGGGTACTGCGTTCCTGCACCTTTCGGAGCAATGCAGCACTGGTTGCAACTCCTTAATTAGTCCTCCAATGTTCGGCAGGCTGGGGTGGTATGTCGTGACAAATGGTATCCTGTCATTTTTTTCTTTGATATAGGGCGCCAATACCTCCTCCCTGGATTTATTCCTCGCTTTTCGGATTTGTGCTTTTACGAAGTTTTTCTTGTATCCTCGGGCCATTAAAAAGTGACAAAGTTCCCTTGATCTTAGCTTAAAGGTTTCCAACGAAGAACATATTCTTCTTATTCTGGTGGCTTGGGCATATGGTATGCCTTCTTTACAATGTTTTGGGTGGCATGAGGTTGAAAACAAGTACTGATGTTTGTCTGTCGGCTTGGTGTATAAATCCGTTTCTATCTTGCCCCCGTCGTTGATTACTTGAACATCCAAGAAATTAATCTTGTCCCGCGACCAATTCCATGTAAACTTGATGGTTTCGTGGGCTGTGTTTATGTAATTTAAAAACTCAATGAGTTCTTCCTCGCCTTTAGTCCACACAACGAAAATATCGTCAATGTATCTCAACCAGATGTCTGGTTTTACCCGTGCTTCAGAGAGCAGCTTTCTTTCCAAAGAATCCATAAACAAAATTGCGTATGCAGGCGCCATTTTCGTGCCAATAGCTGTCCCCAATTTTTGCAGGTAATGTTTTTCATTAAACTCGAAATTGTTGTTCTTAAGGACAAGTTCTGCCAAGTCGACTATGGCGTCCGTCGATATTTCTTGATCTTCTCTCCTATTCAACGCTTCCTTTATGGCTACAAGTCCTTCGTTATGGGGTATGTGGGGATACAAGCCTACCACATCTATGGTGACTAGTATTGCTTCCTTTGGGAGTGTACCAATGTCAATGAGTTTCCTTAGAAAGTCATTTGTATCTTTAACGTACGATGGAACTGAGGTAACTAAAGGCTTTAAATGGTGATCAACAAAGGTCGATATCCTCTCTGTAGGAGTATTACAGCCAGAAATTACTGGTCTTCCTGGACAACCCTTCTTGTGTAATTTCGGTAAAAGGTAGAAACGTCCCGCTTTTGCTGTGCTATTGACTAATAAATACTCCAAAGTACTATCATTTATCTGTCCATCTGACCGCAAACTTCTAACCCGTTGGTTTATTATCTCAATCATGTCTTCAGTGGGATCCCCCTCTAGTGATACATAAACTTCTCCGTCATTTAACTGGCGCATCGCTTCTCTGATATATCTATTTTTGTCCATTATTACCACCGCTGATCCTTTGTCCGCTTGTTTGATAACAATGTCCTCATAACGTTTTAAGTTTTTCAAAGCTTCCTGTTCTTCTTTAGTAAGGTTCCGATAGGTTCTTTTACTGAGATTACTCTCCAAAATTTTTCTTTCTAGAGCAACCGCGTATGCTTCTAGGGCTAAATCTCGATTTCTCTCTGGACACCAATCTGATTTCTTTCTAAACGCCGGCACATCCGAAAAATCCCCATCCACTTCTTCGTCTGTGTAAAAATATTCTTTTAACCTCAAACGCCTTACATACTCCATGATATCCTTTCTCAGAGTAAACACATCAATTTCTTCTGGTGTAGGACAGAATGACAACCCCTTGGACAATAAGGAGTTTTCTGCTTCCGAAGCGAGGATTTAATTGCTGCAGAGACATCAGCCACAGGAACGGAAGCTAGTAACATTGCCTTAACACCCTCTAATTCGCAAATAGATCGCTTTATTGCCGACATTCGGGTTGAAGTGGCTAACCAAAGAACACCTGTACACATTGAAGATCTAGGGCCTAAAGAAAATCTCCATAGTATAAACCCGCTTCCCACTGAATCGCCATTATTACTAGAGAATGTGGTTAGTATTGGGGAAGAAACATCTATAGGGTCTGTCAGAGAAGAGGTTGAGAATAAGAGAACGCCTGTTTTAATAGAGGACATAGGTCCAGAAGATAATTTATGTGGCGTCGACCCTTTACCAGTCAATTCGCATTATTTACTAGTAGATTTGAGAGACGTTGCATTAGGGACAGAAGTGCTTCAGAATACAGTGATTGACAACCCAACTGACATTGAGGTAGAAGAGAACGAATTTAGTACTCCGAATGAAAGTTCTGAGGGTAATGTTACCGAAGAATTTAGACCAGTGATTGAAGTTGCTCCTCAGGTAGAAAATACGGGTTTGGGTATTGTGGATAATCTGCCGGTGTATACTGAGGGATTACATGTTGTAGTTAATTTGTCAAGTAGAACACTCACGGAAGCAGAAAACTCCTTATTGTCCAAGGGGTTGTCATTCTGTCCTACACCAGAAGAAATTGATGTGTTTACTCTGAGAAAGGATATCATGGAGAGTATGTAAGGCGTTTGAGGTTAAAAGAATATTTTTACACAGACGAAGAAGTGGATGGGGATTTTTCGGATGTGCCGGCGTTTAGAAAGAAATCAGATTGGTGTCCAGAGAGAAATCGAGATTTAGCCCTAGAAGCATACGCGGTTGCTCTAGAAAGAAAAATTTTAGAGAGTAATCTCAGTAAAAGAACCTATCGGAACCTTACTAAAGAAGAACAGGAAGCTTTGAAAAACTTAAAACGTTATGAGGACATTGTTATCAAACAAGCGGACAAAGGATCAGCGGTGGTAATAATGGACAAAAATAGATATATCAGAGAAGCGATGCGCCAGTTAAATGACGGGGAAGTTTATGTATCACTAGAGGGGGATCCCACTGAAGACATGATTGAGATAATAAACCAACGGGTTAGAAGTTTGCGGTCAGATGGACAGATAAATGATAGTACTTTGGAGTATTTATTAGTCAATAGCACAGCAAAAGCGGGACGTTTCTACCTTTTACCGAAATTACACAAGAAGGGTTGTCCAGGAAGACCAGTAATTTCTGGCTGTAATACTCCTACAGAGAGGATATCGACCTTTGTTGATCACCATTTAAAGCCTTTAGTTACCTCAGTTCCATCGTACGTTAAAGATACAAATGACTTTCTAAGGAAACTCATTGACATTGGTACACTCCCAAAGGAAGCAATACTAGTCACCATAGATGTGGTAGGCTTGTATCCCCACATACCCCATAACGAAGGACTTGTAGCCATAAAGGAAGCGTTGAATAGGAGAGAAGATCAAGAAATATCGACGGACGCCATAGTCGACTTGGCAGAACTTGTCCTTAAGAACAACAATTTCGAGTTTAATGAAAAACATTACCTGCAAAAATTGGGGACAGCTATTGGCACGAAAATGGCGCCTGCATACGCAATTTTGTTTATGGATTCTTTGGAAAGAAAGCTGCTCTCTGAAGCACGGGTAAAACCAGACATCTGGTTGAGATACATTGACGATATTTTCGTTGTGTGGACTAAAGGCGAGGAAGAACTCATTGAGTTTTTAAATTACATAAACACAGCCCACGAAACCATCAAGTTTACATGGAATTGGTCGCGGGACAAGATTAATTTCTTGGATGTTCAAGTAATCAACGACGGGGGCAAGATAGAAACGGATTTATACACCAAGCCGACAGACAAACATCAGTACTTGTTTTCAACCTCATGCCACCCAAAACATTGTAAAGAAGGCATACCATATGCCCAAGCCACCAGAATAAGAAGAATATGTTCTTCGTTGGAAACCTTTAAGCTAAGATCAAGGGAACTTTGTCACTTTTTAATGGCCCGAGGATACAAGAAAAACTTCGTAAAAGCACAAATCCGAAAAGCGAGGAATAAATCCAGGGAGGAGGTATTGGCGCCCTATATCAAAGAAAAAAATGACAGGATACCATTTGTCACGACATACCACCCCAGCCTGCCGAACATTGGAGGACTAATTAAGGAGTTGCAACCAGTGCTGCATTGCTCCGAAAGGTGCAGGAACGCAGTACCCAATTTACCGATGGTTGCTTTTAGACGACCCAAGAATCTGAGGGATTACCGTTGCCAACGCAACGGATAGCGAGAGGAACTGTCAAATGTAGAGACAGACGATGTGATGTATGTAATTATTTGAGTCTGGACAATAAGTTCACAAGTCATGTCACGGGAAAGACATACTCCATTAACTATAACCTAGATTGTAACTCAAAAAACGTAATTTATTTAATTTTTTGTAAGGTGTGTGGTATGCAGTATGTGGGATCGACAATGACGAAGTTTAGGTTAAGGTTCAACAATCACAAAAGCCGCCTTAGAGGACACGCAAAACTCGAACACAATCAAAAGGAGAAAGATGACTTTATTTATCGACATTTCTCTTCAGAAGGTCACCGTGGTTTAAAGGACTTGGGCGTTTTGCTTATTGATAGAGTTACAAACGAAAGGGAATTGTTAGAGAAAGAGGGACAATGGGCGTATAGGCTGAAGAGCCTCAAGCCGCATGGTTTAAACGAGAGCGACTTTTTCTATTCTCAGAACCGCGCGGTTCGAGAGAGAAGTTATTGAAATCTTTAATGCACGCGCAGGAATGTAACGCGTATCTTAACGGTTTAAAACGCGCGCGCTAGTATCAGCTGCTTGCATCAGTGGTGTTTCGCGTTTGTAACGGTCACTCACCCTGAAGAAGGCCGGTGTACCCGGTCGAAATATAGGTGATTTACAACAAAAAATCTTGTCTTCATTCATGTTAAGTATATATATATATATATATATATATATATATATATATATATATATATATATTAAGCAACTACTGTGATTTGCAGTCTGTCCCTTTGAATTGAGTGTATATTTTTTTGTATCCATGGTTATACACATTTGAAATCACGATTAAGTCTATAATATGGCCACAGCAGTTGTAGTCCTCGAGACAATGGCTGCTTTATTAAAAATTCCAACAATGTGCAAAATAATACTATTTTGAAACTTAATAAAAAGATTTAAAACAACATGTCTGCAGAAAAATTATCCTGAAAATATGACATTACTGTAGTTGGCCACATAAAATTATTAATATTTTAGTATTTAACGTGTACCTGATTAAACCCAATTAAAGGTGAGTTTAGTTAAAATGATAGACTATGCTTGCACAAGGTATTAAATACAAACATCTAGTCTGAAATTGTAAACATCTTAATTTAGCAAATTAATTTTAACAATCTGGATATACTTTGTTCAATATATTACAACTGGTATTTGGACCTCAGTTAACAAGATGAGGGGTGCTTTCCATTATATGAGACCGATCGGTCAGGGACCGCTTGGACCAACCGCTGAATAATACAACGACATTTTCCGATCGAAGCGACCGACCCAATTGAATGCTGGTTCTCTGCTGGACATTCAAAATATTCAACTTCTGTAAACATAAATTGAGAAAACAAGCGGGAAAATGTCAACATGAGCAATGGTTAAAGATTAACCTTTAAAATCGCAAAAACTTTGAACATTTCATAATACAGTCACGTACCGGAAATCGTGGAACATGGATGCATGAGCAGAACTGTCAAATCGGTAGTTTTATAGTCACCAATAGAAGAAGTAGCCTTGTTTTTCATGGCCGCCATGATGATGAATTCAGTGAGGGAGACAGAAGGGCAATACTGGAAACTAGAATTTGTGAAAATGGAACGGTAAATTTCGGTCCGACCGGTCCAACCGGACCACCTCTAGAGGTGGTCCACTTGGACCAGTAATTTTTCGCTTGGTCCGGACCGTTCCATTAAATTTCCAACCAAAATTTCCGGAAATTTTGGCATAATGGAAAGCACCCGAGATCAAATATAAGACCCATATAATCTTCAGACCAGGCGTGCGTATCTCAACACACCCGAAGACATTTCGAGCCCGAAACCGATTTTTGAAATTCAATCTCTTTCAACTCGCGGTGAAGTTTTTAGCCCTAAAACCAGTGCAAAGTTTCTCGTCGACTTAAGATTTTATTGCTTAGCCTTCAAAACGAACGAAAATTGAATCTCTGTTGGTAAATAGCCTGCACATAAAATAATTTTTCGGGCTCGACACGTCTTCGGGAGGTTTGAGAAACGCACGCCAGAACAGTTAACTTGTGTTACTGTTATGACAATAATTCTCTGGCAGCATCCAAGGAGACGTGTTCCTGTTAATTCAAAATAATAAACAAAACAATAATTATTTTTTGTATAATACTCTCTGAGCGAACATGTTAGCTGGGATACCAAAATATCCACAGAGACTGGATAAAGTTGTCTGCGTTTAACCATGCAGGCCCAGGCAGTAATTTTCTGACAAATATTTGGCCAGAAACTAAGAAACTCATTACATCGCATCAGGGATCTATTGAAGAACTATTGTTACTAGTGTGCCTGCACAATGTTCTAAACAGAGGCTTATCACGTGATGTGCTCAAAGTCATGTAGAAAACTTTTACAAAGATCCACAGAGACCTTGTCTTGAACAAGAGGCTACACTGGTAGCCTATACTCATGCGCTTGCGTAAGAAAGTTTTACGGTTTATTTTAACCCACTGACACCTGAACCGCCCGTAACCGCCCGTACAAGACTCCACTGCTTTAAAAAATTGCAACTTTCTCAATCGTGCGAACATTGCCCTAACTAGCAGTTGTGAACATTGACTAGGAAGTCCCTCAAATTAAGATACCCAATAAACACAAAAAGTCAGGATGTTTGCAGAATATCAGCGTTTGAATTTGGACAATAACAAAAATTACCGTTTTTAACGTCATAGAAAAACAAAAATCACGTTTTTACCTTTATTTTTTTATTCAAATCATCGTGGCAAAACCAAAAGTCAACATTCACAGCAAAATTCAGTACCAGTCCTAGCTTACCAGCGAATTGTTTTGCTCTCATTCGTTTCTCGGCCGAGCTACAGCCTCTCGTTCTAGTGCATACTGACCTTGCCTCGATTTTCAACATCACCACCGCACTGCATGCTGGGAAATAACGAGATTTTTTGACAGCGTTCCTTCTGTCCTCCACACATTTCATATTTATACTACATGTAAGTCCACAGCCACTCCGACCCACCGCCGAAATTTCGCGCTTGTTGTGTTCTCCTGTGGTCGCAACTTCCAAAATGCCGCGGTAGATCGTGAAATTCATCCAGAGTCGAGTTCCAAAGCTACTTCGTTTCCTGGCGGCCATTTTTCCAGTTCAAGGAACCACGAGCCAAATTCGTAAACGAAGTACAACACCTAACTCGCTTCGTTGAGAAAGTGGACTCTGAACTACCTTCAAGCTTAATGATGCTCATCAGGCAGCTACTAAAGATGAAAAATGGCTGTGGACTTACCAAAAATCGCAGAAACACCATATTGAAGACTTTATTGCAATTCAACAAAGCAAAATCACAACGTCAGAATGACGTTTCCAGTAAACTCGAGCCTTCAGTGTTTTAGAACAGCAGCACTTTCAATGGTAACTCCAAATATAAAGTCACGAAATCCTATGGGGCGTGTGTATGCAGAAAATCACTCAAAAACGTAAAAATCCTCAGGTGTGAATGGGTGAAATGGGTCACGCACCTCTTCCCTCTCAACGAATTTTGCGTGACATACTAAAGAACACGCTGAGACACGTTTTCTGTACTCGCTTTGAATATCTAATTTATTGATTCCCGATCAAATACACACTCGTCTTTTATTTCCCAAACCGTGACTTCTTTCCGTTACATTTGAAAAGACTACTTTTAAAGGCAATGAAATCAGTAAACGGCCGGGCTATTTTTCGATTTTAGGGAATCTCAAAAACAGAATTTCGCACAGAGGGGGTGGGTTACCTCGTTTTCAGCCTTCCATTAGCGATGCTAAAGACTCCGACAAAGTGCTGTCAGCTCATGAGCGGGATGTGTTTTTGTTTTTGGACATGAAAAATCGGTAAAATTAGCGGTAAACGTGATTTGTACGTTTTTGGGGCTTCGAATCTAATAAATAAAAGGCATTGTTATATAGCTGGGGTTTTTCTCAATAGAACGCGCGCGTTGATTGGTTGATTCATCGTCACATGACATCTAACAAGCTAACTGTTTCCCGCCAATTGTGCTAAGCGGGCAACATTTGCGAAAGCGGGCAACAATTTTGACGTCAGAGGGTAACATTGCACTGTTGCCCGCTAGCGTACGTGATCAGACCGTAACAAAAGGTGGCATGAGTATGATGGATCGAATGCTCGGCGCGTTTTTCAAACTGTGTTTTTTTTGTGTTGCTATATAACAAATCACTTAATGACTGATCCCTCGGGAAACAGTGAATTTTGTTTCCCTCGAATCTCGATGGTTCCCTCGACGAACATCGAGATTCTCGGGAAACAAAATTCACTGTTTCCCTCGGGACCAGTCATTAAGTGTTTAATGTTACATTCGGGAGTGAAAAACTGATTCAAGAAATGTATATTTTGGCTTAAAATTCAATAAATTATGTGACGAGGCTGCACAGTGAAATTCGATCATCCGTCTCTTAGCTCTCATGCGATCAGAAAACATTTCACGACTTTCGCCCAAAATTAAGCCAAAAGTAAATTGTTGTTTTCTCCTTGTATGACTAAGATGTGTGCATCACTCGCTTGGATAAAGGTGCGTAAATAGGTTCCAAATGATCCAGACTATGTATTTGATACAAATACCGTTTACGACCTGCGAATACGACGGGAGCAAAGCAGAACAAAAGGTCCAGAGAATGACAACGCGAATTTGTTTTTGTGTAAAAATCCTGTCTGCGTATATATACTAAGGGATACTGAATATATACTGCGCCTGGAGAGTATGTAGGCCGCAATTTGGAAAATTAGAGAGCTGCTTCTTCTCGAGTATTCGTCCAACGAGTATAAACTTTTCTGTTACTATCTACGGTCGCATAAACAGCATAAAAATAAACCTATCCTTTCAGTGGAGCAATGGACAGATTACCATTTCTTTTCACAATTATTGAAACCTACTTTTTATTTTCAATGGACCACTTTCTACGTTTCTAACGGCTCAGCTGTATATAAGACTTTATACTGCAAACTGGACCTCTCGGGAGTGAAATCTTTCAGACAATAATATTGCCGCTCTCTATCAATTCTTTGCATTTTCAACAAAGTTTGAGATGTTCCAAGAATAATGTTTACGTTTTCTATTCAACATTGACCCGGGTGATCGATTTTCTTGCGAAAATATCGATAAAAGCCGCATCAAAGTGTTCGCCAACACCACTTTCCCATACAAAATTATTATACATGAGGAGTTTGTTTGTCCGAGTCACAAGGTTGTGCCTAAAGAATACCGTTTAGGGGGACGTCGGGTACCTTATTAAGACTTATATAACGTAATGTCGACACTTAGAATTTTATTTTCAATAAATTTTTAAGTGTAAAAAAGAAAATCTAAAATCCCCCACTCAGGATTGAACCTGTGATCTCAGCTAGGCTTAGGCTTAGATAACCTACCGTACCACTGTACCACCTAGCTTCTCGGGTTGTTCAGGCCTAAATGTAACTATATAAACTGCTACCCATAACATCAACTGAAAGCTAACCAGTTACTCCGTTATATAAGTTTCAATAAGGTGTCCGACGTCTTTCTGAACGGTATTCTTTAGGCTTAACCGAGTCACAACGGGGTTCAAAAGTCTGTGACGTCATTTGTGCGCAGCGCTCTCACAAAGGGGTGGCTTGGCCTTTGTACATTGAAATAATGCAAACTCCCAAAGCCTTCTGTTAGCCTAGGGGCATGAAAGTCCTTGCAAAATCTACATAAAACTTGCAGGGAAAGGCCATTTGAGCAAACAGAACCCTACAAGCTGAATTTGGAAGTTTGCAGTATTACTTGTTGAAGACAATTCAGTCAACATTCAAGTAGTATTATCATATATTAAAGATCTTCCAGAGTCACAAACAAAGTCACTAATATTAAAATATTACAAATGTATCTACAGCAGAAGCTCAACATTACATTTGGTGGTGAACATCTACCAATAATACTGTAACTTCCAAGTGGCTAACAATAAACATAAAATATTTCTTCTGTATGAAAAATAATTTCTTTTCTCAAAATTATCATATGAACTCTTTTCTTAAAGTTTTCATACTAACATTACATGAAATGTATTAAAAGTAATCTCTTTTATCAAAATTATCATATAAACTCTTTTCTCTTAATTTTCATACCAACATTGAATATTTTATAGAAATGACAACAACTTGATCCTTTTAAAAATTTACAGTTTTTTCTTGGATGATGACACCATAAGAAAAGCAATTTTACCAAGACTATTTTCTACTACAATTTAATGTCTTATAGAAGGACCCTAAAAAACGACACGAACATACAAACATGAACATGAACATAAAAAAGTACTTAATGTGTCCATAGTCCCATGACAAACTTTCCATTTTTCTGAAAAATCAGGACCAAGCCTTGAATATAAATGAATGAAAAGAAGACTCCTGTTTTCTTACAATGTAAGTATTTATATCAAAAATATATTTCAAAGTATCACTGTTTTTAAAACACTGTCTGGTGAAGCCAAAAGTTTTTAGTATTAAAATACAAGTTTTTCTCTTAAATTTCAAAATGTTACCAATCATCAAACTCTGAGTACATGTGTGCTGTCACACATTATGTTCATTCCTTTCTTAAGGAAAGGACTCGAGAATTTACTGGTATCCGTGAGATTTACAAAACAGCAACTATGTTGCAGATTATCTGCTGGATGCCAAATCAAACGCTATTACAAAGCAACGGAGGTTCATCCCAGCTCCACCGAGACACAATACTCAACTACAGAACTAACTTAGGAGCTAAAAATTATTCATGATTTCACTGCAGTGGAATTATAGACTACGGCTTTTTGAGAGTCGCATCACGGATATAGGCGTCTTAGATCCGACTCTCAAAAAGCCGTAGTCTATAATTCATGATTTCACTGCAGTGGAATTATAGACTACGGCTTTTTGAGAGTCGGATCTAAGACGCCTATATCCGTGATGCCGGAAACACTTTCTCTCAAGTCTTGCACGCCGCAGACTTTAGACATTAAATCACGGCCTGAGAAATTTGACTATCCTAGCACTTTCAAAGCGATAACAAACTTTAGCCGATAAGTATTTATCTTGCAACAAAAGTGAGTCAAAGAAACCACAATGTATGCCAATAGAGCTAGCATCGAATAACGGCATAGATAGATAGATAGATAGATAGATAGATAGATAGATAGATCGATCGTTTCCCAAAATTTCTGTTCCCTTTATTAAAACGTTAAAACAATTTCAACTACCGTATTAATCTCTCAAAGAAACCACAATGTATGCCAATAGAGCTAGCATCGAATAACGGCATAGATAGATAGATAGATAGATAGATAGATAGACAGACAGACAGACAGACAGACAGACAGACAGACAGATAGATAGATAGATAGATAGATAGATAGATAGATAGATAGATAGATCGTTTCCCAAAATTTCTGTTCCCTTTATTAAAACGTTAAAACAATTTCAACTACCGTATTAATCTCTCCGCGGCTAATGTTTTCGTACAATTTCAAGGTGGTGCGATACTAGAAATTACTTTTTCTTGTAGTCACAACACTCTGCGATGTCGAAAATACGCTTAACAATCAATTGCGTTCCTTTGAATAGGAACAGGTACTGATAGGTCCACTTGTTCCTGTATGGGAACAAGAGAAGCAGACCTTAGGATCTTTCAAAAAAGCAATATTTGTTTTTTCAGTTGAATGTCATTCCATATGATAAACCTCTAACTGCTGTTGCCGTTGTCTCCGTCATATCCGTTGAAATCAAATCAAACAAATCCAATAAATAATAAAATAAGAAAAAAGAAAGTTTCCATCTGTTTAGTAAGTGGATAGCGATTTTAGCGTATACTACGGGTATAGGCTGAATATATTATGACAATAATATATTCAGCCTATACCCGCTATACACGCTAAAATCGCTATACACCGTATGTAAGCAATGAAAACCACATGAAATTACTGACTTAGTTTCTATCTGTTTAGTAAGTGGACAGCGACTTTAGCGTATACTACGGGTATAGGCTGAATATATTACTGTCATAATATATTCAGTCTTTCCCCGCTATACACTTCAAAATCGCTGTGCACTGTGTGTAAGCAATGGAAACCACATGAAGTTATTGAGAAGTTTCTATCTGTTTGTAAAGTGGATAGCGATTTCAGCGTGTATAGCGGGTATAGGCTGAATATATTAAATAATATAATAATAATAATAATAATTAATTAATTAATTAATTATTATTATTGTTATTATTATTATTATTATATTTTTATTATTATTTATTTATTTATTTTTATATATATTATTTTTATTATATAATATATTCAGCCTATACCCGCTATACACGCTGAAATCGCTATCCACTTTGCAAACAGATAGAAACTTCTCAAGAACTTCATGTGGTTTCCATTGCTTACACACAGTGCACAGCGATTTTAAAGTGTATAGCAGGAAAATACTGAATATATTATGACAGTAATATATTCAGCCTATACCCGTAGTATACGCTAAAGTCGCTGTCCACTTACTAAACAGAGAGAAACTAAGTCAGTAATTTTATGTGGTTTTCATTGCTTACACACGGTGTATAGCGATTTTAGCGTGTATAGCGGGTATAGGTTGAATATATTACATTAATACATGAATATATGTTTCTTTAAAAAACACCTCATTGTTTTGATAACAAAGGAACCAAGACAACGCGTCATTGACAAGCAAGTGATTTAGCCAATCCAATTTAGTTCCGTTTCCCATCTGTCACCCTTCGAGAAGGTTATTTTAGATCTTTTGTTGGAATAGTATTTAAACTTAGGCATGCAGCAGGACTGGCAAACAGTCACTCATCTCACCACATATCACTCCACACGGTGAAATGAGTAAGCCTTGTTCGCAGCTGAACAGCAAGGTCATACGCGATAAAGTAAAGAGCCATGTTATCGCGGCGATAAAACATGTTCCGTTGTGGCCTTTAAGTGCGTTTGGCGAGTCAATGACCAAGAAATTGAAAGAGCATGGAAGTGGATTTGTGAAAAGAGGGACGAATGTGATTTAACCTTGCCTCAACTTAGCGAGATTTGCTTTTTCTTCTCGGCAATAAGTACATTTAAGCTGGACAGTAAAAGAAAAAATTCAAAGAGATCGCAGGAAGACAGGGAGAGTGACGGGTCAAATGATAAGACTTCAATCAATGCTTCGCAAGTTTCCTCTCCAGGCCAACAAGTTTTTCCAGCCATGTCGTATTGGGTGGCGTGCCAAACGCACAATGGCTCAGCCGTCAATCCTTTCAAAATTCAACGCGCCCTCGGGAGCTCTGTTGTTGAGTTTTATCTTGTCGAAAATGTCGAGGAAAAAAGGCTGTCATGGCCTCAACCAGTTGTGCCAAGTCCTGAAGGACCACAAAAACCCTTGCCTGATGAATCTCGTGGAGTCGTCGTATCAGCATTACCTTCGTCCAACAAATGTTGTAATGAGTTAAACTAGAAAAAGCCATGTCAGAGTGTCATTATTCAGCAAATATTGTAGCGAGTTTAACATATGTAATTGAGGACTGCTTGTTATTTAATGTTTTCCCTCTAGTTGAAATAGTGTATTCATCAATTTAGTAGACTTTAAAGATTTACTGTTGAGTTACACTGTGCGTTTTTGAATCCAGATTGTTCTCAAATCAGCATTTGCTACTTTATAGAAACTTGAGTTGGGCCATTTTTTTTAAAGCATCGGCCACCCTTCCTGTCTGAAATGTAAAATCGGGATCTCTCAAAATAGCAGTCCAATGTCCAACAACGTGCTTGTTCATCCCTTCCTTTAGAAAACCGTCCTCCGTCCGTCCTTAGCTAAGTTACAAGAGACATTAAAATGTACTTTTTGCAATGATTAACATTTGTTTTTTTGAATACGATCCTTTACTACTCTAAGTTTTGTGCGTTACAAACACTCCCACTCGAAAGATACTTTAGTTCAGCTCTCTTTTTTAATGAATCGGCCATTCTTCCGTTTTGAAATTTGAAATCGAGATCTCTTAGAATAGCCGTCCACTGTCCAAAACCGTGCTTTGTTATCCCCTTTCTTAGAAAATCGTCCTCTTCTGCTGTGAATTTCAATACCCGACGAACTTTTCTACGGACGCACAAATGCTCCGTGGGTGGGACTTTCTTTTCTGGGGGCGAGCTTTTCTCCTGTTCGGTTTCAACTGAACGTTCAGTTGAAGATGAAAGTGAAGTTGAACTTGAACTTGAAGCGCAAAACCTCGCGTTGACGTCCTCATCCACCTCCGATCCTTTGGAACCTTGTAACTTTTGTAGACACTCGTGGGCTTTCACAGCAACTTCGCGCGATCTTTGCTTTTGATAGTGAACTTTGGCAACAGCAGAGCTGTGTTTTTGGTCTTCTGACAAAATTCTTTGCTCTTTGCTACTGAGCAGGTTAAGGCTTTGCGTTTCGACAATTTGACGATAACGTGTGGGATGAACATATTTTCCAATTGCGTCAAAGACCAATTTGCTCATGACGTCGCCCAATTTGCTGTGTTGGCCTCCATTTCTCGTGACCAAAACAAAGTTGCACTGGGGTTTTAGCATGGGCCTTACGAAAGTGATGTACCCATCGAGTACTTGCATGCTTGTATCGGTCAGAATCAACGAGTCAAATCCATACTTGCTGGCAGTCTTGAACTTTTTCTGATCGATGAATCCCCCATTTTCCTTCGCTGCACTTACCATGTCGACTGTCAGATACTGATAAGTCATAGGGCGCGATCCTTTCACCTTGATGAAAAGATACATGGCTACAAATTTCGTGGCAAATGTCAAGTCCGAAGGGTTGACTTGGCCCGGACTGGTTTTGCACATCTTAACGGTGTTTTCATAGCGGGGCAAATGAAAAGTTACAACTTGTAATAATTCTTCCATCGTTGCCCAGTGCCCTCTTGCTTCTAGCGTTTCGATGTCTAGATCCTGTGTCCACTGCAATCTCATCATCTTTGCCACTGTTTTGCGCGCCCTTTTCAGGTACAACTCTGTCGCGGATAACTTTCGAAGAACTGCATCTGATGCGCCATTAATTTTTCTGAAGTCGATTAATTCCGAAAGAGCATCTATGTAGCCCAATCGTCCACCATGGCCGAGCTTGCATTCTTCTTGCAGATAGTCAATGAACTTGAACAACAGATTTGGTGAACACAGGCTGAAATCCATCACCTCGAAGGTCAACTCATCCTCGTCTTCGCAGCAAAACTTGAGAAATTTAAAGCATCTATTCACAATCTGTTGAGCTGGACGATCTTTCTTGTAACCACCGCCACTTGCAGTCAACCAATTTGTGAATGTTTCGCCAATTTGGCCAGAGACTGAAAATGAAGGAATTAATGCTCTGACGGCCTGTTTTGCGGTTACGCGCGATGCGTCGTCATCTTCGTCTGTTACCGGTAAGTTCTTTGGCACTTGCAACGAACTTTTCGCTTCTTTCAGATCGGGTTTTTCGTCAAAATAGAAGAACCATCTGTGCTTGTTATTTACATGTTTCCTGCAGCCACGTTGACTTTGAAATCCTTCGTGTTCACAAACTTGTATTGGACAGTGATACATACGATCTGTTTCGTCCTTTTCCAAGTGAAGTCGTTTTGGTTTGGGTGATGCTCCATCAATGTTCGACCATTCCACTTTGCACTTCTTGCTCATTTTTCCCGTTAAATAATATTTCACTCTAGCAAAAACCAACCAAACTGTCGAACCCATGACGAACAAAGGAACCTATTGCATGTCTAAACATGCGACAACATGCCCTTGCTTGCACGCCCTTATTACTATTGTGCAAAATTCATGACAGTGTGATGCAATCAAAATGGTGTTGAACCGGCCCAAGCAGGCCTGTGGGTGCCTTGAAATAATGTTTATATTAAAGCGCTGTCTTACAGTAAGAAAGAACAATTTTTCCTCTTAAGTATGAAAAGGAATAAGCTGTCCAAATAGGTACAGTTACTGTTAGGAACACAATGTTCCTAAATCACCAATTTGGGAACGATGTGTTCCATTCACAAGTAGGAATTCAGAACAAAACGGTACCTTAATTGTTCCTAAATTAGCAAATTCGGAACAATGTGTTCCATTCACAGATGGGAATTCGGAACAAAACGGTATCTAAATTGTTCCTAAATAGCCAATTTCGGAACAATATGTTCCATTCACAGATGGAACTTCGGAACAAAACGGTCCTAAATTGTCCCTGAATTACCAATTTTGGAACAATATGTTCCATTCACACATGGGAACTCGGAACAAAACGGTCCTAAATTGTTCCTGAATTACCAATTGGGGAACAATATGTTCCATTCACACATGGGAACTCAGAACAAAACAGTCCTAAATTGGTCCTGAATTACCAACTTGGGAACAATATGTTCCATTCACACATGGGAATTCGGATCAAAACAGTCCTAAATTGTTCCTAAATTACCAATATGGGAACAATATGTTCCATTCACACATGGGAACTCGGAACAAAACAGTCCTAAATTGTTCTTGAATTACCAATTTGGGAACAATGTGTTCCATTCACACATGGGAACTCGGAACAAAACGGTCTTGTTTTAGCTTAGAATGAACGTTTTGTTCCTACTTTATAAAAACGTTGGTCCTCTTAAGGTAAAAAGGACCAAAATAATAAGGAACAATTGATCATAGGGGAACGTTCCTTAACAAATATCGGAACAGCCAACAAAACGGAAAAAAGGTTAAAAATGGGGTAAAGTTTTGACAAAAAAAGCCAGGAAAGCGCATAAAAAACATTTAGGTAAAATGAATGCACTTCCCAAAATCTGGTAAATTTTATCGCCCTCTCAAGTAGAAAAACTTGGCATGAGAAAATTTTGGGAAACGTAGAAGATAGATAGATAGATAGATAGATAGATAGATAGATAGATAGATAGATAGATAGATAGATAGATAGATAGATAGATAGATAGATAGATAGATAGATAGATAGATAGATAGATAGATAGATAGATAGATAGATAGATAGATAGATAGATAGATAGAAGATAGAACTTTATTTAACGTGGCACTCCACTTAGCTGAAAGCTACTTTACAGGAAGCCCACAAATAAGAAACAAATAGATTACAAAACAAAAGGAAAAATAAAATTTCGCTAATCTAAATTTAAATCCAAAAATAAAGAAATAAAATAATTTTAACGGCTCTGGACAGCATGAATCCTCCTATCAATCTGAGAGATAATCCGCCGAAATCAAAAGGTTTATATAATCGAAGAGAACAAATTCTTAACTGTGATCTAAAGGCGCGATCCTCTCTGAAGTTTTACTGGGAAAGCTTTATACTTTAGGCTTTAAAATACTTTTTTGCGACGAGTGGGAGTCGTGTTCAGCCTGTCCTTTTTATCTCGTTAATGCGCATGCGCATTAAACGAGAATTCGGAATCAGTCGACGAAAAAAAGGACAAAAGTTGTTAACAAAGGTTTCTTTGTTAAATTTTGTGGACTTTTGTCCGGGGGATTTCTTCTTTCTTCTTTATAGAAGCTATATTAGGGCATTGAGGATATGGTTGGTTAAAGCGGTTAGGATTTCAAGAAGGGCGTCACATACCGTCACTAAATTTTTTGAGGAACACCCCCGGTCCTATTGTTAATTTCCCTAGGGTATTGAAATGTCATGAACTTGTCATGTCTTACGTTACGTCACCACAAAGGTATTACAGTTCTTATTAAGTTTCGATATCTCACGTTACCTATCAGCTTCAATCATTTGTCGTAAAGCCAGTAAAGCTGCTTTAGAACGGTAAAAATACGTCAAATGCGTTTTATTGGGAAACGCAGTTTGAGAATTTCACGGTGTATTTTTACGAATGGAGACGTTTTAAGAAAGTAAAATGGGACGGGAAAGTTTGTGTTTTAATATGAGCGATATAGCAGAGCAAAATAGCATGACCTTTCGTGTGTTCTATTATGGAATACTGAATCATTGTTACTACGGTTTGATTATGCATTAGTATGGGAAAGACGTCATAGTTTTATTGATTTAGCTACCGTGCACAAGGAAATTTTGCGGATTGTCCGACTGAATTTATTTTGCGGGAGGAAATTTTTGCGGGTCGGGGAGACAGCTAAAATTTCTGGCCCCGGTTGTCAAAAGGTGGATAGCGCTATCCACCCGATAAATCACTATCCAGTAGATAACGCAATTGGTTTTGCACACCTTTATCCACTGGATAGTGATTTATCCGGTGGGTAGCGCTATCCACCTTTTGAACAACCGGGCCGTGCTGGAAGGAAATGCTTGCGGATTTCTGGTCAAGTATAAATGAAATCCAAGGCATCGGTATTAAACTGCAATTTTACTTCCTGACCGGAGGTTTGTATAGTTTCCAGTTATGGTTGTTGTTCTGGCGCCAATACGAACATAAACAACGAGAAAACTAGTGAGTGAATTATTGTACATTGTTGTAAAAACGTATCAGTATTATGATAACAGTCTCTGGTTCTTTTGAGGACGTGTCTGGAGTTGAATCGGGAATACAAGTGACTGTTGTGCCGGTCGCCTCGGAGTTCACTGTTTTGAGAGTTCACCGTTAAAAAGTTCCTGTTTATAAGCCGATATACATCATATGCATATACATCATTAAAACATGTTTGAAATTACTGTTTTCCTCAAAAATCTCGACAAACTATCAACACACAAAAAACCAATCTTTTAGGAACAAAATTTTACTGCTAAACGAATCCACTACGTATATTTAACTAAAAACAAAAATTCGCTCTGCAATCTCCGCGAGAATTAAACGTGACATCACCTATTTATACTTTACAATCTGTCGAATCTCTCAAAAGTGTTGAATAAATTGGATATTATATTTCGTTATTACAAAAATTCACTCTGCAATCTCCGCGAGAATTAAGCGTGACATCACCTATTTATACTTTACAATCTGTGAAATCTCTCAAAAGTGTTGAATAAATTGGACATTATATTTCGTTATTTCCTAAATTGATTATTCCTCAATTTATTATATTATCGCTCATATGAAAACACAAACGTTCTCCATTCATTTTAAAAATACACTGAAATTCTCAAACTGCGTTTCCCAAGAACATACATCCAAGCAAATAACAGCGGCCGAAAGCTGTTTATGGTTTACATAGTCGATTGTATCCCGGATCATAAAAAGGTTTTCAAAAATACTGCGGTCAGGAATCCCGCATGTTTGATTACTTTAGTACAAATTTCATAATCTGTGTTTAACAGAAAAAAATTGGTTGCCAGTTTTTCAAGTCTAACTTGTCGTCCTTCTTGTAAAGCGGGCGGAAAATTCCTTCACGTTGTGTGTCAGAGAGTGATCCGTGTTTAAAAGAGTAATTTATTAAATCGTGACTCAATAGACCCCAGAAGCGACGATAAAATTCAACCGGAAAGCGATTTGCATGATTGCATTTGTGGAAGGGCCTCTTGACATTCGAAGAGTGTGAGGTCACCTTCGCATTTCTCCTGGTCTTCGGATGCCAGAGTTTTATCCAGTTGGTCTAAAAGCCTTGGCTAGATAAATAAACCTGTTCAACCGAATAGAGGTTACGATAAAAATCGGGACATTCGCAAAGAATATTTTTATCGGAAGTCACGGTTGAATTGTTGGCACGTTACTCTGTAATTGAGTCGTGTGCCTGTCCACAGGGTCCAGAGGAGCTCTATTTGATCGCACAAGACGCTATTTTCTTCGAACCGTCACCGTCTTGAACGGTTAACTGATTGCGTTACACAAAATATGTACCGCGGGCCAAATTACTAAGGGCGCAATTATCTTCGCTTTCCGAACAAGAGGCTCCAAGCAGCCTTTAGTCATGCGCATGCGTAAGAAAATTTTATGATATATTTTAAACATGATAAGAAGATGTCCGACATGGAGAAGAGTTACTCCTTTCATTCAGTCATCGTTCCTGCAAACCACTTTGTTTACTATTGAATGTTGTAGACATGAAGGCTGTACCACAATGAAGCCAGTGATTCTTCTGAGTCTTATATATACCAAACGTGAACACAATAATGCATGCAGGGTTGTAGGAGATTCTGTCGTGACACCTAAGTAACGCTCTTTTACCGGAAGTGAGAATAGCCGGAAGTCATTAAACAGGAAGTGTAAATGGCAAAGACGTCAACCGGAAGCGCACAATTTAAAATATGCGTGCATAAATTTGCATGCAAAATCGTGACACAAAAAACAAGATGCTCCTAGCAGCCTATACTCATGCGCATTCGCAAGTTAGTTTCATGATATATTTTAAACATGATAAGAAGATGTCCGACATGGCGAAGAGTACTCCTTTCATTCAGTCGTCGTTCCTGCAAACCACGTTGTTTACCATTGATTGTTTTGGAAATGAAGGCTGTACCACAATGAAGGGAATGATTCTTCTAAGTCTTATATATACCAAACATGAACATTGCTAATGTAAGTAGGATCGTAACACTTGAGTAACGTCTTTTACCGGAAGTGAGAGTAGCCGGAAGTCACTAAACAGGAAGTGTGGTGGCAAAGCTATGAACCGGAAGTGTACAATTTAAAATATGCGTCAATAAATTTGCATGCAAAATCGTGACACAAAAAATAAAAATAATAATAATAAAAATAATAATAACAAGAAAAACGGAGCCGAAACCTTACCTCATGCCGCTACGCGCATGAGTAATCATAATAATAAAAATAATAACAAGAAAAACGGAGCCGAAACCTTACCTCATGCCGCTTCGCGCATGAGTAACAAGGCACGAAGTGCCGACAACGAGGCACGAAGTGCCAAGAGAAAAGAAACTTGTACCACGTGACGAGTTCGATGTGAACTGCATCATCTGGTGACGGAAGTGGCAATGACCGGATGTGCGGTAAGCCGTTAGTAATTCAAAACATCAGCTGTGGAGTGAAAATCAAAAACATGGAAAATTCATCTTTGAAAAGGTCTGCTCCTGCAAGAAAATCCGACTTAGAAGAAAATAAAAATTATCGAGCAGGACAAAACATGCTTACGTTTCGAAATGGTAGAAAGATTATTGAAAATTTAACGCGTGTTTAATTTCTTTTGGTATTCAAACGGAAGCAGTTGCCAGACTGTCGAAATTGCCAGCGGAGGTTTTAGTATAAACAGCGAGCTAAAATTACAACCTTGACTGAGACAAACTTCAACTCTCTACAAGTTCAATAGCTTATTAAGCTACAGCTCTCTCTGCTATAAAGCTTGGATCCTGACAATTAAAATCCTGCAAAGACAAAACTAAAATAGCTGGGCCCAGCGTGACATTACGAATAGCAGGAAAGACATTCACGCCAACAGATCATTTCAGATCCTGTCATGTCCGGTACATGTATTTCAGGGAGAAAAGTACAATAAATTTAAACGGCTTTCTTACATAAAAATCTACGTGCTAATATTAGTGGCGAAAACAACACACCAACCGCCAGGCAAAAAAGGACGCCAAAATAAGGTCAAAATCTACAAGCGCAACACCATGGGAAACCACAACCGACCTCTAGTCCGTTGCTCGCGGCTTTTGAAAGAGTTTAAAACCCAGTCCACACTAAAATCCTTCTTAACAAACGGCTAAATGTAGAATACCCATTTTACACTAGAACAGTAGAATTTGCGAAGAATTTCAGCAGACTTCTCAAGATTTACATCTTAAAATCCAGCGAAACTGCACACGGGCAATCGAATCATAACCTTCGGCAGATGCGATAACGTCTGAAAAAATTTCCGATCATGCGCACAATAACCTGATGATGGCGTCATTTCCGTCACCAGCTGTTGCGGTGCACATTGAACGAAAGCTATGCTTTCAAGCCGTAAATTTCGGTCGCCACAAATGTAGGTTTACCTACTTTTTTTATGGATTTCTGCGATATTTCATTAGAATATAGAAATTACAGATCACATACTTAAAATGAGGCGTTTTTATTGAATTTCGTCTGAGTTACAGGGATTTGAAAAAATATGCCTAAATCGGTTTCCTCCCTTTCCGTAGTTACTGTGCGCCGATTTCGCAGCTTCCGAGCACGTAGTAATTTGGCCCGCGGTACATATTTTGTGTAACGCAATCAGTTTAACTTTCAAGACAGCGACGATTCAAAAATAGCGTCTTGTACGATCAAATAGAGCTCCTCTGGACCCTGTGGTCTGTCGCTGATTTTCAAGCTGGTAGAAATACTTGGTCGGTTTTTCCCCCAGCTCTATCCACTGTTCTTTACTGCGAATGATGGCTCCTTCTACGTCGTGATCTTCGATCGTTTTTAGGAGATCTTTGATCTACGCCAAACGCGTGTAATCATCTGTGGTATTTGAATTACCACGAGACAGGATGTTGCGAAACTCGCTTTTTTTCAAGATTAAATTTCTCATGCTTACGCTCACGGCATCGGTAGTAGGGGATGGCCGGCAGTTTCTGAAGAAGGGTCGCACGGAGGTTCAGTTTTTTTGTTTTGTAGTGCAAATTAGGGCCATTGTTATTTAAACCTCACTGGGATTACAAAATTTAAATAAGAAAGGAAAAACGAAATTAATTCTGGTAGTTGTAGTCAAATGACGCCATCGTGAAAATGGCCTATTGTGGTTACAGGGGAAGTGTCGTTGCTGGTTGCGGTAGTGGGGGCCGGGTGGGCCTCTAGTGCCCCCCCCCCCACTCCACCCCCCCCCCCCCCCGGGCGCTGGAGCCTCGTGGTTCGCCTTGTGGCGTTTCGCCTTCGGGCAGTCTTTAAGTCCTTGAGTAACTATTTTGCGTGGCACTGCCTTTAGTAAACGTGTGAATTCTACGACACGGATGCCGTTCTCGATGTGCTCGTAGCCCGTGGCTTTGAAGCAAAGCTGGCGGACTGCTCACGCTTTGAGGTCGCCGTATTGTTCCACGAGTTGTAGCAGGTTTTCATCGGGGAATTCAACGGGAACGAAGCATGACACGTGTAGTGCATTTTGCCCTAAAAGGCGTAAAGGGATAACGCGGCTTTCGCAGTCAAAGCCCGATGCCGCTAACCGCGTGGCCGATTCTGTAGATCGGAGGGTAACGTCGAAGCACTTTCCTCCGTAGAGGGGTACAATCCCAACGATTTCTTCCTTAAAGTCCGGTAACGACTGCGCTATACTGAGCGAGTTAAGATCCAGGTTTTCCTCCGCTATCAAGCGGACAGTTCTAGTGTTGGCGAACGGCTGGTGCGCGGTACGCGCGGCCATCTCCACGTAACGCGAGGGCGAGAAAATTCGCGAGACCAAAACCAAAACCACAAAATTGAAAAGCACGCACTCACCAAAGCGAAAACAAATGGTTACCAAACGCTTTCTTGATTGTGGTGGAAAAACGGCACCAAATCTTGTGAAAAAAAGCTCTCCTTAGTCGTCGAAGTTGAGGACTATTCTGGGTTTTGGTCTTGAAAAAATGGAGCACTGATAAGAGCAGATCCCCCAATGCCGTACAGAAAAGTTGTTAGCAGAGGGGCACGGGTTCCCCTCCTTTTGCAAAAAAAAAATAATAATAATGAAAAGTCCCAGCCTATAACATTTTCAAAACACATCTATTGTATAACCAAATTATAGACCCCATTTTAGTCACTAGTGTGAAAATGTAAACTTTGTAATCGAAAATTAGTGAATTTCTGTTTTTAATACCCCAAATGGCTAATAAAATAAAACTACACCCATTTCGTGAACATAAATTTCTATTGGCTGATTTGCATCATGTGATATTTTCATGTACGTATTTTAAGAAGACTTATTCTAAAGGTGCGCTACAACAGCATCTTTACCATATTCACTATCAATTCTTCTATTTTGTTTTTATTAACCACACGTTCTAACGCATTAACGAGATGGTTTTAAGAGCCCTTTGATTTATAACACTATTGTGTATAATCAAATCGTAGTATTTTAATAATATCTATTTAACATGTGAAATTAACTGAAATTATCAATTAAAAGAGGATGTGGACAAAAAACATGATGTGTTATCGTGATGTGTGGGGTGGGTCATGTTATTTTCAACCGATTCCCTGGGGTGGGTCAGCAGAATTTATGCCCACATAAGGGGGCTGGTCATGCATTTTTGGGCCACCACTTTTCCAGCTGCTCCGCCTACCCCCCCCCCCCCCCCCATACTTATTGACCGGTTCCTAATTTTCGAATAAAATACACCAGTTGTGTATCGAAAATTGCTCGAGAAACTGATTTGGAATGAAAATTGCAAAACATAGACAAACACCTTTGCGTAAGGCGACGCGTGTGAAGTTGGAACTATAAAATTGAGTCTTGTTTTGTTTATATAATATCAGAGATCATTAAGACTGAATTTGAACACGTTTTATAGTCATTTCCCCAAAACTAACGAGAACACAAAGAAAAAGTCAATCACAAATTGATATCAACATAAATTCCCATCGAAAAATGTAATTTCTTTTACGGTAAAGCCCCTCGGCTTGACTCGGCTGATTGAAAATTCTTTAAAACTCCGCTTCTTCGAAAGAAACATCGCCCCGCATTGATAAAAACGTATCAAGTTCCTCGAAGCAAGATTTCGTCGCCTAAAGCTCTCCTTTTTCTCCACTACAGCGGCTTCTGAGTATTCTTTCAAGCTTTCTCTTTCCATTTTGAATATTTTAAATGTGTGTTATTACTCCGATAAGACAAAACTATGGTTTTGAAAACCAAACACATGCCGAGCGCGGCAGCCATTTTTGTAGAATTTGTATGTGACCTGACGACCCGGTTAATAATAAAATATGCGTGCATAAATTTTCATGCAAAATCGTGGCAAAAAAAGAAAACAAAAACAAAGAAAAACAAAGGCCATTTTTTAACTCATTGCGTTTTGCGCATGAGTAATAACATCTGTGTGCAGGTAAAATGAAGTAGCCTATCTAGCCTACTTCTGATGGCTTAATCAAGACGATAACAAGACAAGCAAGAAGCTACATCACACTGATTGGTGACTTTTGTAGTATTTGTAGAATGAACATTGTACCATAACATACCCCAGTTAACATCATTCTCTTCCCTTCTCTGAAAGCCCAGTCACTGAGATTCTTTTGTCTAAGAACATTTCCATCATCATCTGTTAAATGAGGTGAATATTCAATATCGTATTGTAAGGTAATAAGTAACAAGGGTCGTAAGCACGTCTTTAATATACATGTAGTAAGGAGGTGGGGGGGGAGGGGGGGGTTTGAAAGAGGAACCTGCAGGATTAGGTGGGTGTGGCTACGAAAACCTACAAATAGGGGTGTGCACGTCTCAGTGGAGGGTCACACACTAATTAGAGATGGGGATAAAACACGTACCTGAACTTCTGTCTTGTTTAAGTTCCCAGTCAAATAACCTAACTGCATCTGCTGCACAAAGGTTAGCTTTCTCTTTGAATTTCTCCAGATTGGTATGAATTCTAAACAGAATAACTCAATTTAGTTAAGGCAGTGTAATCACTTTATAGCACTTGCGGAAACACAAGGAAACTTCAATAAGAATACTAACAGACAATGAAAATTATGTAATAGCAGAAACCCATAAGTGGGTTTAAACGTGCAACTGTCTCTTGTACGCTTCAAAACAAGCTTCCGATTATTCAATTTGCAAAGAAGTTGTTACAGCCATATTTGGAAAATCAAGATAAAAATATTAACCCATCAATTCGCTAGAACAACTTCCTTCCAATCTCGAAGGACCGAGGGGTTTGCAAATATGGTACTCAGCAAAAAATGAATATTCGGAAGCTGTGAATGCGCGTTACACGTTTCAACCCACTTATGGGTTTCTGGTAATAGGTAACACAACTGAACGGAAGTGATTTTGTCAGTTCTTCAAACAAGTATGTCCAATACTCACCACAAGTCATCAAAGTGAAGATTCAACTAGTGCAAGTTGCACGAGTTATAACACGACTCAGGTGGATGCTACACATTTCAGTAACCTTATATGAAGTGTGCAATTAAAACGGCATATCATTAACAGCAGTAGGAAGGCGCATAAGAGTCATTAGTAAAGAGTCATTAAGACTGTTAGTAGAGTGCTAAGGAAGGGGCTTCACAACGTGTATGAGTCCTGCAAGTGGCAAAACTGCACCATCACAGCCACTAATAGACTCTAATTAGAGTTGTGAATAACGGCCCTTACCAACGTAAGAGTGAAACTGCATCTCGTTAACGCCATAATATGAAAAAGAAAACATAACCCGAATAGAAGTAAACATAAATGTACCATGTATCATGCTTTAAAACTGAATTTGAACACTTGGGATTACCAATCGCATAACGCGCTTTTAGAATCAGGAAAAAAAAACATGTCTGCAACACACACTTTAGAAACATGGATTACCATTTTTTTAAGACAATTTTATTACAAAGTACAGCAGTAGACAAGGTCTCTGTAATGAAATATAGTGAGATGGGTCTATCATGATAGGTCTATAATGTGCAACTTGTATGAGTTGACAGGACCCCTTCCTTCATGATGTTTTAATCACAAACGTCATGTCAGGTTAATGAAATGTGTCACACCCACCACCTGTACTAGGGGTACAAGCAGTGAACTTTCTCTTATAACTGGGATGACTCAAATCTTCACTTTGATGATGGAACAAGCACTTGAGTAGTGGACAACCTTCTCATGAAACAGCTACAAATACACTTTAAACAGGAAGTCTTCAATCTATTATGAGAAATTGCTTCTTCCTTCAATCAACTAAACTTGCCTGAAATTAACTGGAAGGCAAAAGGAACAGTTAAATAACTTTTCGTAGTCTTGCGGAAATCCATACCACGGTAAAAAAACTAAAA
Organism: Cladopsammia gracilis; assembly: GCA_022457155.1. NCBI lineage: Eukaryota > Metazoa > Cnidaria > Anthozoa > Scleractinia > Dendrophylliidae > Cladopsammia > Cladopsammia gracilis. The sequence goes on from JAJGOT010000633.1 coordinate 66,078, forward strand.
GTATCAGCTAAAACAACTAAGCAGTGATTCAGCAGGTATTTGAAGAAATTTCCGATTGGAAAAAAGGCTAGCTTTAATATTTACTACATATATATGAGACATGTGCAAGGAAGAGCGAAATAAAGGAATCATGTTGTCAGGAAAGTTGGAGGAAAGTCACTCAAAGGGCTTAATTCTAATCATAACAGACTACAAATACTTACAAATGAATGGGGTTAGTTTCTCGAGAAACTGTGGTGCTGCGTCGGCGAGGTAGTGAAACACAAGAATTTAGTTTTAACGACTGAGTCGATAAGGTAAATTGACCACTGTAAAAAGATTCAAATAGCTGACGTTTCGAGCGCTAGCCCTTCGTCGGAGTGAATCAAGGGATTGTGGGTAGTGTGTGGTTTTATATAGTAAGCCATGGAGCTACGCTATTGGTGAAAATTAGGCGACGTGAAAAAAACAAATGTAAATTAGTTGAATGAAAAGCGTTCGTTGATTCCGTGGGGTTTGAGAGTGCCGATTTGAAAGATGATTTTTTGTTCTACGTTTTTACGGCTTTCTGTGTTACCCTTTTGTAGGGAAAGGCCGCAGATTGTCATGTGTTGTTTAGAATGGTTAGGAAGATTGAAATGACGCGCGACTGGTTTAAATGCGTCTTTGTCATTTTTTTCAACGTCTCGGAGAAAACGGTCGGCCAGTCTCCTCCCTGTTTCGCCAATGTATATCTTTTTGCAAAAAGTACATGCTATGCAGTAGATAACATTTACGGAGGTGCATGTGAAACGATCAGTGATTTTAATAGATCGTTTGGGTCCCGTTATTTTGTCCGCGTTGTGAATGAAAGGACAAGTGTTGCATCGTGTGCGTGCGCATTTAACAGTTCCCGGTTCATCGTCAGATTTCAGTGCGCTCGTAACTAGAAAGTTGCCTATGTTTTTGTTACGTTTGAATAAAATTAGTGGGGGCTGTGAAAAAATTCTGCCAGTTTCGGGGTGGTTTTGGAGTAATTTGAAATTTTTTAAATTGATGCTGACGGTATATAAAGAGGTAATGTCCATAGTGAAAATAAATTTGTTTCTGCTGGGAAAACTGAAATCACGGAAAAGTCGAGTGCGTGATTGGTGTCCTTAATGTATGAGGGTAGTGATTTGACAATGCGGGTCATGATTTTGTCTAAATAGCTAGAAATTAGTTCGGTAGGACAGCTACAAGCGGTAGTTGTTTGGCGGACGACCTTTACCGACAAGAGGCTTTTTGGCAGCTTTCTGACACCGCTTTCTATGCCAAAGTTAATAAAGATCTCATTTCCTAGCCTACCAACCAAAAATTGTCAAAGAAACTATCAAAGACATCATTACTAAACAGCAATTACCAGTTACCGCCAACAATCTCATCATCACTACTCCTAGAACCTCGCGCGTTTATGTTAAGCCGAAAATCCATAAACCAAACAATCCCGGCCGACCAATTGTTTCCGCTTGTAGCTGTCCTACCGAACTAATTTCTAGATATTTAGACAAAATCATGGCCCCCATTGTCAAAGGACTTTTAGCACTAAAATATTTTTTCGACCAGCGCTCCATTCAAAACCCAAGCTCAGAAACACTGCTCCGCTTAGCCGAATTAGTTTTGACACTTAACTGTTTTTCATTTTCCCAAAACTACTACAAACAAGTAAATGGAGTCGCCATGGGCACCAAAATGGGACCAAGCTATGCTAACCTCTTTGTAGGCTACGTCGAAAACAAATTTTTCAATCAGTACCACGGAACCAAACCCGAACTCTACGGCCGCTACATCGATGACTGCATTGGCGCTACCTCTTCCAGTAAAGAGGAACTTAATCAATTCATAACTTCTGTCAATACTTTTCATCCGACTCTAAAATATACCTGGGAAATTTCGGAAACCTCTGTCGCTTTTCTTGACATCAATATTTCAATCAACAGCAACAGTTTATCCACAAGTGTGCACTACAAACCTACAGATTCCCATAGTTATCTGTTACATTCATTCTCACATCCATCACACGTTAAAAACGCCATTCTGTATTCTCAATTTTTCAGACTTCGACGTCTATGTAGTGATGACTCTGATTTTGCCAACAAATCAGAAGAAATGTGCCAGTTTTTCAAGAAACGTGGGAACCCTGACTCTGTTGTTAATACGGGCCAACAACAGTCGACAGACAATCAGCAATACAAACGTCACAGAAGGAAGAGAACGAGAGAATTCCATTCACCCTCACAACAACACAGTCAAAAGCATCATTTAAAAAAAATTCAAATTACTCCAAAACGACCCCGAAACTGGCAGAATTTTTTCACAACCCCCACTAATTTTATTCAAACGTAACAAAAACATAGGCAACTTTCTAGTTACGAGCGCACTGAAATCTGACGATGAACCGGGAACTGTTAAATGCGCACGCACACGATGCAACACTTGTCCTTTCATTCACAACGCGGACAAAATAACGGGACCCAAACGATCTATTAAAATCACTGATCGTTTCACATGCACCTCCGTAAATGTTATCTACTGCATAGCATGTACTTTTTGCAAAAAGATATACATTGGCGAAACAGGGAGGAGACTGGGCGACCGTTTTCGTGAACATCTCCGAGACGTTGAAAAAAATGACAAAGACGCATCCAAACCAGTCGCGCGTCATTTCAATCTTACTAACCATTCTAAAACAGCACATGACAATCTACGGCCTTTCCCTACACCAGGGTAACACAGAAAGCCGTAAAAACTTGGAACAAAAAATCATCTTTCAAATCGGCACTCTCAAACCCCACGGAATCAACGAACGCTTTTCATTCAACTAATTTACATTTGTTTTTCACGTCACCAAATTTCCACCAATAGCGTAGCTCCACCGCTTACTATATAAAACCACACACTACCCACAATCCCTTGATTCACTCCGACGAAGGGCTAGCGCTGGAAACGTCAGCTTTCTCGAATCTTTTTACGGTGGCTAATTTACCTTATCGACTCAGTCGATAAAACCAAATTCTTGAAAAATTACTTACACATTGGCAGCCACCTCATTTATTGCTCCCCATGTGTCCACTTTATAAAAGCAACTCTTTAAAAATTGAAGGATTTGCCTGAAAAAGAAATTTTCCTTCATGTAGCACAAATTGTTTATTCCCATTTAGTTATGGCCACTAATTTGCCAAGAAACTTATTTAGTAAGAGAGAGAAACGAGAAACGTCGGGCCATCAAGTTTACGCCATCGCCGTGGTAAGAGGGAGGTGCAGGATTGCAAAAAATTACTGAATTCATCTTTTTTAGAACGAAGCATGATACAATTGGCTGTATTGTTATTCAATGAGACATAAATACGATTTCCATCTCATTAAACTAGTTTTCTGCAATCCTACACCTTAGTGAAATGGACGAAAGTTCTTCTCCGGACCAAGTTAGTTATTGGGTCTCTTTGGAATCAAGCAAGAAGTTATCGGATTTTCCTCACTTCTAGCACTGTTCTGGTATGTTTTGAATGCTCTAACTTGATAATGGGCTCTAGACCTAAAAACTGTAGAAGCTGTGTTTTACAAGGCCAATGAAAAAAGAGGTTTCGGAGAGCTGCTACACTACCGAACTTGATTGTGCTGTGGTTCTCTGCCTGATCAAAACAACTACGGCAGCTAAAACTGTTCGCGTACGTGATCTACAATAGCTTGACCTTGAGATCGCTTGCGCGTGTTATTATAAATTCCGTTACAACATTGAACTTTCGTAGAAGAGAGAAAAATATGACAACTTTTGAGTTGATTCCACAGCAATCAGCACCTAAGTTGTACCGGAGAAGAACCTTCATCCATGCTCAACTGATTAACATATGCTGAATGCAACTTCTAGACATTGAGATACTATGCACTTATTGACTGAGTGGGACGGCCGGACGGGAAGATATTTGGCTCGAGGTCGGTCCGTGCGCCATGGCCGAGAGTCAAATATTTCCCCGTCCGGCCCGACCTAACTCAGTCAATAAGTATTTTATAATATGACTAGAAAGTACAACAATAGTCGTGCAGTGCGAGGTCACTTGAACTCGAGCGGGGCCGGACGGCTTTTTCCAGACCGGCTCACGTCAACCCGTCCGGTCCCGCTCATGTCACCTTGCGATTCTATTTTCTGTACATGTACATGTACTGAGGCGTATGATTTCAGAATCGGGGAAATAACCCAAACGAAATCAAGACAAATATACTATAGAGCGTTTTCACTGACGTCATATCAATATTCAGAAGCAGTTTTCGATTCCAAAATGTTTATGGAATTGTGGAAAGTTCAAAACTACACATCTGGGCCAAATTTTGAAGCGCAAGAGCATTTCATTCAAGAGTTTGGTGTTCCAGTTAGGAACACCAACATGGCGGCCAAAAATTTAAAGACTTCAAAGTCTTAATAACACCAAAAGTCTCATCACAAAATATTGTATTCACTATAAGAGGCATGAAATGGGCTTATAAGCATCTATAATTCATTAATAACTTTCAACTAGTTCAATTTTGTTTATTTTCACGGCTTATCTGAAATAGCGTGACGAATTGCGTGACACATTTACAACCTTTATAAATCGAAAACGAAACATCGTTAGTACCTGAAACTTTTTGTGAAAGATTATAACACTGGTATCCACATACCATGTTAGAAACAGCTTTGTAGGATGTATACTTTAGATGTTTTAATTTTTATGACGTCATGTGAAAACGCTCTATTTATATGTGGAAAAAATCTGAAACCTTTCGGAGAACACAGCACAGCAGAATTGAAACATTTTGCCCGATTCCACGGCGATAGCGTGAATTTGTGTGATGCCGGCCCGACGTTTTAGCCTGTGAACAGGCTTCTTTTGGGGGAATTGGGTTAGGTTAAAATCAGCGAGCTAAGCGAGCCGAGCGCGGACTGGGGAAGGAAGGGGCCCCTTCCCTCTTTCCCAGTCCTCGCTTCGCTCGCCGATTTTAACCGAACCCAATTCCTCCCAATTCCAATTCCAATTCCCCCCCAAAAAGAAGGCTGTTCACAGGCTACGACGTTTTTGCCTGCGTGACACATCTCGAGACATAGCCTCCGTAAACCATGCTATGACGTTATATCTAATAATTTTAAACTATAAGTAGAAGTAGAGGTAAAAGGTCGGAAGCACAAGAATTAAGATTGACGAGGGCTATTTTTCAATGTTAGCAATTCTCAAAAACAGAATTACGCGAACGTCTGCACAGTACATTTAGACCGTACAAAAGTTCACAAAAACAACTTTTTCCCCGTCTAATTTCCAAATAAAACACACCTGTTGCTTATAAAAAATTGCCCGAGAAACTGATTTGGAAATCAAAATTGCAAAAAATACACAAACACATTTGCATAAGGCCGCGCGAGTGAAGTTAGAACTATAAATTCCAAGTCTTGTTTTGTTTACATAAAATCGCTTATCAACCTATGTAATGAATGGACAAACACATAAAAATGGACAACACAATCTTCTTTCGAAAAATTTTATCAATTTTATATTTAAAAGCAAAACGCGAACCATATATAGCGCATCGAAGCCGATCCGTCTTCGATGAAAAAAATCATGAAACGACTGAATTTGAGCACGTTTTATAAACAGTTCTCCAAAACTAACAAGACCACAAAGAAAAAGTCAATCAAAGATTGATATCAACATAAATTCCCATCGAAAAATGCAATTTGTTTTACCTTTAAGTCCCTCGACTGCTGGAAATTCTTTACATTTTCGCTTCTTCAGTTCTGAAATCCGAAGTGAGAAACATCTCCCCGCATTGCTCCCGCATTGATAAAAACGTAAGAAGTTCCTCGAAGCAAGATTTTATCCCTGAAAGCTCTTCTTTTTCCACTGTAGCGGCTTCTGAGTATCCCTTAATTAGTATCCCTGTCTTGAGTAGCAAACCGCGAAAAAAAATGCAGGGAAATAACGACTGTAATTTGAAATGGTTTTCTCCGCTAAACACAGCAAAACATCAAAGTATTTACCGAGCTGACGTGACATTCGGCCGTGTAGCCGCGCGAAAAACAAAGCCTCGTTTTGGTTTCAAAATTGCTAAGATCTCGGATGTTGTGTGGCGTCATACGCACATATTTTGTGACGTCATACGCGCCCGCGAGGTAGCCCTGCCCAACGGCACACGAACCGACGCGCCCGCGAAACATCCGCTAGCCATGACTATGAAAAATGAAGGACATAGGTTCTATGAGTATGGAGCTACGAGGGCTCCGCTAATTACAATTGGTACTAAAAAAAAAACTTAAAATAAAATGTTTTGATATATAATATACTTGCTCATTAATTTAGTTTTTCGTTACGTAATATTAGGTTTTGTTTTTGTTGATGACATATACCTATATTGTAGTATTATGTAATCGTCGACATAAATCGCGTGATTACACAAACTGCTGACGCACACAATAGCAGTCTATGCGAAAGTAAAACCAAATAAGATCGTCAAACATTTTCATAGAGAATGATCCCTGTCTCACTGACTGCAAAACCCTAACACATACGCTAGAGAATGATCCCAGTCTCACTGACTGCAGCATCCTAACACATAAGCTAGAGAATGATCCCAGTCTCACTAACTGCAGAACCCTGACACATAAGCTAGAGAACGATCTCAGTCTCATTAACTGCAGGGCCCTAACACACAAGCTAGAGAATGATCCCTGTCTCACTAACTACAGGACCCTAACACATAAGCTAGAGAACGATCCCAGTCTCATTAACTGCAGGGCCCTAAGACATAAGCTAGAGAACGATCCCAGTCTCATTAACTGCAGGACCCTAACACATAAGCTAGAGAATGATCCCAGTCTCATTAACTGCAGGGCCCTAACACATAAGCTAGAGAACGATCCCAGTCTCATTAACTGCAGGGCCCTAAGACATAAGCTAGAGAACGATCCCAGTCTCATTAACTGCAGGACCCTAAGACATAAGCTAGAGAATGATCCCTGTCTCACTGACAGCAGGACCCTAACACATAAGCTGGAGAACGATCCCAGTCTCACTGACTGCAGGACCCTAACACATAAGCTGGAGAACGATCCCAGTCTCACTAACTGCAGGACCCTAACACATAAACTAGAGAATGATCCCAGTCTCACTATCTGCAGGACCCAAACACATAAGCAAGAGAACGATCCCAGTCTCACTAACTGCAGGACCCTAACACACAAGCTAGAGAATGATCCCTGTAGTAGGTGGTAAAAGCAACTTCTGAGACACCCTCAAATTCCCTCTGAATTTCACACAAATATTCCCTGTAGATTTCAACAATTCACAAATTATTTTTTATCAGTCCAAATCAACAGAATCCACACAATTCTGATGAGTTTGAGCAGATTTGAAAAGTTTGTGAGTTGTGTGAAAACAGGCGGAAATTGTTGGATTTTTTGAGATTTGTTGGGTCTGAAATGTTTGTGTGAAATTCAGGGGGAATCTGAGGGTGTCTCAGAAGTTGCTTTTACCACCTACTAACGCTAAAATGACCACAAGAAAAAATCTTGAAATTTGCCAATTTCAAGATTTCTCCGCTGAATTTCCACACAAAATCAAATCTTGAAATTGCCCATTTTCAAGATTTCTCCGCTGAATTTCCGCACAAAAATCAATCCTTTTCCAAAATTTCACGCTCATTCAGGGAGAATATTTCCCACAGTCTCCAATGCCCCAACGCCTGCGTATCAATTCCATTGCCCAAAATCACTCTTTTGTCATCTTCTGCACTCAACGCAATTTTGGTCATATTTTCCGTAAACAAATGATGCCCTCTGCTGCGAAAAATAGTTTGCCTCCTGAGTTGCTTTTGTTTTGTCCTCAAACATTTCACAAAATTTTCATGCCTCAAACTTTTCCTGATCATGCATTTTTTCACTCCTTTTGCCTTTTGTTCCCCCCTGGTTTCTGCATTCTCCTCAATCAGGAGAGAATACAGTTTCGGCCTCAGGGCGACAAATTCTGTCAAAATGGCACCTCCACATTCATCTTTCATCAACCCAATCTTTTTCTTGTTCCCCGGCACGATTGGCATTCCATTCAACACTGCCGGATGCTCTGGGGAAAAATCATTTGTGTCAAACCATTCTGCCACATCCCCCGCAATGTCCGCAAAGAAATCTTTCGTTTCAATCTCCAGCACCAAAGAATCTGTGTCGGTATACAGGAGAGAAACATTTTCCCACTTTTTCTTCACATATTCATAGTGAAATTCATACATTAAAAGTTTGGACAAATCCAAGATTGTCATCCCAACAAAGATGGGTTTTGACATAACCACTCGAGTTTTCCTCATCTTGACTGCAATCAGAAATTCATCGAAAATTTTCACATCGGCGAAGTTGCATTTGCTCACCAGCTTTTCTGCTCTTTCCGCATCTTTCACCAGTTCAATCGTGACTCGATTTCTCAGGTTTTCCATGGTTTTCCCAAAGACTGAGTTGTTCATTAGCTTGAAGAAATCTTTTTCAAATTTTGTTTTTCCCTTGGATCTCAGGGCAGTGTTTTTATCAATATAACATTTCATAAATGCTGCTTCTTCAAATTTGATTCCTCTCCTGATCTTTTTCAACTTCATTCCCTGGGAAAGATAAAACGCCAAATTGCGCCCATGTAAAACCATGCCTTCTTTGTCCTCCAGATTTTGCGTGAGTTTTTCAATCCCACCCAGCGACAGTTTTTCCGGAGCCAGGGGAAAATCATTGTGATCATCATGCAATTCTGGGGGATAAACGAGATCAACTTCAAGAATGCAACCTTGACCTTCTGTTTTCACAAACTTTTCCCAGTTTTCCAAATCTTCCTCATTCATCCACTGGAATTTCCCAACTGGAAGAGGCTGCGACATGGCCCATCCATAAAGATTGTTGGCGTCCAAATAAACCAGGAAACGAGATGGCTCATTTGGATTGAAATTCACCATATATGAATTGTTTGCTTTTGCAAATCGTTTGAATGCATTTGCGTTTCCTCCCCTGACTCCCTTTTCAATCATCAACAACTGTTCCACATCATTCAAAAGTTCCAACTTCACTCCTGTCACTTTCAGCATTGCATCCCAAGCTAACCCAGGGGTGGTGAAATAGTGCGCGGGATCCAGTTCATAATTTTCTTCGCAAAGTTTTCTGAAACTTTCCATGACATCTGCAAGCAGTAGCACATCCGTTTTCAAATAAAGATCGTGAAATTCGCCCATATTTTCCAATTCAAATTCTTCCCAAACTTTTTTGGCATGGGCAAAATCTTCATCTGAGATTTTTTCCTGATTTAATCTGGAAAAAAACGCGGTTTTTTTTCGGTAATTTTTGCTCAAATTTGTCAAATCCTGTCATGAATTCATAGGGGAAGACTCCTTTTCGCCGCATCAAATCGCTTTTCTCACCAAAAAATCTGGTGATTTCTTTCAATTCTTCTTTGGGGAGATTTTTTGCCAGCGAATCCAATCCTGCCAGCGTGAATTTGAAGGAATCCAAAAATCGAATTTCATGTTTCACTGAAAATTCTTTCCCTTTCTCCTCATTCCATTCTTTTTTCAACTCAAATTTCAGGGAAAAGGAAATATATTTCTCCTCATTGTTGGGAATACATGTCACGCTCAAAACTTCATCCATTGTCCCCAAAGCTCGCACAAAAAGATGAGCGTCATAATTTTGCAGATTGTGAAAAAACACAGGGGTAAATTTTGGCCTTTGAAACTTCAGATTACAAGATTGATGCGCTGCTCCCCTGAATTTTCCTGAGAAGTGACAGTGATCCCTCACCTTGGACAGACTTTTTTCCCCGAATTCTTCTCGACACAACCAACACACCTCCGCTTCTCGAAATGATTTCCATTCTTGGTTTGTCAGGGGAATCATTTCCTTTTTCGGTAAATTCAAGTGAGCTTCTCTCACCCTGGAAATCAATTCCCGAATGAACTCTCTGGGAAGTCTTTCACTTTCATCTTTTGCTCTCTTCAACACAGGTTCCATTTGCAAAAACGGGGAAACGAGATGAAACGCAAATCCGCAGGGAATATGTTCATGCGTTTTTTGAGTTCCTCCCAGCGGTTTCAAAATTGACTCAAAATCTGCATATCCAACAACAGGAAGATGCATCATTTTTTCAAAGTTTTTGAAGGAACAAGTTCCTCCTGGAAGTTCAATTCTCGTGGCCTCAAAGTCTCCGCAAATGGTTTTGTGTTTCTCCAGACTTTCTACTCTGGGAAATGAATTGAGGCATCTTTTGCAGAAAAATCTTTCCTGCCCATTTCACGAAACTTGAGAAGATGCAAGGCGGGAGAAATTTTTCACCAGACAGAAGTGCGTTTTGAATTCTTTTGTTAGCAGAATCAAATCCACATGAAGTTTCTTTTCTTCCTTGGTGATTCTCAGGGGAAAAACAAATCCATTCCAGCCAAAAACATTCACTGAAATGTCAGGATTTTTGGCCTCAAAAAACTTGATTTTTTCCACGGCCATGGGAAATTCACAACCGTCCCAATTCATTTCTTCCGTTTGTTCTCGCAAATCCGGTGTGATTCTTTCCGGATGAACCTTGACCATATTTGCGGCTCTGCCCAAGCACCATTTGAAACACATTTCATCTTCATTTTGCATGTTGATCACTGCTTTTTTGTTTGCCAAATCAGCAGGCAGTTCAATCCATCCAGATCCTCGCAGGGGGTTCCAGCGCACAAAATGAATTTCCAAACGCAAAACTCTTTCAAAAACCCAATTTGATCCTCTGCGATTGAAATTTTCCAAATTTTCAATCATTTCTCTTTCCATTTCATCCAAAATCTCTGGGTTGTTTCCCAAATTTATTTTCTGCCGGGAATGGAAAAATGGATTTTCAATCACTTCCTCCCCAGAAACCAAATCGGTTTGGGACATTTCCACATTCAAAACGCATCTCACTCTTGTTTGTGGATTTTCTCGCAGGAGCCTTAGAACCAACCATCTTGCTCTCCGGAAAAACTCTTGGGGAGAAATGGAATCATCTCCTTGAATAAAAAATTGTCTCGCGAATCCTCGCAAAGCGGATTGCCCTTCTTCCACGGCAAGTCTCTGTTCCCACAATCTTCTGACTTGTTCTTTCAATCTTTCCACTGTGGGATTGGCTCTTCTCCGAACATCCGCGTCATCCACACTTTCCAACCAATTTGTCCAATCGATAACCGTATCCACATTTTCTTCAATCGCTCTGGGAATGACTCTGGGGGGAACAATTCTTCTTTCCGGAATCAAAAAAGGCACATCAATTTCTGGATTTTCGTCATCTAGGTTGGCTCGTCTTTTTCGAGTTTTTGGCTGATTTTTTCCCCCTCCTTGCCAAAGATTTTCAACTAAAAATTTCATTAAGTCATTTTTCTTCAATCGCGACCAACCTCGCAAATTTGTCGTTCGCGCAAATGATTGCCATGCAGCTAAAGACATTTTTAATGGAGAAAAAAATCTTTTTTCCCCATTTAAAATGAAGTTTTCAATTCAGGAAGAAGGAAAAGAAAAGCAAACTTTTTTCACATTCAAAGAAGCATCAGAAAAAACTGGACTCCCTTCCAAAACGATTTTGCGAGTTCTCAAATCGGGCAACACTAAATATACCAGAAGAACCGACCAAAAAGTGTTCTGGATTCGGGAGGAAGAAGACTCGCCATTCATCCAGATTGATGGGGAAGACTTTTTCACCGCAGAGGAAATTCGGGAACGATTTGGGTTATCACGCACAGTTTTTTTCAATCAACTGGATTCAGGGGAAAAATCGCACGAAGTCACTTGGGTTTCTCCCAGATTGCAAGAATTCATCTATCTCATGAAAAAGAAAGCTACATTGGAAACGTTGATGCACGCGCACCCCAAAAAAGGACTTTATAAACATCATAACCTGGCTCAGGTTGCGATGGATGATGCCCTTGTGGATTTGCAAAATGCGTTTTGAATTTTTTCTTCATTGGAGAAAAAATGTCAAGTGAAAACAAATCCACTCCTCCGAAAGAGGCTGAAAAAATCAAAGAGGAAATCGTTTGGGAAAAAGCGTGTGACGCAGAAAGAAACTTTCAAAAAGCGGTTGACATGGCCACTGGTTTTCTCCCAGTCCGATCGGAAGAGGATCGCAAGTTCATGGAAAAATGGATTTTCGCGATTTAATTCATTTTTTATCTCCTCCCAAAAAATGAATCCCGCGAAAATATCTATCCCCGACTGCTCACTCGGAGACCCCTGTAAGAAATCTTCTGGAAAAATTAATTTCTGCCTTCTCCCCTGCCTCCACATGGACTCACGGTTCAAAGTGAAACTCCAAACCAAATTCAAGATTTTCCTTCATGAGGGTGAATCGTTTTCTATGGGCATCACTATTCCGAGCGAGTTCATTAGTTTCTTCAACAATCTGGAAAAACATTTCAACTCTGCTGCGATGAAAAAGAAGCAGGCAATCAAAGAGATTTCCCCGTCTTTTGCTCGATTTCAGGAGGGAGATTTCATTCTCGTGATAACTGACAAATCCGAGCAGGAAAAGATTTACGCAAAAATCTATCCCTCCAAAATTCCCACAACGGATTTCTCCTGCAGATTTTGGGAGCTGTGCGCGGATGGGAAAAAGAAACCCATCTTGAAGCAAAAAGAACTCATTGGCTGTCCTCTCCGCGGGCAAGTCGTTTTTTCGATCAAACATCTTTTCTGCGGAAATGTGAAAGCGATCACATGCATTGTGGACGAAGTTTTGGTGGAGGAAATAGTGCAGGCTGCCTCGGAATTCGATGAGTTTGAGGACAAGAATGAGGACGAAGATTGAAGTTGGATCTCGCTGAAATCAGGGAGAAAATCTTTTCCAGAATTCAATTCTGGAAAAATATTTGTGAATTTGGGCAGAACCTTTTTCCTGATTTTTTCAGATTTGCCACGTGTGACAGGTCTGATTTTGCCCCAGATTTTTTCAGTTCATTTAGGCAGATTTTCCACGTACATTTGCTCCGGAAAATGAATTTGAAAATGAATTTGAAAATGAATTTGAAAATGAATTTGATTTCTGGAAAAAATATCTGTTCCAGAAAAATGAATTTGAATTTTGAATTCTGGAAAAAATATCTGTTCCAGAAAAATGAATTTGATTTCTGGAAAAAATATCTGTTCCAGAAAAATGAATTTGAATTCTGGAAAAAATATCTGTTCCAGAAAAATGAATTTGAATTCTGGAAAAAATATCTGTTCCAGAAAAATGAATTTGAATTCTGGAAAAAATATCTGTTCCAGAAAAATGAATTTGAATTTTGAATTCTGGAAAAAATATCTGTTCCAGAAAAATGAATTTGAATTCTGGAAAAAATATCTGTTCCAGAAAAATGAATTTGAATTTTGATTTCTGGAAAAAATATCTGTTCCAGAAAAATGAATTTGAATTTTGATTTCTGGAAAAAATATCTGTTCCAGAAAAATGAATTTGAATTTTGAATTTGAATTTTGAATTCTGGAAAAAATATCTGCTCCAGAAAAATGTATTTTGAATTTTGAATTTGAATTTGATTTCTGGAAAAAATATCTGCTCCAGAAAAATGTATTTTGAATTTTGAATTTTGAATTTGAATTTGAATTTGAAAATGAATTCCGGAAAATGAATTTTGAAAATCTAACCAATCCGGAAAAATGTCGGGGACAAAATTGAGATGCAAATTCATTTCCTGGGGGAAATGACTTTGAAAATCTGGGAATGACATGAATCTTTTTCCCCGGAGCAGAATTTGACCTCAAAATTCACACAAAATTTGGGGAAAGTTGTCAAGGGGAGAATTTTTGCAATCCAGGGTCTATTTTGGGCCATTGTGGGGAAAAAACTGCCCTCTGTGCCCTGCTTTTCTGCTGAACTCAGGAGAAAATGGCAAAAAACCCCACAACTGTCTGTGGGTTTGGCGAAATTCTATTTTCCGGAGAAAAAAAGGCGCGCTATTTCTGACCCCCATCGTTGAACATGTTTGACAAAAAAAAACATTGTTGGGAGTGTTTTTTTATGTTCTTTTTCTCCAGTAAATTCGTTGCATTTTATCCATTCCCAGGTTTTCTCTGGGAATTATTTCTCCAAACGATTTTATAGAAATTTTTTCAAAATAAAATCAAAAAATTCTTCCAGAAAATAGTTTTCAGCTTCCCCACCCACGTGATGGGGGAAGTCAACTTTTTTCAGTTCATTTTCCTGCGAAAATGAACTCAAAAATTCAGGAAAGTTTCATTTTTCCCCCCTGAATTTGTCATTTTCCCCCTGAATTTGTCAAGATTTTCCCCTGAATTCGCCGGATAATTCAGATTCGTCGAGAAATTCCTGATTTTTTCCTGAGATTTGCGGCGTTGGCATTTCTCCTGAGAATCCACAAAACAAAGTTCCCCAGAAGATTCCGAAAATCATTTATTTTTTTCCACCTATCAAAATGTGGGTTTTGATAGATGCAGTTTCCAAAGAAAGGCTCAGCCAGCGATTTTCGTCCCAGGCGAAGTTGGCAGAATTCATGAATTTTTCTCCTAAAACTTTGAACAAAGCAATCAATGAAGGAAGAAACAAATTTCAGTTTCGCGGGAGGGAAGTGACAATTGTCGACCAAAAAGTCACTCGTTTTTCAGTTCATGAATCTCCCAGTGATCCTCCGCTGGCGAAATTTGAAACCGAAACCGAAATGGCAGCATGGATCGGAGTCACAAGGCAAGCCGTTTCTTGCGCTTTCAAAAGAACTGGCTGGTGCCAGAGTTGGAAAATCAGAAAAAATGGAAAAGATTATTTCATGAAACGAATTGCTGACAAGGAACCGGTGGGTTCTCTTCCCGAAGCGGCTGGAAAAATCCCAGCCATCACCCAAAAACCGCATGCGATTCCCGTCAGTCACTTCCCCCAGTTCAACCAAGATTTATCCCAATGTTTCGGCGGCAACATCTGAGTTGGGGATCGATGCGAGAACAATTCATGATGCATTGAAAAGCGGGAGAAATTCCTTCACTCGGAGAAGCGATGGGGTCAAATTCCAAGTTGAGAAAGCATCGCTGCAACCACAGAAGAAATCTCTTCCTCGCCCCGCAGATGTGGTGGGTCAGAAGGCGCTGGATGATGTGCAGCGAAATTGGGGAATGAAGTTTCAGTGGATGAAAAATCGCTATCCGGGGTGGAATGTGACTTTGACCCCCGACATGGAAAAGTTTCAAACAAAGCGGGTGCTTTTCAACCCCAACACCGGCAGTAATTTTCCCGTGAAAGTCTGGCAGGATTTTATAGATTATTTTGACAAGCGGTATTTGGATTACCCCTATGAAACAGACTTTGTGAAATACTTCGCAGAAGGGGAAGGGGTTTGGAAGTTTTCAGCGAGAATCAGTCAGACTGAATTTGAGCCCTGGTTTTGTTTTGTTTTGCAAGGTCAGGAGAAACCAATCAGGATGGAAACACCTGTCACGGACCGCGAAAAACATGCACTGGAAGATGACGAAAAAATGGCGGCTTGGGCAGAGGAAAATGCGAAAGACATGTCCTCTCCTGAGGAAAAGGCGGAAGAGGAATGGGGAAAAATGAAAAGAAGCGCATGAAACTCATCGAGAGTGAGCGAAATTCATTCCATCCAGATATTTGGAAGCGTTGCGAAAATGCGCCAATGGATCCAGAATTTGCCTTCCTCAGAAATATGCGCCAAATTCTTCCCCCGGGATTTCGGGTGAAAACTTGCACCGAAAAAGACAACGATGAAATGCAGTTTCTGGTGGTCAGTGAGCATTTTGATAATTGCGTGGCGATGGGACCGACTGCTGCCTCGTTGGAGGTCGGTTTTCCTTTTCCTGCCCCGCCGCGAGAAATCCTGGAAAGCGATCTCTGGATGCCGATCTTTCCCCTGGATGTTAGGGAGTTTGCTGGGGAATGGTATTGGAGAATTCAGATCGTTCCCAAGTGAGCTGTGATTTTCATTTCCAGCGGAAATGAAATTATTCAAAGAGAGTGTCATATTCCCTCTCAAATCTCTCCAGATTCAACCCCAAGTCGATCACGATCCCGTCAATCGCTTCCATCGCAGGGAGAAATTCGTCCCTGTCGAATTTTCCTGATCTCAAAGCAAATCTCAACTCAGTCAGAGTTTTTTCATAAGTGGTGAAGGCGAACTTGGCCATGTCAATCTTTGATTTCAGGTTCTTCATCTCGTGAACCGTTTTCACAAGCAATCCCACTCCGGAGATAACTCCCAAAATGATTGGGTTCAAAGTCGCGGCTCCAGCAATCGTGCCGATTGCCACCAATCCAGTGGAAGTCAAATTCAGGGAAAGATTCAACTTCTTGAATCGAGTGTAAAGTCGTTTCAGGCACCAAAATCTTTTGTGATAAAATCGAAAAAGTTTTTTGATCTCTTCCAGTTCTTCTTCCCGAATTGCGGGGTTGATGTGATTGAAAGCAAAGATGCTTTGTTTTCTCATTTTTCAGGGAGAAAATCATTTTTCAATCAGAATTGTCGCTTTTGCTCTTTGAATGGCATTTCCATCCGAGAGAGCCAGATAGAAAGCTTCTTCCTGCCCAACATGGAGATTGAAGGTGAACTGCAGTGAACCAAATGAATTGGTGGAAGGTCTGACTGCTTTCCGAGTGATGCGATCTCCTGTAACAACACTTGTCATGATGATGGTTGCTCCACTCACTGGGTTGGAACCGCGTTGAAGAATGAAAACCGTGACATTCAAAATCCGGAAGTCAGATCCAAATTGTTGCCAATAATTTGTTTCATCTTCCTCTTCATTTGGGAAGATCAAACAATCACCGTGTTTTCCTTTCACAAATCTTGCAAAAATGAAGTGTTTTGACGGGCGAAGCGGCAAATTCAACAAGGAGTGCGAATTCAAATCCAAGTCAGTCTCCATGACCATCTTCCCCGCTTGGAAAACGAAAGGGGAATCATAAACGCTGCTTTCAACATCAGGTTGGGAACCAGCAATGCCATATATGATCAGATTTGCATTTCCTTTTTCAGCTGACTCGGCAGTGCCTCGCCATTTCAAATCCAGGAAAATAAATTCAGGTGGGGAAATCCTCCATTTGTGCATGTGGATGATGGATCTGGAATACCCCGAAAACTTCTTAGTTGATTGCTGATTGATATTCAGACTTGTGCTCACAACGTTGACGCTCACGCCATCCATTGACGCGGGGAAGAATTCCACGCACACGGTGTATTCTCCCTCTGGGAGTTTGTACATATTGAATCCAAGTCTCCCAGAGTATTCATTAAAAAGATCTTTTGTGATTTCCAAGTCATAAGCCTTCTTGTTGAAATGATGCGGCGAATCTGGAAAATCACTTATCCCAG
This sequence comes from Cladopsammia gracilis, assembly GCA_022457155.1. NCBI lineage: Eukaryota > Metazoa > Cnidaria > Anthozoa > Scleractinia > Dendrophylliidae > Cladopsammia > Cladopsammia gracilis. Next base: position 83,397 of record JAJGOT010000633.1, read on the forward strand.
TCACTGTCATATGATGTTCAGAGCTGGATTCATCCACATCTTCCATCAGATAGCGGAATGCGTCCTTTGGGTGAGAGGTTGACGTGATATGCGATTCATTTACGTATTTTTTTATCTTCTCTTCTAATTCCATCGTGTGGGCTACCACACCTCCTATCTGGTTATCCACATAAGATTTTGACGTGGGTTGTCGCTTCAGAGTTGGCGTTGCAATATTGTTGATTTGTTGCGAGTTCATATCCAGGTTTCCGGTCATTGTCCCGCCTTCCAATGAAAGCTTTTTCGCGGATTGGGCATCCACATATCGCATATTTGCGCCCTGATCGGCAACTTCGGGATCTTTCACGTTAAAAATGGTGTGATTTCCCATATCCAAAGCCGTCTCCATTGGAAACGTCTCTTTGCGGCTGAGAAAGATATTTTTGGTGTCATTATAAGAAACCAGGTTGTTATAATGCGCTCCCAAATCATGCCATGTTTGTTGTTTTGAGTTTTTCACGTTGAAAAGTTCTTTTAAATCAATATCCTTCGTGACTTCATGAGTGTGAGCCGGAGCAGCAGGGTGGAATTTTTTCAGAGTGACCATATTCACCGCTGACAAATCCTGGTTTTCATCAGTGTCCAGATTGACGATCAATTTGCGATTCATTTCTATTTCCCCGGGGTTGATGAGTTTTTGTCCCCTGAGATCAAGATCCCCAGTCATATGCGAGGAACCATCCACCTGGAGAGAATCTGCCCGCAATTGCGTTGCAAGCGTGTCAACTTGTAGCTTTGTGATTGCATCCGAATTCCCCGTTCCTTCAGCGACATTTGTCAGGCGTTTCCTTTGCAGGTCGAAGTCTCCTGCTGGCGTTAGCTTGAAACCAACTCCTGGCAATCCATCTTTTCCATCTTTTCCATCTTTTCCTCCCTGGGAGGTGCTTGTTTCAGACAGCAATCCATTTGAATAACTCATTTTAAATGCTTTCATCAAAGTTTTTGGCAATGAATTTCCTCGGCTTATCCACATACAGGAAAGAGAACGGATCATGCGTTGCTTTCCGATAATCTTCTTTGCTGACATTGTTCTCCCTGTAGATCGCCGTAATTTCTTTGTTGCTTGGGAATTCGAAGATGCAAAAATGCGAGCAATTCAGGCGGATATCTTTTGGTGTTCCGAAATACTTTGCGAAAGATAAATCACAGAACATTTCTTGTGCCTGCCCTGAATGAAATAATCAATCAATGGCTTTTGGTTTTTTTCGGAAACAAAATCATCGAAAACAACCAGCTTTTGATTCTCCCCTGACAATTCAGAAACTGGGATGATTTCATCCGGGGATGCTTCCACAACGTCATACCCAGCTTCTTTGCTGAATGGGCGAAATGTTTTCAGCAGATGTTGATATTTGGTTTGGTCAAGATTTTTCGCATAGAGATAAATTTTATCGTAGAAGAGCAGCGGGCGGAGGATCATATCCAGGAGAACATTTGTTTTCCCCGATCCTGAAGGGCCACAGATCAACATTCTGAAAGTTCGATCCGGCATGAAAGGGTGAAGTTGTTTGAAATTCGTGATTGGATCCTGACAATCATAATTTGGAATCTTCATTTTATTAATGAACATGGCGTTCTTTATCTTGTTCTTTATCTTGTTCTACATCCCAAATTTGTGTTTCTGGGATATAAAATGAGTTTATTGAAATGGCAAGAAATGGCTAAAAGCAAATCTGCTTTGGGCAAAAAAATCAACTTTGTTCACAATGCTATCACCCAGAAAAAGTTGGGTGAAGAAACAAGTCAAATCGGACTTGAAAAAACATTCAAACCCATCACAGCGAAACTGGATGAGGTGATCGAGTCGAATTTGGGGCCGCTTCGGCCACTTCCCCGAAAAAAGAAAAAAGCCAAACCAGCGGAGATTGATTATCTCCCCGAAGTCGATCCATTTGAAGAGATGGACGTTGAAGGCCTGTTTGATGAGGCCGTTCCATCCCAACCCAAGAAGCAAATTCCAGCAGGGCCGCCAACATATGAAGAAGTTGTGCAAGAGGTAGGGGAAGATCCACCTGAATATGAAGAAGACGACTCTCCCGATTATGCTCTTGCGCCGGGAGATGAAGGGGAATGGGAAGAGGAAGAGGAAGAGGAAGCCAATAAGATATTGGATAGCTTGGACCTCACAAATTATGATACTGTGGAGAAAAATCTCAGTGACCCAAATATCTCATCAACGAGGAAAATCAATTATCTCAAGAATATTGTAACCATTGCAAACTACAGAAGAAATCAGTTGAAGGGCTACAAAACATCTTGGAGCAAAAAGTTCCATAAAGGTGCAATAACGCAAGAGCAAAAGAATTTGCAACATAGCAGAATAGACCACTCATCCCGAATTTTGAGTGAATACATCAAACATTTTCAAGCGAAACAAAAGACATTGGAAGGTTCGGGAATCAGGAGAAAAAAAGGTGGATCCATCCGTTTTTTCTCCAACCCCGCAGATCTCCTCCAGAAACTTGAGGTCATTGTTGGCTCCATCCTTGCTGGGAATACGAATTCAGGCATCAGAAATACCGGGGTTGGTATTCTTGATCTTCTCCTGAAAGAAAACGCCATCAACAAATCCCAGCATGAGAAGCTTTTCAGAAAGTATTTCAAACTCTAAAATGGAAATCGAAAGAGAAATTGTCCTGTCATCCTTTTCCGTCAAGACTGGGGGAAACAAACCAGAAAATTTCACAACTGAATTCAATAAACCAATTGTTTTGGATCGAAATTCCCAATATGTTGTTGGGTTGAACAGAATTATCAATATGAGTTTTACGTGGTATAACATCAATGCGGCATTGAAAAATCAGCTGATCAGATTCAGCTCTGACGGTGGGAAAACATTTTCCGATATCACCTTTCCTGCTGGGGTTTGGGATTATTCCACTTTGAATGCGGCAATTCGAAACGCAACAGGTCCCCTCGCAGGCAGCACCCCAGGAAAGAATGAAAAATTCCCAATCAATCTTGCTTTCTCTCCCACAACTTTCAGAGTAACAATCACGCTGGAAGCAAACTGGCAACTTGATCTCGAGAAATCCAACTTTGGCGATCTCATTGGGTTTGAGAAAAAGATTCTGAAAGATAAAGTCAATGTTGGCCCCAGAGTTCCAAACCTCAGTCAAGATACTGATATGTTGAACGTTCATTGCGATCTCACAAGTGATTCGCTTGTGGATGGGGAAGAGAGTGATATCATCTTCTCCTTTTCAACATCTGTTCTGCAGGCCTCCTATAGTTTCACTCTTGAACCCATGAGAGTGATGTTCAGCCCTGTGAATAAAAACAGAATAAGCTCCATTTGGATTTATATCACCGATGGGAAAAGGCGGATTGTTGATTTGAATGGAGCCGATACAGCGTTCTCGCTTATCTTGAAAAAACAAATAAAATGAAAAGTTATGAATTCTCTCGTTTTTTCCACCCCCAGCTGGGGCGGTTTGTCTTCCGGCATAAAGGAACAGGTGTCATTGTGGACAATATTTTCAAACCAATGAGGAAGGTCGCATCAGTCGTCTTCAATAAATTCGCAAAACCCATTGCGAAAAAAGCATTGGAATCAGGAATTTCTCACGCTGGGGATAAACTCGGCAAAAAAGTAGTTGAAAAATCTGGTGATTTGATCATGAAAAAGCTGGGAAATATGAGAAAGGGGAGCAAAAAACCGCCAGCTCGACCACAATCAGCCCCTGCGTCAACCTCCGGAGAAAGTTCTGATGCTATATTGAACAGGCTGATCTCTGGGCAGGGAGTCCGAAAAAGAAAAAAATAATATAAAATGGCTTTTCGATCGAATGAATATCTTCAAAGAAATGAATTAGTGCGCTTCCAGCTGGATGACACAATCCGAGCTCCAGCTAATGATCAACATCAACAAAAAAATGGTTATAAATTCACGATTAATGACCGATCCGCATTCTATGATTGGTATAATGCGTATTTCGAGGTGCAATTTCAACTCCAGAAATTAGCAGATGGAGCGGCATATGACGCTGAAAGAATAACCGTAATCAATGGAGCTCATTCCCTGATTAAACACCTGACGATTAAATCTGCAGGAAAGATTATTTATGATACTGATAATCTGCATAAAGTCTGTTTCACAAAGAATTTGCTGGAATACTCCGATGACTTCAGCAGATCAGTCGCCAAGAACAGTTTCTGGTATTTGGATACTGATGCAACAACCGCTAATACGAATCTTGGATTTGAAGCTCGGCGAGTGATTACTCGAAATCTTCAAAACGTCAACACAATCATTCCCCTGAATCGTTTTTCCTTTTTCGAGGAGTTGGAAGATAAGATGCTTGTGCCTATGCAGCTTCAATTCGAGATAACACTTCAAGATGATGGGGAACTCATTCATATGGCAAACGGCGTTCATGCTGGAAGAGTTGTGCTGAATCGATTTTTGCTTTGGGTGCCAAGATTGACTCCCAAAGATTCTCTGTATGACAAATTTGTCAGCTCATTCCTGAAAGAAACGCAATGGAAATATCTGAGGGAAATGTATCAGCAATCAGCTCCTACGCAGTCATCAGGATTTTTCCAGATATCCGCAAGTATTGACAATGTGAGGCATATTTTTGTCTGGCTGAAAAGAACCGCTGGCGCCCCTGCAGAAGATAACCCATATCTGATGGACACTTTCAAGCTGAATGCAGCGGATAATGATTCATCTTTGTTGAACTGTCGATTAGAATATGGAAACGGAGTTTTCTACCCGGAAACAGAGTACGACAGTGAATCAAAAGTGAGGATTTTCCAGGATGTCATGGCTTATGCAATGAGGAAAAATGACTACAACACTGGAACGCAGCTGAATCTGGCCAATTTCAATTCTCTTTTCCCGTTGATCTATTTCGATCTGACTTATCAAACTGAAAAACCGACAAGAGATCCCAAGCAGTTGATATTCAGGTATCGATTGAACGCAGATGCAGCGGCAAACTTCAATGTACATGCGATAGTTCTCTATGAAGAAGAAGTGAGAATCGATAAGATTGGAAATGAGCTGGTTATCGTGTGACGTGTGATCTGTGAAAAACATATCTTGTCATTTAAAATGACAACATATCACCCATATAAAGTAAATCTGTCGGAAGGGCAAAAAAAGAAGCTTGGAAGAGCATTCCGAACAAAAAGCCCTATCACCCTGAGATTGGGTGGCAAACAAACAAGCGGAAATGATGAACTGATGCTGACAGCCAATCAAATAAAACGAATCGGCAAAGCCGCATCTCAGGGAAAGGGAGTTGAAATCAAGATATCAAAAACGCAAATCCGAAAAGTGATGAAGCAAGGCGGAAGTCTTTTTTCTGCTATTGTTCCCCTGGCTCGTTCCCTGGCACCCACCCTGGCAAAGACACTTGGACTGTCAGCATTGGCTGGTTTGGCGAGTGAAGGAGCGAGTCAAGTTGTGAAAAAAATAAGCGGGAAGGGAGCGCAGCGACCTCGACTGAAAGGAGGCGGACAAACGGGTGGATTTCTCATTCCCCAAGATAAAATTCAGAAACTGATTGACAAACATTTGTTGACAAATAAGCAGAAACAGGATATTTTGACTGCCCTGAAATCAGGAGGACAACTGACGATAAAACCATCAGCAAAACAATCTGGTGGATTGTTGGGAACTGTGCTGGCTTCCATCGGAATTCCACTGGCGCTGGACATGGTGAAAAATTTGTTTGGGAAGGGAGCGGCGCAGCCGCGACCTCGACTGAAAGGAGAAGGCGCTCCTAGAGTTGGACGCCCCAAAGGAAAAGGCGCTCCTAGAGTCCGGCAGCCCAAAGGAAACGGCGCTCCAAGATTGGGAGCTCCTTGGGAACCACCTCCCCCATTCATCGGAACCTGGGGACGAAAAATTGGGATGGGAAAAAAATCCAAAAAAGGAACGGGACTTCTGCTGGGAACGAAAAGTCCATTCAACAATATCCCAGTTCTCGGGGCAATATTGTGAGCGAAACGAAACCCAAATTCGTGAACAAACCCCTGAGCAACCTTGATCTTCTCCAGTGGATTGATTTTCTGAAAATTCCCAATTTCAAAGGGATTTTCGCCAGGGATGAAGTGAGGCCCCGAGAACACAGCCCCTGCATTATCAATCTTGATTCGCTTGAAAATGCAGGAACTCACTGGGTGTGCTGCGCCCCCGGACAGAAATTCACATGGTATTTCGACTCTTTTGGGATGGGATTTCCCCAGGAATTCAAAAGTTCCAAACCGGTGATTTGGAACAGCAGTCAGTATCAAAACATCAACAGCGTTCTTTGCGGGTATTATTGCCTGTATTTCCTCCATCAATGGTCGCAGGGGAAAGATTTCTATGATATTCTCCAGCCTCTCAGTCTGACTGATACGATGGGGAATGAGAAATTCATAAAAGAATATTTCGATTGAAAATGAAATCATATTGCGTGAAGGAAAAAAAACAAACCGAATGCGTGAAACCAACTGGATTCCAGACTGCAAAAAATGGCAGAAAGATGTGGTTTTGCCATTGCGCTTCCTGCGGAATAAAAAAAAACAAGATTTGTGAAAGCGAGCGGAGCGAGCCGCGGAGCGGTGTCGGGAAACTGAGTCGGCCCTCACAAGGTGGGGGCATTGGTGAACTTGCGCTGACTGGCGTCGCGCATGCGCTGCCTTGGTTGGGAAAAAAGACAGTTGAAATGAGTCGTTATGGAGCCAGTGAATTATTGCGAAACAAAAACACTCAAAAGAAAGCATTGGATTTTGCCCTGGACAAGATGAAACCATTTCTTGCCAAAACCTCTGCTGATATGATGAATGAGTTGTCCACAGCGATTAGGCCAAACAGAAAATATAAAACAGATCGAGCAGATTTGGATGGGGGTGCTTTAGATGTTCATTCCCTGATTGGGAAGCTGCCAAGACCAAAGAAAGGTTTCACCCTCCCAGGGCATAATTATACCGGCCCCTGGAACCCACTCAAAAAACAAGTCAGATTTGATGAAAAGGGAAAAATTCTCGAAATTATGCAGCAGCCCACAGGAAAAACAGACGCAGTTGCTATGCAGCACGATGTTGATTATTCAGTCTGCGCGAAGGAAAAGAATCCACGTAAATGCAAAAACAAAGCCGACAGGAAAATGGTTGCCGCTTTGGATGCCATTCCCTGGAAAGAAAGACAGTGGGGTCATGCTTTGGCGAGAAACACAATTCAAGCAAAACAGAAACTGGGTCTCGGCTTCGCCTCGACCCGCTCCGCTGGCCTCGGTGCCCCAAAAAACGGGAAAAGATTTTGAGTGAAGGCTGGGCTCAAAATCTGGCAAATGAACTTCACCGGCCAATCAGGCGGCGCTTTCCAAAACGACGAGTCATAGCATATGGGGTTGACAACATCTGGGCGGCTGATCTAGTCGAGATGGGGAAATTTTCGAGGTGGAATAAAGGGATCAGATATCTCCTGATGGTGATCGATGTTTTCTCAAAATTCGGTTGGATTCGCCCCCTGAAAGACAAGCGAGGTCAAACAGTGGCTGATGCTTTCCGAGACATATTCAAGGGGCGAAAACCGAAATTGCTTTGGAGTGACAAAGGGTCTGAATTTTTCAACGCAACAATGAAAAATCTGCTTGATAAGAATGGGGTAAAATTGTACACAACACAAAACGAAGAAAAGGCATCTGTTGTTGAGCGCTGGAACAGGTCTTTTAAGGAGAAACTCTTCCGGATGTTTTCTGCTAACAACAATACAATATACTGGGACAAACTTGGCAAATTACTGGATGAATATAATCATCGTTTTCATTCGAGCATTCGGATGAGTCCCGCAGAGGCGAGCAAACAGGAAAATGAGAAAAAGGTTTTCGCTAATTTATACGGAGATTTAATTTATGCTAAACACAACCCGGCAAAATTCAGGGTTGGCGACAGGGTGAGAATTTCAAAGTTTAAACGGCAATTATTTGACAAAGGTTTCACCCCGAACTGGACAGAGGAGATATTTGTGATTGACGAAATAAAGAACACAAACCCTGTAACGTATAAATTAGTTGATCTGTTGGGAGAAAACATCACTGGATCATTTTACGAGGCGGAACTTCAAAAGACAACGCAAGATGTGTTTCGAATTGAAAAAGTTATTCGCCGCGATAATAAGCGAAAACTCGCGCTTGTAAAATGGACCGGTTACCCTGACAAATTTAATTCTTGGGTTCCACTGAGTGATGTGGAAAAGCTTGGTGTCTAACGCGTTAGACACAAAAAATATTCCGCTGAAAAAAATTCTGGAAAAAAATATTCCGCTGAAAAAAATTCTGGAAGAAATATTCCGCTGAAAAAAATTCTGGAAAAAAATATTCCGCTGAAAAAAATATTCCGCTGAAAAAATTCTGGAAAAAAATATTCCGCTGAAAAATTCTGGAAAAAATATTCCGCTGAAAAAATTCTGGAAAAAATATTCCGCTGAAAAAATTCTGAAAAAAATATTCCGCTGAAAAAAATTCTGGAAAAAAATATTCCGCTGAAGAAAACATTCCGCTGAAAAATTCTGGAAAAAATATTCCGCTGAAAAAATTCTGGAAAAAATATTCCGCTGAAATCTGAGGGAAATATTTTTTTGACTAAAAAATATTCCGCTGAAAAAAATCTTGGGAAAATTCCATTTATTCCCCCGAAAAACTGTCTAACGCGTTAGACAAAATTATTCTGTAAATCTCTTCTTGTTCATGATGGCGAAAAACACGTTAATCACTTTTCTGAAGTTTCATTTTTATGCAAGACGCGTCTTGCATAAAATTAAAGCCAAAGCTATAGTAACCATATGTCAACAATGCTTTTTAAGGGAAAACCCCCTTTCAAGAATATTCTACATTAATATTCACAAAGTCTGTTATTTCAAAACACCGCTTCACTCCGCTTCGCTTGGCCCGTTTTGCTTCGCTTTACTTTCTTTCAATTCACGGTGGATTTCCCACAGGAGGCAACTTTGCTTTTGGAGTTCATTTCTGAGAATTTTATGTTTCTCCTGGAGATTCACAAATGACTCAAAAAGGAGTTCAATTGAGTCTTCGATTTCGTCGCTTCGCTCAGCTTCCTCCATCTCCGAATCAGACACAATGAATTCCTCGTCTGAAGTGGTGGGAGTTTCATCGTCGCTTCTTATTTCTTCCTCTGAGCAAGTGGAACAATCTTCATGGTCACTCGCTTCGCTTCGCTCGGCTTCATTGAAAATTATTTTTTCAAATGGGTCCATTTTCTTTCCAATGACATTTTTTGAAGATTGTTTGGATTATTTTTTCTTGTTTCGCCCGGCTGGATGGAGTTTTGAGCAGTTTGAAATCAGCTTCATTTGGATTGAAACCGTTCTTCTTCAACAGGGCGAAAAGAACTTGATTGCAATTGAGAAACTTGTCTCTGCTGAGATGAAGGTCATTATATGCAAGTGAAAAATATTTAAAGTCGTCGATGAGGATTTTTTCCAGGTGCTCATAATCATTTCCGTCGTGACCTGTTATATGATTGAAAATTTCATGATCGCGGCCATTGACTTTTTTCCATTTGGAAGCTTTGACGAAATCCCTGACTTTTTTTCTTGTGATTTCGTCACGGGGAATTTGGGAGAGAATTTCTTTTTCATAAAATTCGAGATCTTTGAGTGGAATTTCATTTTTTTTCCTCTGATGTTTCCCCTGATTTTGCCGAATGATATCTTTGAAATGTTCCAGCCTGTCATTTTTGGGAGAATGCCATGTTGCGAGGGTTTCTCGAATAATTTCAGGAGTGAAATCGATTTCTTCTTCTTCGGAATCAGACATTTTCTTGCTGGAAGAGATTTTGGGATTTGAAAAGAATTTTTTTGTGTGGAAATTCAGCGGAGAAATCTTGAAAATGTCAAATTTCAAGATTTGATTTTGTGTGGAAATTCAGCGGAGAAATCTTGAAATTGGCAAATTTCAAGATTTTTTCTTGTGGTCATTTTAGCGTTAGTAGGTGGTAAAAGCAACTTCTGAGACACCCTCAGATTCCCCCTGAATTTCACACAAACATTTCAGACCCAACAAATCTCAAAAAATCCAACAATTTCCGCCTGTTTTCACACAACTCACAAACTTTTCAAATCTGCTCAAACTCATCAGAATTGTGTGGATTCTGTTGATTTGGACTGATAAAAAATAATTTGTGAATTGTTGAAATCTACAGGGAATATTTGTGTGAAATTCAGAGGGAATTTGAGGGTGTCTCAGAAGTTGCTTTTACCACCTACTCCCTGTCTCAGTAACTGTAGGACCCAAACACATAAGCTAGAGAACGATCTCAGTCTCACTAACTGCAGGACCCTAAGACATAAGCTAGAGAATGGATCCCAGTCTCACTAACTGCAGGATCCTAACACATAAGCTAGAGAACGATCTCAGTCTCATTAACTGCAGGGCCCTAACACACAAGCTAGAGAATGATCCCTGTCTCACTAACTACAGGACCCTAACACATAAGCTAGAGAACGATCCCAGTCTCACTAACTGCAGGACACTAACACAAGCTAGAGAATGATCTCAGTCTCACTGACAGCAGGACCCGAACACATAAGCTAGAGAATGATGCAAGTCTCACTAACTGCAGGGCCCTAAGACATAAGCTAGAGAATGGATCCCAGTCTCTCTAACTGCAGGACCTTAACACATAAGCTAGAGAATGATCCCAGTCTCACTAACTGCAGAATCCCATACATAAGCTAGAGAATGATCCCTGTCTCACTGACTGCAGGACCTTAAACACACAATACCTCTTTGTCAATCCTTAACCATTGGATATCACATTTAATTTCTGGCTCGAATGTCAATGAGTTAAGTTCATTGATTGCTCCAGCCTTATGTAGGATCTTTAAGGCCTTATTAGAGTCCGGTGTTGTCCCATCGGATTGGAAGTCTGCAAATGTCACGCCACTTTTCAAGAAAGGATCAAAACAGATGGCTGAAAATTACAGGCCTATCTCGTTAACCTGTATTTGCAGTAAAATTATGGAACATATCATGGTATCCAACGGCCGAATGTCACGTCAGCTCGGTAAACACTTTCATGTTTTGCTGTATTTAGCAGAGAACACCATTTCAAATTACAGTCGTAACTATTACTTCCCTGCATTTTTTCGCGGTTTGCTACTCAAGACAGGGCTCAGAAGCCGCTATTGTGGAGAAAGAAGAACTTTCAGGGATAAAATCTTGCTCCGAGGAACTTCATACGTTTTTATCAATGCGGGGAGATGTTTCTCACTTCGGATTTCACAACTGAAGAAGTGGAGATGTAAAGAATTTCCAGCAGTCGAGGGACTTAAAGGTGAAACAAATTGCATTTTTCGATGGGAATTTATGTTGATATCAATTCAATCTGTGATTGACTTTTTCTTTGTGGTCTTGTTAGTTTTGGAGAATTGTCTATAAAACGTGCTCAAATTCAGTCGTTTCTTGATTTCTTTCATCAAAGACAGTTCGGCCTCAATGCGCTATAACTGGTTCGTGTTTTGCTTTTAAACATAAACTTAAGGAGATTTGAATAAAATTTTTCGAAAGAAGATTGTGTTGTCCATTTTTATGTGTTTGTTCATTCATTACATAGGTTGAAAAGCGATTTTATGTAAACAAAACAAGACTTGGATTTTATAGTTCTAACTTCACTCGCGTGGCCTTATGCAAATGTGTTTGTGTATTTTTTGCAATTTTGATTTCCAAATCAGTTTCTCGGGCAATTTTTGATAAGCAACAGGTGTATTTTATTTGGAAATTAGTCGTACTAGTTATTCTAGACGGACAAATTTGTTTTTGTGAACTTTTGTACGGTCTAAATGTACTGTGCAGACGGTCGCGTGACTCTGTTTTTGAGAATTGCTGAAATTGAAAAATAGTCTGGTCGTCAATCGAACAGACCAGCTACTGTCAAGGACACTGCACAAGTTGACAAGCCACACTCTTACCTGGGGGCCGTTTCTCGAAAGACCCGGTAATAACCGGGCCCGGAAAGCTGTTTTATTTCCATTGAAGATCGAGGTTTCAAAATTTTTGCAGATAATACGATAAAACTATCAGTTAGCAAAACAAAATGGTTTGTTCGCTAGGACCCGCGCTTTTATTCTTTAGATTTTGATTTCGGACCCGAAAAGTTACCGGGAGTTTCGAGAAATGGGCCCCTCGTAGAGAAATCGACTGGCATTTCAACCATAATTATGCAGACAATAACTACATTATTTAATTCTAAACTTCTTCTCATAGTTTATACTCAATTTTCTACTTTTCTGTTCACACATCAGATGTAAGTTTTCGTTTCGGTTCATTGCCATTGTTGTATTTTTTTCTGATGTTCATAAGTATATTTTTTTACATCATTTAACCAAATTTGTAACTTATTTTGTGTTCAGTTTTCAACGAATGAATCACGTAGAAAATTAAATATTTTGAAAAATAATTCCACTGCATGGTTCTCTTTGGTTGAGCACGAAGCGATCCACACCTGGCTTGGAACGCAACACTATGATACAGAGATACCTGTAGTCGGTGTTTTGTTTTGTAATTTACATTGCAAGTGTTATATTTTTGTTATAATTCGCGATCAGTATGCGCAAATCACAAATAGCTCTTGGAGAACGCTGGAAATGGCATTTCCGAGCCTCTTTTCCCTTTGCTAAGTACGGCCCTACAGGTCAAACACGTATTTTTTTCAGTTAAAACCACCTTCACCTTTCATTTGACCAGTTGGATGCATACTTGCAAAGCTGTGGTATCTCTTGAATGCAATATTCGTTTGAAAGTTGGAAGCTTTGATTCTAATAATGCAATCGGTTTATGATTTATGAAAGTTATTCTCAACATTAATAATAAGCAGAACATGCTGCTAAATATGTTCAGATGTTTGTACTGCTCTTATAAAAAAAAATTGTCTGCATTAAAGCAATAAACAGCTGAACTTTATTTTGCCACTCACCATATGCTGTTTTTCCCTCTTTTCCACCGGGGAAAAGAAACATCCAAGTTGAGTGCACTTAAATATAAAGAGACAAACACGAAATGTTAAGGGACCATTAAAAGCATCAATTCTTTGCACGTCTTGATTTAGCCAATTTTTTTTCTGACATAGATGTTAAGTTTTGGCCATCTTTATTGAGCCGAATGCAAAGATCATAAATAAGCAATTACCACTCAGACTTTACTTGTTTTATTTTTTTTTTCAAAATGACCCAAATTAGTTTCTATCACTCGAGAGGTGAACTTGTCTGAAAAGGTAGGCTTCTTTTGACAACATAGATATATGGTACATCACTCATCATCATGAGTTTGCTCCCCCCCCCCCTTCCCCCCAAGGAACCGAGTTCAGCTCCCAAATTAATCTAGTTTGACTCTATCATATCGAGTTCGATCCGCAAGTTAATTAATATTGACTTTGAGTTATATTTTTTCCTTCTAGAGTCCGACTTACCTGCCAAACACGGCCGATTGTACATCTTTTATTTGTCAAGATTTTACGTCCATTTTACTGTAAACCGGTAACAATGGAAATTAAATGTAACTGGTATATCTTTGTTTTCTGCTGACGTAGTCAGCGAACACTATTGTCATCATACGAGGTATTTTTATGATTAGTAAGGAACCATTGCCGGCGTAACAATAGAATTGTCAATCGCAACCAATCAAAGCGAAGAACTGACGAAATCGGAAGTGGTTCTGATAACTCTCTTACAATTCCTCATATGCTCAAAACTCAATAATATTCCATCTGTTCCCTTTAATTTAAGACTGAATTAACAGCTTAAGTATCAAGATTAAAGAATTTATCTGCCACTACAAATTATTTCAGCAGTCTAAAGCAAAGCGAAATCCCACGACAACTCATATATCAGTTTGCTTACTAATTTTTTTGTGACTGAGATTAATTATATTAATTTAATTCTTCATGCTGAGCTTTGAGAATTCATAACTCGAATAATGTTCCATTGATTCACTTGAATTAAACACTGAATTACAGCTTAAGAGTAAGCGATCAAGATTTTAGAATTTATCTGCCACTAGAATTTAATTTTAGTCGATTTTAGCCTATCGAGCCTAGTAAGAAAGCGTTTAAGATAGCCGAGACAGTTGCTGACGAGTTGACGGTATCGTTACGCTCGACTGGGTTTGATGGATAGTTTAGAGCCAGCATTCCTGCCAGTACACTGGCAGAACAGTACATGTGCTCACCTGAAAATGCACTCAAATCGTTTGTCAAAAAGCATTTGCTCGTATCCTGCACAATTCACGCTATATCAGCAGCACACATGGCCCCAGTGGCCCCTAAGTGTGCATGACGAGAGTTGCCATGCGAGAAAAAAAACTGTGCTTGATGACTTAAGATAAAATTGATGTTTTCTTTCTTTAGTCTTTAGGGCGGCCAAGATTTCCAAGAGTATACTGACATGAAATCAACTTTGGAAAATAGCATTACTCGGGCAAAACTGGTCGACCATGAGGGCACCACAGACACAGTAATTTATTTGTTTTCATCCCATAACTCCCCTAATTTCAATGGCATGGATAGTGAAAGTGAAAAGTCAATCTTTGTAAACCCCATCAGGCTTGATTACCAGCCAAGTGAGAGGCGGAAATAGAAGACCATGCATCAAAATGGCCTCCATTATTTTACCAGTTGAAGAGGTCAGGGCATAACCAGCCAGTGTTGCTTTTTAAGTTGGTTTTTATTTTTTCTCACTCAGATTTGCCTCTTTTTATCGTACAACCAATAATATCACAAACCCTTGGCGAATTTGCACTAACCCTAAGGAATTTGACAAATTTCACCTGAAAAGAGCAGAGTTCTGGCCCTCTAGTGCTTTGACTGTAAATTCTGACCGTTGTTCCTTCCAAAACTGCAGCCAGAAGTACTCCAAACAACGTCATTACAAAGCAGATTGGCCGTGAAAATGTGCGACCGCAATACTCCTGACCCCAACAACCTGAACAAACATACCATCATATAGGCAGTTCATATCAATCAAGTTTGCAACTCAACACAACAATCGCCCGTAGCGGCTAGTTTAAGCCATGTTTAAGGCCCGCCTGGTGATGGAAGGACATCATGAAGTCCAGAAAGCCTTAAGTCTCTGGCACCTCAGGCTCTCGAAGAACTGGGATGATATGTGTCCTTGCTGTGCCTCGTCCCAAAGCGCTATTCAGCACTCAAGGTGAAAATGGGCTGTGGTGGACAAGACAAGCCAGCGGGAAAGTCTGGAATCACTTGGGATCAGAAAAGGGGAAGCGTTGTGAGTTGTTGGCCATTTGCCATCCTGTGGCATGGTCAAATGTGCGATATCTGAATTGCTTACAGACATAGTATTTTTCTTAAAATTTTGGTTAGTAACCTCCGTTTCTTTTAGCCATTGAATTTCCCGACATGCTTTGCAACAGTGGCAGATAGGTCCACTATGTGTGATCGGGCGCTTAAAATACAGCTTTGGGCAGCTCGAAGTGAGTCCTCGCCGGCCAGCCGAAATTGGGCAAGGAAGGCAAAGGCTATGAGCTGGCAGAGGAGGACTGTGAGTGCTTCCTAGGAGGTCTGTAAGGGAGTTGGAACGAAACTACCTGTAAGCGGCTGACTATTTACAATAAAATGAAGCAATTTTGAGGGAATGAACTCCTGGATTGTCTTTTTCTTGAGCGGGAATTAGCAGCGGCCATCTGAAGTGAAAATCAGCACAAAATCGAGAAATTCAGGTAAACTTTGGGATTAATTTTTTCAAGCAGGATTAAGCAGGAGTTATTTTTTTCTTTGCATGCGTCATTTCTCGAAAATGACAGAAAAACCAACAGAAAATTATTCTGAACAATGTTTTGCAATTAATTTGAAGTTGACATGCCAAAAATGAGGCAAAACTGAGGGGCAAACAGCACCTGTAGATGCCTGATAGAATCCAAATCAAACTTCAACTTCCAGGTAAGTCTCGTTTAATTTTCTAATTCTACCAGGCATCTACCGCAGAGATTCCATGAGATTTTAAAGTCATGTGGTCACTAAGTAATGACAAGAACAGTCAATACAATTTATTGTACATGTCCACTTATAAGTACATCAGGCATTGTAAGACCTGTGTAAAGAAATAACTTTTGACAGGTAACATAGTCATAAGAGCAATTCAAAATAGTCCCACGATTGGGTTTACATAGCCGAAAGAATGACATGGCCAAAACTGTCAGATAAATCATCGGACTGAACTGGCTTATTGTAAAATCTGTTAAAAGCACAGTTGTTACTCCAGCCTGCTGCTTTCATAATTGCAGCTGGAGAAACATTGCAGCTGCGAGCTTTGCTTGTGGATGCTGCTCGAGCACTGTGTGGCTTGAACAAAGTTGTATCAATACCGGCCTTATGCAGTACATTCCTAGATACTCCATGGTGTGGTTTTACAAAACTAATAAACAGTTGCTGCTCGGCTCTCCCCTTAATGAGGAGGTACGGTTGATGTATTTGCCCAGGACTGTTGCAACACATAACCGGCTATCGGTAGAGAATTTAGGAATGATTAAAACAGGTAACAGGTTGATCTCTGCCAGGAGCAGATTGCTTAACAATATGGTCGATAGGGAAAATGTAAGACATGTTGGGGTCCATGTGCATTTGACCTAAATTCATGAAATGAAGTGTTTGACAACGCTGGCCCGTAACTAAGGCACATAACATAACAAGCTTATATGTAAGGTTTTGTATAGTAACATCCTTAGGAGGATGAAGTGTCTTCAGGTTATTAAGAACTACTGAAGTGTCCCAAGTAGCCCTGTAACGAGGAAAGACTGGCCTTCTTTGAAAAACTCCTCTTAAGAACTGCTGTACGAGTGGGTGGTTCCCAACAGTAATATTGCCTTCAAGTACTATGAATGAGGATAAGGCACTTCTAGCAGTATTAAGACAACTGTACCCTAAACCCCTTTCATAAAGTTCCTGGAGAAAGTCTAATACTTTATTTACAGGTGGCTGAAGGGGATCCACAGCCCATTTATCTGCAAATGACTGCCATTTCTCCAGGTAGACTCTATACTGTTTTTGGGTTCCAATTCGCCAAAAGTTGAGGATTGTTTCTTGAGTTGCTTGTGAAATTCCTTTACTCTGAAGGGATTTCCTGATAAGAGGCAGGACATTAGACGAAGTTGTCTCCCCAGAGGGTGACTCTTTTCTGGGTTGAATGGTAGGTTTACATTGCTTGTGTGCCTTGGTAAGAGAAGTGGCTCCCGAATCAAGAGTCTTGTTAATTTCGGGTACCATGGTTGAGTTGACCAGTTGGGGGCAATCAAGATTGCTTGGGCCTGATCTATTTCCAGCTTCTGCAAATACTGTAGCAGGATACTAAAGGGGGGAAAGGCATATAAAAATTGATTAGTCCAATCCAGGGTAAAGGCATCAATTCCAAGAGCTTGCGGATCTGGAAGCCACGGAACATAGGGCATCAGTTGACAGTTTAACCTTGAGGCAAACATATCAATGTTAGGTGTCCCCAGGCTGTGTGTTACCCTGTTGAAATGCATGGTTTGTTCAAAATCCCAGTTGTTAACTTTAAGGGCCTCAGCTTTTTCTATTTCTAGCTGACGATAAAAAAGTTCTCCATATTCCACACCCGGCAAGCAGGAAACCATCATACCAATCAATTGTGCTACCTCCCTTATGGTGGGTGATTTGCTGTCAGGGATTTTTTGGGCAGCAACTTTGAGTTTCTCATGTTTCTCTTCAGAGATGGACACTGTCATGTCCAAGGAGTTCAAAATAAACCCGAGGTGATGCAGGACCTGGGTGGGTATTGTCACTGATTTCACTTCATGTGGCATGAATCCCAAGTCTTGATACAGGTTTAGTGTATCATCAATGTTGGTTTGGCACTCGTCAAGGGAATATCCTAATAAAAAGGAATCATCAAGGTAGCCACTAGAGATATGTCCCAATTCCCTAAGGTATGAGAACACAAGCTTCATAAGCTTGGTAAAGAGACGGGGGGGGGGGGGGGGGGGGGGCAGATGAGAGCCCCTGAGCCAGGCATGAAAACTGCCATACAAATTTAAGGTATTTTTGGTGCTCTATGTCAATAGGCACCGAGTAGTAAGCATCACGCAGATCAATAGATGCCATGTAACATTTAGGTCTCATGAGTTGAGAACAAGTATGTATGGAATCCATTTTAAAATGGTGAAAAGTAACAAAGGTATTAAGATCCTTCAGATTTAATATCATAAATTATGATAAGACCCGTCTTTCTTTGGTCTTAAAAATATATTGGAGATGAACTCTCCCTCTTCATGAGAGCTTTCATCTATGATTCCCTTTGCCAAGATTTGAGATACTTTTGCATTGACATTAGCAGTCTCCTGAGACGAGAACCTAATTGGCCTTGGGGTGGCAAATTGCACTGAGGTAACAAAAAAATCTATTTTGTATCCCATGACAGCATTTAAAATGCTAGGGTCATGTGTCAGTTGTTTCCATTTTGCAAGAAATTGTTGAATTCTCCCTGCTATAACAGGGGTATTTTGTTTCCCACCCCTAACGAGGGAATGAGAGAAATTACTTACAACTATGGGGCTCACTTCTGTTGCACAGGTTTATTTCCCCTGGGAGTGTTGAACATGCTCCTGTTGTCTTTTTGAGTGTATTGGTAGTTGCTTCGCCTCTGGGGGTGTCCCTGTTGGTAACTCCCCCAGCGATTGAATAAAAAATGACCACCCTTGTTGGAGTAGGAGAGTCGCGAGTACTCCTCATTTCGCTTCCTTTTGTGGCTTGTGAGTTGTTTTGCAGCTTTTTTGCTTTCTTTAACAGTCTTTAGTTGGTCAGTAAGGTCATTGCCAAACAACTCTGAGCCCACAGGCTCCTTGTTGCTACAAATTGCTTTGTAGGTGTCATCAAGGTCCACCTTAAACATGTCATACCTGCACATATTCAAATCATGGTTTGCTGATGCTATCAGCAGGACCGAGTTCGACAAGCTGTCCCACAATTCGTTCTGAGTAGGCATTACCTCGCCTTTTTCGAGGACCTCCCCCATAGTCCCAGTGAGCCTGGCCTTGATAAGTGACTCCTGTAATTTTTGAAGGCGAGCATCCATGCTCCTAGTTGTTTTCTGGGCTATATCCCAGATCTCAGAGTTGACCTTAGTCACTCAGAGGAGTTTACAATTTTCTGGCCTCGTAATGTTTTCCTTCCGTTTGATCAAGACTTGCTCATTTAGTCCTGAGGCCAGAATACTGTCAATGACTGAAGAGATTTTCCTGTTTAACGGTTTCTCAGTTTGTTCATCTTCGGTGACTTCCTTAACAATGCTAGAATGCTAGTGGGAGTTTCAGAGCCATCGCTCTTTCCCTTTTTAGCCGGTGGCTCTACATTCTCATCGTCAGTCGCATTCTCCTCGTCCTCGGATTGAAGTAACCTGTCGCTGCATCGTAAGCAGTTTTCAGTTATTTTACTACAAGGGCAACATTCATCATACTCGTCAGTTTGTCTATCTTTTGGTTCAATTCGGCAAGCCCTGACTCATCAGTTGAAGTGGCACTAGAAGAGCTGGCCGCGCCAGTTCTCGCTGTGTTTGTTGTTGTGCCACGCTGAGCATTCTTAGCACTTTTGTCTGTTGAACTAGATGAGCTTTCCTGTTCACCTGCTGACTTTTTCGGCTTTGTCGAGTCAGTTTTCGGAATTTGGGCTTCCGATACGATGTCATCCAAAACGCCATTTTGGTCCGGCATCGTGAGAAGTGAAAACTTATTTCAGAACAAACTGGTTTGCCTCGCAAACCTAAGCAGTAATATCTCCTGTCCCAGTTCTTGCTTTAGGGCAAGTTAGGTCCGGTCGATTTGCATGGATGGCGCCGATTTCACAGAGAAAAAACTTCTAATCAGATTCACCAACCATGCTACAATATGGCGAATGCTCGTGTAGAATGACCAACCGTGCGCATGCATAATATCTCGTGGAATCTCTGCGGTAGATGCCTGGTAGAATTAACCAATAAAGGTCTACGGTAACCTTCCGGGAGTGCATTACAAATGTCTGATCAGCATTTTTGCCAAGTTTTATTGAAATATTAAAAATCTACATCGGTTTAACGCAAAAATATCCGAGATTTCATAGCTTCGAAAAAATTTCACAGTTTAATCACACTTAACTCTGTCCATTGTTCACTTGGAGAAGAGTATCCTTTAACAACTGGCGTACGAAACCTCAGGCAAGCGTGGTGAATCCATAATATAGAAGACATTACAAAGTCAAGGAGAGCTTTTCAAAAGTGTATCCAATGCAAACACTATGTCACTACTGGTGTGTGCGCTCGATGCTTCAATCAAGATGGACAGTATCACACAAGTGTCAAATTTATTTGTCACCCCTGGTATACTATCAACAAAAAACACAACCTGTCAGATCGATTGAGCCGGCGTACAAGCGCTGTATGTGGTACGATATCTGAAAACAGTCACAGTCATTTTTAACAATCTTGATTGTTGTCTGTGTGTTTAACAGGGGAAACAAAGATATTGAGGACGTTCCTGCAATAAATTTGGGTCAGTAGTGGGGTGGTTGCAATGTTTCTTGCCATCCATGCATGGTACCGAGGGGCATGGTACCATAGACAAAAAAATAGAAAGCAACAGATCAATTGAGCATGTACAAGTGCCATATGTGGTATGGTATCTAAAAACAGTCAATCAATTTTACCCATATTCATTGTTTTGAGATACAATTAAACAACAACGTTTTGTTTTCCGTGAAAGGTGAGATGTGATCTAGATCTCCCCTTTTCCACCCTCGGCTAGTGGGGTAAAGTGCGAAAAAATCACAGAACTAGCGTAGTCTGGGGAGGAAGATCTCGCAGAACACGCTCTGTTTTCTGCTTTTTTTTATTATGATTGTTAAAATTAATACTATTGACACACCAAATAATGTTATAAATTTTCTAAACTTTACTAATAATTGACAAAAATAATTAATGTGAATGATATATATGAAATAAATCATATATGAACTGCGGAAATGAAATCAAATGAAGAATGATCCTCGCAGTTGTGAACGCAATTTAAGCAATTGCGAAAAGAAGCCTGAAAAAAAAAAATTCAGGACTTCAACGGGGTTCGAACCCGTGACCTAGCGATACCGGTGCGATGCTCTACCAACTGAGCTATGAAGCCACTGACGTTGGGAGCGGGTCAATTGTAGGTTCATATGTTCCCGTGAAAGGAGTGAATGTGAATGATATATATGAAATAAATCATATATGAACTGTGGAAATGAAATCAAATGAAAAATAATCCTCGCAGTTGTGAACGCAATTTAAGCAATTGCGAAAAGAAGCCTGAAAAAAAATTCAGGACTTCAACGGGGTTCGAACCCGTGACCTCGTGATACCGGTGCGATGCTCTACCAACTGAGCTATGAAGCCACTGACGTTGGGAGCGGGTCAATTGTAGGTTCATATGTTCCCGTGAAAGGAGTGAATGTGAATGATATATATGAAATATGAACATATGAACCTACAATTGACCCGCTCCCAGCGTCAGTGGCTTCATAGCTCAGTTGGTAGAGCATCGCACCGGTATCGCGAGGTCACGGGTTCGAACCCCGTTGAAGTCCTGAATTTTTTTTCAGGCTTCTTTTCGCAATTGCTTAAATTGCGTTCACAACTGCGAGGATCATTCTTCATTTGATTTCATTTCCGCAGTTCATATATGATTTATTTCATATATATCATTCACATTCACTCCTTTCACGGGAACATATGAACCTACAATTGACCTGCTCCCAACGTCAGTGGCTTCATAGCTCAGTTGGTAGAGCATCGCACCGGTATCGCGAGGTCATGGGTTCGAACCCCGTTTTAGTCCTGAATTTTTTTTCAGGCTTCTTTTCGCAATTGCTTAAATTGCGTTCACAACTGCAAGGATCATTCTTCATTTAAAAATAATTAACTTATTAAAAATTATTACAGCTGTCAACCACAAAAATTAAAATTAAAACATTAAAATTATTGATTTTATTACAAATCATCATTATTATTACTATTGTTATTTTATTATTTCATATTTTTTTATTATTTTATCTATATTTTTAATTTTTAGGGTAGCCCATAGGGTAGCCCATAGGGTGGCCCATGGGCCTGGGCCAAGGTTTTGTCCACACCCATATTTCACAAACAGTGCAAAATTTTGAATGCATTTATCATTTCTGAGTCAACTTGAGCAAAGCGTTTTTTTTCCAAGATGGTTCCAAACATTCACATCGAATCAAGACCTAAACCTCCACTAACAACAGACAAATTACAAAAGCTCAAGTGCAAAGATGTGAATTGTATTGGAATGCTATATGCTTGGTAAGTTGTGAAGAGAAAGCTTGGAATGAACTTACATGCGATTTGCAAAGTCTCACTCAACTATTAGGTGAACCAGAGTTAAATTTAGAGTTTCTTGCTGAATGTTTCAAGGAAGTAAGAAAGCACACTCCTCTTTGAGTACCAGTTTATTCTGTCACTCCTTGGTTTTTTATGAGAATCCCTATGGTAGACGCGACTGGATGACGATTGCAGCAACATGGACAACCCTTCAACATCATATTGCTCTGTTGGAGCTGCAGCTGTTTGCAAACAAGACAGGAAAAGCACACCTACATTGTAGCTTTGTTATGGTAACAGATTGAAAACCCAGTAGAGAAACTCAAAGCGTTGTGGTTACAAAAGAACGTGGAATCACAAAAGGATTACTATCAAAAACCAAAGGAAGATGACCCTGAAAATAGAGCCAGTTAAAACCGAGGGCTAAATTTCTTGAAGTCAATAACCAAACACTAAGTCAAACTGGAAAAGTGAAAGCTGTCAACATTGAAAGTCAAGATTCCCAAGCAACCAAAACCTGTACCCTTCCTGTACCCTTCCTGTACCTTTCCAATATCCTTCCTGCACCACTCCTGTTACTTTGTTACTTTTTTATATATGATCAAGGATTTGCGAAAAACAACCTCGAATATTAAATTTCTTGGATGATAAAAGTGGCGTTATAGAAATATACCAGGTATAAGGTAACTAGTTGACTGGTCATTTCTGGTCCTTAGCTAGTCACTAACAAGGCTTAAATTTAACATACTAGACTACTACTAGCAGAGCATCACAAGCACTAAACAAAGGGACCATGGAAACCAAGACTCTGCAAGTTGGTCAAGCCATTTCTCTTACATGACATCTTACATGTACCCAAACTTCCATGGCAGGCTCAGTGAAACAGAAGCATTGACTGATGCACAGAAAATAGCGATACTTACTTGTTTCGGTCAAATGGTCAAGCAGCCCATGTACCTCAAAGACTATAATGAACAATGGCTTGTTTCAAAGACTATGAACAATGATTTGTTTCCAGAACTATGAACACTGACTTGTTGTTGTTGTCATAACGAGCCAGACACTCTTAGCAACCAAAAAATAGCTAGACCTCCTTCTGAGATATAGGGCAATTTGCCCTATATCTCAGAGGGAGGTCTTGTAACTTCCAGCATGCCAATGTAATCAAATCCCTTCTGAACAATATTTCTGTTCCACGTAAAGCGTGAACTTTTGCACCAAGGCGTTATAATCTTTAGGCGTGAAAATTCATTTCATGCACGTTTTTAATTATCTTTATCAGGGTTTTAGAGATCTTGCTGCGGTTTGACAGGAAATTGCTTGTGAGATGTAGCTTTGAAACAAAAACTCTTTATTGTTTTTATGAAGTATCTTCATGATGGGCACAATAAATTTAATGAAGGGTCCTGGCATTAGAAACATCACAATAACAGAAAAAGTCAGCTGCTTAGATATCCGCAAAACAAGAAATTTAGATTTTCGTTGGTTTTGTACGACTGAATATTAAACAGCGCGGACGAGTATGGAAGTCAACTCTGTCCGGAAATTTTCACGGTGTATTCAAACTAAGTCGGTAATTATGATTGTAGTCGCAACATTCAGAAGTAGCTCAGAATGGAAACACCGCAACCTGGGTACAAATATAAACATTGTTTTGCG
Source organism: Cladopsammia gracilis (assembly GCA_022457155.1). Classification (NCBI taxonomy): domain Eukaryota; kingdom Metazoa; phylum Cnidaria; class Anthozoa; order Scleractinia; family Dendrophylliidae; genus Cladopsammia; species Cladopsammia gracilis. The sequence continues at coordinate 107,419 of JAJGOT010000633.1, forward strand.
GTAAACAAGACAACCATGTCGGCGTTCTATAATTATTGAACTTGAAGTTTGGTGTAACACGTAGTTCGTATCAGTTAAAGACGGCTATTGCTAAATGTGGATTTCCTCTGTTTACCTGTTTATACCAACCTGGGTGAACCAGAGAGGATATATAACAATTTGCCTAGGTTTCACGTGCGTCTCAAAATATTGATTAATGTTATATATCCCTTGAGCGCTCAGGCATACGGCGATGCCAGGACTCAAACCTGGGTGAACCAGACAGGATATATAACATTTGCCTAGATTTCACGTACGTCACAAAATATTGATTAATGTTATATATCCCTTGAGCGCTCAGGCATACGGCGATGCCAGGACTCAAACCTGGGTGAACCAGAGAGGATATATAACATTTGCCTAGATTTCACGTGCGTCTGAAAATATTGATTAATGTTATATATCCCTTGAGCGCTCAGGCATACGGTGATGCCAGGACTCAAACCTGGGTGAACCAGAGAGGATATATAACATTTGCCTAGATTTCACGTGCGTCTGAAAATATTGATTAATGTTATATATCCCTTGAGCGCTCAGGCATACGGTGATGCCAGGACTCAAACCTGGGTGAACCAGAGAGGATATATAACATTTGCCTAGATTTCATGTGCGTCTCAAAATATTGATTAATGTTATATATCCCTTGAGCGCTCAGGCATACGGCGATGCCAGGACTCAAACCTGGGTGAACCAGAGAGGATATATAACATTTGCCTAGAATGATTTCACGTGCGTCTCAAAATATTGATTAATGTTGTATATCCCTTGAGCGCTCAGACATACGGCGATGACAGGACTCAAACCTGGGTGAACCAGAGAGGATATATAACATTTGCCTAGATTTCACGTGCGTCACAAAATATTGATTAATGTTGTATATCCCTTGAGCGCTCAGACATACGGCGATGACAGGACTCAAACCTGGGTGAACCAGAGAGGATATATAACATTTGCCTAGATTTCACGTGCGTCACAAAATATTGATTAATGTTGTATATCCCTTGAGCGCTCAGACATACGGCGATGACAGGACTCAAACCTGGGTGAACCAGAGAGGATATATAACATTTGCCTAGATTTCACGTGCGTCACAAAATATTGATTAATGTTGTATATCCCTTGAGCGCTCAGACATACGGCGATGACAGGACTCAAACCTGGGTGAACCAGAGAGGATATATAACATTTGCCTAGATTTCACGTGCGTCACAAAATATTGATTAATGTTGTATATCCCTTGAGCGCTCAGACATACGGCGATGACAGGACTCAAACCTGGATGAACCAGAGAGGATATATAACATTTGCATAGATTTCATGTGCGCCTCAAAATATTTTCATCATATTCCTGAGTAACACAGAAAGGATATAGAATGTTACCTGAATGGCGAATTAAGCCGAGCAACAGCAACATCCAGATCGTCCTTGTAAACTCTCCGATCAAAAAATCCGCCATTATTTTACGCTGCAAGCTGAACCGTGGTAGAAACGCCGCATATCTTCGAATTTAGAACAAACCAGTCTCTCAAATCGCTTACCGTAGGCAGCTCAAATCGTCGAATGTCAAAGACATCCATCGATGCACTCGCGGGAAGGATGACCCAATTTTCCCGCTCTTCTCATATAATTTTTTTTATTGAAATCCAACCTCCTAAAATGTCAAAAAGCAATCGAACCCCTCAAAAATGACAGGCTGACCTCCACAGGAGTTTGTACACAATCTGATAACGTACAAGGATTAATTGTCAAATGCTGCAGCTATCCGGAAACCGCAAATCATATACGATGACGGCTGCTAAGCAGGCCTATGATGTCACTTCATAGCAACCAGACCTTAGGTTTTTTTGAACTTCCAGATCACTCTGGCTCGTTATGTGTTGAAAGCCTTAAAAGCATGTCTTTAGGTCAAGTTTGTTTAAAAAATCAAAGCGTCTCTAAGAGCCATCTCATGAATACAAAAAACTTAAGGTTAATTTTAGACTTTCTTAATTAATTTTAACAAACAAGAGTATTTAGCTTACAAAATAATAAGAAAACATCTTAGTGTGACATAAATATGCGTTGTCTGAAAAGAGACATTATGTAATAAATTTGTTGGCAGACACGTGTAAGAATCCACGCTTTCAGTGCTTCATATGCTACAAGTTTACGACTAGGTACATGGAGTGACTAATTTGCATATCTGTAATACATCTCTTTGAACATGCTTCCCGTATTCACAAGATAAAAAGGAGATGTCATGCATGCTATCACCAACTGTTTGTACACTTAACATGATGGGTAAAATACAGCATGAGGTTTTAAGACGATGGCGGACTGCATGTGCAATACATTACACGATCTAAAAGAGGATCTTGTGTATCAACATTTTTTTTCTTAAGCAACAACGTACAGGGTTTAAAATGATGTAGAGGTTTAAGAATTATTGACATGGGCCCAACAGAGGCTTTACTTAGAGAAAGGGACACCTAATGGGTCTACTACATTTTTTTCCTCAGAAAGAATAGAAAGTAATTCAAAGTCTTATTTATCTAGTATATATTCCTCTCACATTCTATTTGTTTGCATGCATAGTTATAACCTTAGTTTGTTACGGGGGTTTGCATACATATGGTACATGTACATACTCCAACTTTGTTTTCCTCAGTTGCTTTGAGGAAGGTTTTGGTAAAATGAAATATCAGCAAAGTGCATTTTCCAGTTTTTATAAGTAACTTTATATCTTAGATCAGGTAGAGATAGCAAATATTGAAATATCAAAACCACACGCAGGAAGTTTCTCTTTACCTTTACCACTAGCACAAATTTAGCTGAGACTAAATTCCACTTTAATTTATAGCGATTGCATTGGTCCAGAGCAATATAATAGTTAAAGGAATCCATTTCTACTAGAATTTGTTTGGAATTTGACCTATATTTTTCACCTTCCAATACAGACTACAGTCATAAAAAAAAACAGTTCAATCTACATTTGTGAAAGAAAGTGTTTTCAATAATTGTAAAATTCTGTGCACAAATCAATGTGACTTCAAGTCAAACTTTTGGAAAATATGTTCCGAAAAGGAAAGTCATGCCCTACAGTAGTTTTGCTTCGTGAAAGATTTGACCTCCCTTGAACAGACTGACATGATTTCATCCTATATTTATTATTATCAGAGCCATTGGTGACAACTACCAACTGGCTGGCATATACATGTAAATGATCAACCACTAGTTTCACACTTACCCATTCGTAGGATGAACTTGAGGATGGAAGACTGGTGTAGTAAATTTTAAAAGAGGTCTGCTATCAGGAAAACTGAAAATGGAATAATAGCAAGCTGAGGGTTTTCTCATCAAACACAGTTGAAGAGCTGGAGGCATTATAAACAGCTTAATATGTTGAATTTTGAAATAATTATTTCTGTAGCTCACATGAATTGAGTTTTGGGGCCAAGAAAGCACTCTCTTGCTAAAGTGATGACAGGTTCATGTAAGTAATAATTAAAAGACAGTAAAAGAGAGCCATGCAATTAGGCCAAAATTAATTACAATAACCTGTATTTTAATTTCACAAAATAGACAAAATACATTTTGGCTACTATAATCACCCAGATGTCTCTTCGAGGGTCAATGTCATTTGTTTTTCAAGAATGTGGGATGTTTTGCTCCAATTGAATCTCTTTCACTTCAGCTAATGTTAACCAACCATTATTTTCAAGGTTTTTTTTTATAACAACCAATTAATCAACAAACTAAAAATATGAACCTGTTTTTGGCTACATAAACTTACAGCATAATGCACCTTACTGTGAGCTCCCAACAAACTTTTTTATGAGTTAGCCAATCAGAGAGCATGAATTCAATTGACAGGCATGCCTCCTTACAAAGTTAAGCAAAATGGAATGTAATCTTGTCGTTTCGTGTTAATCACAGGAGTGTAAAGTTAGTTCTTGAACTCATTAATAATTCATGATGAGAACACAAAGGAAATCACTACTGTGAAGGTTTTGATATCCTGTCTTAATTTGCATAGATTTTGGCAATTTTATTACTTTGTTTTCTCCACATTTAACGATCAGTTTGAGAAGCTATTAATATCAAACACTCAAAAGAGTGTGTTATCAGGTATCCAAACACCTTGAAATGGGTAAAAAAAAAAAAAATTGGCAGCGCCTTGTTTTTCAACACTGTTCTTCATGTTTGATATCTTACTTACAAAAATATGAAGATTTTATACTGCAGGCTTAAAATAGGACATCGCGACAGAACCCCTCCTGTATCCCCAAACGATTTCCTGCACCTCAATTTCTCACCACCAAAACAACAACAACAACAACAAAAAACACCAAACCAACAAATAAGGGTGTCCTTGCTTGGCCCCTTTTTAACTTACTCATCTTGTAGAATAAGTATAAATCTGAAGATGCCATCTTTATAGGGTCCTCCTCTGATAAATATTATCCCATGCCAAACTAGACGTATAAATTCATGTTAAAAAAAAAGGCATAACAAGTATTTTTAAAAAAGTGAAAAATAATGTTATGAACTTGAAACAATTATGGCTACTTATAATGACAGTGCCTTGTTATTGCGCATAATAAATTATGTTCTGTACATTGCACGATAGTCGTGCGAGACACTGGTTGTTTTTTAAACATGAACAAGTTCCACCCACTTTTCATGTCAAGCTGTCCAAGTTTTAGTTTTTACTGGCTCAGTTTCTAAATTTGCTAAAAATAAAGTTCTCAAAAATCTATGAAAAGGTGTTTATAGACCTTGTGCAGCCTTAAAGTCCTAAATTCCTTCTCTATTTTGCAAACAACAGAGCCTTGATTGGTAATGAACTATTTTGAGCTAAGTCATACATCCTTGATCAGCAGAACGTTTTGCCTTTGTTTACGAAGTTTGTTGACAATGGCTTCTTTTCTTCTTTCAAAACTTCAAGTTTTCTAGTGTTTTTTTTTAGGTAGAAACAAGCATCATCTAGTCATAAAATCCAAGGAAAAGCTGGCATGTTGTATTTCCAATCAATATAAGTTTTCGTTTTTGGCTCCCAAATTCGCATTGTTTGAATTTTTCATTTACCAGCAAAAATCCATTTGTCGGTAGTCAATTTTGCAAAAAAAAATCTATATATACAAAAGGAAAAAGAAAACTGTTAGGGTTAAATCAAACAAACGTAAAAAAGGAGAATAGAGATGAGCAAATTAGTGTTTGCAAAAAAAAAAAACATTTTTGACAATTGATGAAGATATAAAAACAACACTAAAGTCTTCCCTCTCTCAATTTCTGCCAAGCATGGTTTTTAGTGTAATCTTTCCTAAACACATTTTGTTACAATTAATTTTCTTTATTCTCTTTTACTGACGTTTTTCAAAATCATATCATGTCAGTTCTCAACTTCTTTGCATGAGAACAAATTTTGATACTGAAAAGAAATTGTATCTTTTTATTCAAAACTATTTACTAATAATTATATATAGATCAAATAACGAAAAGTAGACTTTGGCAAAACAGTGTGTGAAAGTGTACTAATTTTTTAAGTTATCATCCTGATGAAAACTTACAACCCTGGCTAATACTCTTGGGACACTACCAAAATAACTCTGCAATAAAATGCATTCCCCCTTCCCCCTAGTGCAATGTTGACCTCATGGGTACAAAATTATTTTCTGGGCAATCAACATTGCTGTGAGGAGGGGGGGGGGGGGTTGTAACTTCACAAATTATAAATAAACATGCATTTAACTTCTGCATTTAACAACTCCTTCTCAATAACATTGGTTTGTGCTCTTTAAATCTGTATGCTCTCAAAACCTATACAGTCAACCCTACTCTATTAAGCAGTTACCCTTGGGGAATACCCAACTGACCACTTATAATATGAATGGGATTAGTTTCTAGAGAAACTGTGGTGCTGCGTCGGGGGGGGGGGGGGGGGGGGTGAAACACGAGAATTTAGTTTTAGTATTATTTTATAAGGTAAATTGATCACCGTAAAGATTCAAATAGCTGACACTTCGAGTGCTAGCCCTTCGTCTGAGCAAATCGAGGAATTGTGGGTTGTGTGTGGTTTTATATTAATAGTAAATGGTGGAGCTACACTATTGGTGGAAGTTTGGTGACATGAAAAAACAAAAAAATTAATGTAAATTAGTTGAATGAAAAGCGTTCCTTGATTAACAGATCAAGGTGGTGACCCTAGCTTTACAGTAAATATGGGGAGCAAATTCAAGGGATTTGTTAAATGACCACTTAATAGAGGGCCGTTTAATAGAGGTTTGACTGTAATATTATTGCACATTAAGGAGTCTCTTCTCCACTTCAACTGTTGATCACAATAATCAATGTGAATTAAGAACATATACCAATTATTATTGAGGCAGAGTATAATTGTTAAATGCAGAAATTGTTAAAATTAAAAAAAATTAATAATATTAAGTAATACTAAAAATTGGTGACATAGCCCCAGCCCCCCCCCCCCCCCAAGGTATAAAAGGGCTAAGTTACGTACGCCCACTTCTCATGTCGAACTATCTAAGTTCCAAAATGACAGCAACTTCAAAATGTCATTTAGCTAGCAAGCCACCATTAACCTGTCAATCTACAGTTTTCTCATCAGCTGACCTTGACAGCACTGATACATGTATTTCAAGTTGAGAACATTGTAAAGGAGATGCACAGAAAGTTCTTGTGCCATAGGAATACAAAATAATCCGTAGATGCATGCAAGTGAGACCATTTTTACGTTTTACTCATTTTATGTGCTGCTTGACCTTGAAATCTCCCCAAAAAATCTTCTATGAGGTACAACTTTCAGCTACAATAAAATATAATTAGCTTTGAATTCTATAACACTTCTTGTTTCATGCCTCAAAAGCATAGTCAATTTAAACTTTAGCTCGCAGCTCACTAAAGAAATCCATATGCCTCGGTGATTGATTGGTATCTGCCAACAAAGTAGGACTGTCCAGCCCCATTTTATACTGCAGGTTCGCCTTTAACTGACAACTACTCTATGACTAATAAACCAATGAATTTCAACTGACCTTGCAACGACTTAAGGGATGGTATTGCATACACCTCACCAAGAGGATTTTGACCCAAATGCTTGCTGCAATGAAAAAATACAGTAGTCTGAAGTGTCAGCCACTCTCTCTCCCTACCCCCTGTGGGCACCAGTGAGAGAGCGTCTAAATTCTGAATGTTATAATGCTGTCCGGTGACGACAGGATGCATGGCGTGAGAATGGAAGGCACTTTTCGATTGGTTCCTACAACTTTTTCCTAATGGTCACAAAAGGCAAAGACTGTCAAAGTATTGACAGGAGGTGTCAACATGACACCAGAAAGGGAAGCATGCCAACTTCTTTATTTGGTTCCCTGCTGTGTGCTTTATCAAGAATTATGTTTTCTTTGGTTCTATAAGTCAAACAAGATACATGCAGCTAATAGATATTTTGCTAAAAAACCAAAAGAACATACAAAGTTATGTCAGAAGTTTCTTGAATCTGGAGTGGTGATGTCAATCTAAAGCCCCCAAGCCGTATATAACAGAAACATCATCAATGGTTTACTTCTTTGCAAGTCTGTTCAACAAGTTAGTTTCGTCATTGGAGAGGACTTTTCCCACTTGCAGCATGGGAAATTTACCAATACTAACCAATGAACAAACAATTCCTGACACTACGTCATAGGCTCGTGCGCGGTCAACACGCTGCATGTGGGTCTTAAAAAACTGAGGTGCTTAAAGTGCTGTAGTTTTGTTTTCATACCTGAACATCAGGATCTGAAATAATTACAAAGTTAACATGGATTTTACAGAACTGCTAGTTATTGAATTTGGTTTGTCCAAAGTTATAAGTATGACGTGTGGAAAGAAGTACAGAAAACTGCGAGGGTTAATTATCGGGTAAAGACCTGTTCGTTTGTTCACTGACTGAGGATCGGGAAAGAGTTTGTGTTTGAAATTGCACCATGTATGTCATTGACTTGATGAGGTTTGGTCCTATTGAGGACCCAAACACTACATCAAGGACAGTTTGTATCATTGTTGCTCCGATAATTTCTCTTATGAATGATTTTTTGTTGACAAAGTTTTACATAAAAAAATGTACTAAGCTTAACTGTAATGCTGTCTTGTTAATCAGTTTTAATATCTTTTAGGTTAACATTTTTGTATTTCGTTGAGGGTACATGTAATTGCATTGCAAACATTTCCTTAAATCTAATACCATTCAGTGTAACCTAGACGACATTGAAACTTTCCCCTGCTGACTCCATTTTCTTCAGCAAAGTCATAGTCTTGTCATGACATGACATGGCCAACAGATGGTATGTGGCAATAAACATATCTTGACAAAGTGTTGAACCAAAACCTTTTTCTAAATTTTCACATGCTCTGGTGTTTTTTGGTCTGCAGTTACCCACATGTAAGTCTTGGATTTCTTCTCCACAGTCAGGACACAAATTACTTGGCTTGATCTGGGCAAGAAAACAACTCTCAGGAAAGGTTTTTGTTGGAGCCAACATTTCATGCTCACAATGGCTGAGCACAGAGCACGTGGAATTTGCAAGGTGCTCATCACTTTTTCGCACCAAAAATTACATGTCTGATTCAAATATTGCAAATTTATCACTTAAATATAATTAAACTTGACTAAAAAAGTGAAGGTTGAATTGTGGAAAGTCTAGCGAGGATTTTGATTTATCAGTTTTCATCTTCTTCTGGCTTGCATGACAAAGCATGACATCAAACATGACAAAGTACAGAGCAATCATGCGCATGGCTCGCAATTTTACATTCTCATCATTCTCAGACTGAAGTTACTTTTTCCAAAAAAATAAAGTGTGCCAAAGTCCTGACTACATGTATGTACATGGGGTATTTATCATTATTAGTTCTCAGTTGCTCTTTTGTATCAACTAAGATCTATTGTTTATCTTCTGTTAAAAATATCATTTTCAGGGAGAATTGCCCACAGTTACATTTTTGGTTACTATTTGATGACCTATACTACTGCTGTAACATCTAATGTGATGTGATTGTCTTAAATAGTTACTGTTTTGCGGTATTATTATAAACAATTGGTTCCCATAGGCGTATGAGGGAGGGGGGCTGGGGGGGCTGCAGCATATAAACAGACAGAGAACGACAAATTTATGTTGTGGTCCGCCAATCCGGGTGGGAATGATGATGTAGACCCGCAGGGATTGAAACTAAGGGCGCATTTGTTTTCTACGTATTCTGCCCATTCCAAAAACAGAAAACCTCAAAATATTGCACCTATTCCTCTCGTAAAATATGGAAAGAAGTCGCTACTTTGGCTATGTGTACCTGGAAAAATTTGGGTGTGTGACAATGTAAACAACATAATTTTGTTTAATAGCGTACGTATTCTGATTTCAGAATGACCATAATATGTCCCAAAAAATGCGCCCTAAGTACAGCATTTGGCATTTGAATGTGTGGTTGGTATCTGGTCGTGGTCGATTAAAATAGTATGTGCCAAGAATGCGAGATGTAGAAGCTCATTCTCGGATCATTCACAGCGGTAGAAAAGTAAAATGTCAGCGAGTGCTAGAATCATCATCATGACAAATAAACATGATGTCACGAGTTTCAATCGGGCAAATAAAGTTCAGCACCCCCGACAAAATTTTTCCCGTACGCCGATGTTGGTTCCTCTTTTATTTAATACAGTCGTTCTATCCTCTCATTAATAAAACATTGTCAATATGATTTTATCCCTTTCCTCAGTTGTCTTGTTTATAGTGCTGTTTTTCTTGTAGACATGTGTTGGCCTTTAAATGCCAAATAAGAACAAGGAATGTTTGCCATTTAGAAATCGATAAAATCACAGATAATCCATAAACAGCGGAAGTAAAGTCGCACGAATACCGCTCACAATCTAGATGGTTGTTATAAGCATGGGCAGGAAAAAAATCACAAATTTTGGTCAGCTTTTCTTACTGGATTTCCAAGGGCCGAGTTGCATAAGAGCCAATTTTAATATCTTCAATCCACAAAAAATTGGAAAGTTTTTGAGATGTGGGCACTAATTATTGGAAATTTTTTGAAATTTGGGAACTTTTTTATGTTGTGTTGACAGATTGATTACTTAATAAATAAACAAAAATAATTAATTTGCTCTAGTGTGACCTGGGCTGTAAATCTGCTAACACTTTTAAGTCACAACTTAAAACCTATCTAATTTGCAGGGCAACTGTATTTAAGTTTAATATGTCTAATAATTTTTCTTTTTTTAATTTTATTATTCTCGCATATTATTGTTGTATCATAGCAGTATTATATATGGTAGTATTATAGTAGCATTACAGTCTATAGTTTTCATCTCTGATTTCTTGTAGGATTTTTAGGTTCTCTGTTAGGTTACTGTAAGAGCATTGAGACTTTGTGAAATGCTCTAAATTTATATTATTATTTATTAAAATTCTTGCACAGAAAATTAATGCATCCAAAATGAAAGCTAATTACATGTATTTCCTGAAAATTTCAACCCAGTCTTTTAAAATTATTTCATTTTTATTGTTCACAAAAGAAATGCCGAAGAGTTGCCTAGAAGACCACAAGCTAGTTGAATTCGTAACAAAAAGAATTATTTTGGCTAACCCTTTGAGCAATTTGTTTCCGTCATGTCAACCAGAAAAGCTTTCACAGAAACTAAACATTATGCATTGTTTCCTAGTAAATTGAAGGGTTCAGAGCATAACCAACCAATGTCGCTTTTTATTTTTTTCTCGCTCAAATTTGCCCCATTTTAACGCACAACAAATAATATAATCACAAACCCTTGTTGAATTTGCACTAACCCTAAGGAATATGACTAATTTCACCTGAAAAAAGCAGAGTTCTGGCCCTCTAGTGCTTTGACTGTACATTCAGAACATAATTTCAACCTCATTGCAAAGCAGATTGGCTGTGAGAATATGTGATTGCAATACTCCTGATAGGCACCAACAACCTGAACGAAAATACCGTTATTTACATCTCTGGCTTGCTTATTGATCGCGAGCTTGCTATGGCAACACGTTGTCTATAGCATGCATGTAAGCCAATATGTTTAAGGCATGCTTGGTGAAAATCCTTAAGTCTCTGGCACCTCTCAAAGAAATGAGTCGTGTCCTTGTCGCACTGCCTTGTATCCAAAACGCTATTCAGCGCTCAGGGTGAAAATGGGCCGTGGTGGAGAGGACAAGCTGACAGGAAAGTCTGGAATCACTTCGGATCAGAAAAGGGGCAGCATTGTGAATTGTGGGCCATTTCCCATCCTGTGCCATGGTCAAAATGTCCGATATCCAAATTGCTTCCAGACTTATAATACCTTCTGTATTTTGTTTGGGCGGAATATCCCTGTTCGTTTTAGCCATTGATATCCTGACATGCTTTGCAATAGTAGCAGTCGAGATAGGTTGGCTATGCATTTTTAACTACAATCCTAAAAATTTTGTAAAGGTACAATATATGTCTATCACTTCATATTCTTTTGAAAAGACAATGGTCAACGAAAACAAACATTTTCACATTTACATGTGACTTACAATTCCATGATGATGGCATGTTCCCGGAAGAAAGATTGAAAATCTTGAACCATCGTGCAACTTTTGGTTTCTGCTTCACCATGGATTCTCTCTTCGTCTGTTTTTGTCATGAATCCGGTAATCTCACATACGGATCGCGCTAATTTTGCTCTGCCGGGGTATGAAGGAATCAGCTTCCTTGCAATTTTTAGTCTCTCGCCAAACGTTGAGTTGGGAGAGCAGCGTAATCTTCGATATCGGGGACTAACAGAGCAGGCATTTTCATACATTTCAGGACCATTTTCTTCATCATTGTCGACACCGAGTGAGCCAACAGGGCTTATTGGAGGCATGTCAGAAGCCGCAAAAGTAGCCAGAATGACTAAGTACACCGGCTGCACGAAAGTTACCTCCTTCTTGTCTGTCTTGAGTGGCTCGCAGTGTGTCCGACTCCGGTGGAATGTGTACTTTAGTGTCAAATTTCATTGAGAGGTGGTTAGATGAATGGGCGTGAAGGACGTGATCCTTGATCTTTTGCCACGCGAAAATAAGCCACGAGAAATTGTCCTAACAATCAAAGGGCTCTTAAAGCCATCTCGTTAAAGCGTTAGAACGTGAGGTTAATAAAAACAAAATAGAAGAATTGATAGTGAATATGGTAAAGATGCCGTTGTAACGCACCTTTAGAATAAGTCTACTTAAAATACGTACATGAAAACATCACATGATGCAAATCAGCCAATAGAAATTTATGTTCACGAAATGGGCGTAGTTTACATTTTCAAAAAAAAAAAAACAACTTTAACATGCAAGGCTGATCAGACAGCAAATTTGTTCTATTTATTTTAATAAGATATGCCCGATATTTCGGTTAGACAAAACTAACCTTCATCAGGGGCTAGGAAAGCTTAGTGAAGATGGAAACAAACGGTTACAATATTTAAAATGGGCTAAGATAAATTGCTGGCACACGATAGGCTAATAAACAAGTAACGGTCCAACTATATATTGCTACTGTTTGTTCTAGTGGTCCTTGCATTTTTACAGAAGTTATTTACATTTTCACGCTAGTGACTAAAATGGGGTCCTATTATTTGGTTATACAATAGACGTGTTTAGAAAATGTTATAGGCTGGGCCTTATCATTATTATTATTATTATTATTATTATTATTATTATTATTATTATTATTATTATTATTATTATTAATTTATTATTTTTTTTTTTGCAAAAGGAGGGGAACCCGTGCACCTCTGCTAACAACTTCTCTGTACAGCATTGGGGGATCTGTTCTCATCAGTGCCCCACTTTTTCAAGACCAAAAGCCAGAATAGTCCTAAACTTCGACGACTAAGGAGAGCTTTTTTTCACAAGATTTGGTGCCGTTTTTTCACCACAAGCAAGAAAGCGTCTGGTAACTATCTGTCTTCGCTTTGGTGAGTGCGTGCTTTTCAATTTTGTGGTTTTGGTTTTGGTCTCACGAGTTTTCTCGCCCTCGCGTTACGTGGAGATGGCCGCGAGTCCTGCACACCAGCCGTTCTTACTGTCCGCTTGATAGCGGAGGAAAACCTGGATCTTGACTCGCTCAGTATAGCGCAGTCGTTACCGAACTTTAAGGAAGAAATCGTTGGGATTGTACCCCTCTACGGAGGAAAGTGCTTCGACATCAGCCTCCGATCTACAGAATCAGCCACGCGGTTCGCGGCATCGGGCTTTGACTGCGAAAGCCGCGTTATCCCTTTACGCCTTTTAGGGCAAAAAGCACTACATGTGTCATGCTTCATTCCCGTTGAATTCCCCGATGAAAACCTGCTACAACTCGTGGAACAATACGGCGACCTCAAAGCTCGAGCAGTCCGCCGGCTTTGCTTCAAAGCTACGGGCTACAAGCACATCGAGAACAGCATCCGTGTCGTAGAATTCACACGTTTACAAAAGGCAGTGTCACGCAAATAATAATAGTCACTCAAGGGCTCGAGTTATTTTTTAAGTACACGGGCCAGCCAGTACTATGCTACCGGTGCCAGTCCTCCGAGCTCGTTGTTAAAGACTCCCCGAAGGCGAAACGCCGCGAGGCGAACCGCGAGGCTCCAGCGCCCGGAGGTGGGGGGGGGGGTGGACACCAGAGGCCCCCCGGCCCCCACTACAGCAACCAGCAACGACACTCCCCCTGTAACCACAATAGGCCATTTGCACGATAGCGTCATTTGACTACAACTACCAGAACTCATTTCGTTTTTCCTTTCTTATTTAAATTTTGTAATCCCAGTGAGGTTTAAATAACAAAGGCCCTAATTTGCACTACAAAATAAAAAATGAACCTCCGTGCGACCCTTCTTATGACTTTTACAAAAAAAAGAAATAGTTATTGTTGAAACTGCATGTCTTAAAGTATTTAACAAGTAATGAAGAATTAAATTTCAACTTGCATTCGCCTTTCATGTTCTCAGATAAAGCATTTTCTACTTCACCCTATACTAGTTACTGAGCGTGAAGGGTCCATAACCCGGGATCACAAATCCCATTTCCCACACACACAACACACACACACATTCATGACCAGCAAAGCCGCGTAATCAACTGACTCGAACTCACGTAAGCGTGCAAACATTAACTTTAAAATACATTGATTACCGTTACTCCTTGTTTTTACATTGCCTTACATAACTTATGGTATCAGTCGTAAAAAGTTCGTACGGGTCACAATAAGTCAATATTCATCCCGGGGGGGTACTCAGCAAAGTTTCGTACGGGGATGCTCCGCCTCGAGGTTCAAACCCTTACCCTTTCATATACCGATTTTGACAGAAAAGGTACCCCTTTCATATACCTTTCATTGAAAATGGTACCCCTTTCATATACCTTTCAATAAAAATGGTACCCCTTTGAGAGCCTTTAAGTGTGTCTGTTTGAGATATTTTGAAAGGCCATTTTTATAATAGTTAAATGGCAGTTTTCCCTACCTTTTTTATGCTTCAACGGCGTGGCTTCGCTTCCCTTTCCTATTCTTCGTAAAATCCCTACCCTTTCATATACTTCAACTCGTGAAATCCCGACCCTTTCATATACCTCTAGCCTCAAAAAGGTACCCCTTTCGGGCGGAGCATCCCCGTATAGCCCATTATAGGGAGTACCCCCCCCCCCCCCCCGGGTTATTCATTCCAAGTACGAAAACAAATTCAAAACTGTAACTGCAACACGAACGTAACTCACGGTGTTTACTGTATACACGGTACCTCACCCCTAGAAATATATTTTCAGAATTAACTCTATGTACATTGAATAGTTGAATGGTAAAATATTTCTTGTTTTCAACGTCGCGTTTGTGAGTTTATTTTTAGAGATTTGAATTTACAAAATGGTAATTAGATGACGCCAACCCGGGACTTTGCCATTATTTCTACGCCAATTTACAATGCGCAGTTTACAGCTTTAGGATAATAATTTGATAAATACTAAAAAATAAACTGTGGAAAAACGTAAGAATTCACTAGCATCCGTGAGATTTTCAAAACAGATCACTACATCTGTACAAGCCATTGTCGTGATGCAATCCCGAACGCCATTATGAAACAACGGATCAGGAGGTTCTTCAAGCTACAAGAAACACTACTCAAAAACAGAATAAAACAAGGAGCTAAAACATAAACTGCAAGAAGTCATTATTCCAGTAGAGATACGGCAGCTTCAGACTTTGATCTTAGACACTTACATCCGTGATAAAGATCCACTTTCTCACAAGTCTTGCACACCGCAGACTTAGACACTAAATCACCGGCTGAGAAATTGACTGATCCAAGCATATTCATAAAAATTAACAAAAACTGCAGCCGATCACTACTTATCTTGCAACAAAAGTTAGCCAAAGACGCCCCAACATATGCCAAGAGAACTAGCATAACGAAGGCATAGAGAAACAATAATTCTATAATGGCAGTGAGTGTGCACAGCATGTAAACTGACCTCCTGTCATTAAAGAGATTTATATCCCAAAGATCAAAGAGTCATACAATACATCGAGCATTTGTCAAAGCTATTCTAGAGGTTTCTTTATACATTTTGCAACTAGCGGGAGTCGTGTTTGGCCTGTCACTTTTATAATACTGATATTCTCAAATTAATATATGTATCGTATGTTTAATAGATAAAATACTACATGTAAAGAAAGCCAAATTTAAAAAACGTGAAAAGTATGAAAAGTATGATTTTCTAGTACTTAGGAAACAAAACTCTTTCACCCCTGACGAAGTTAACTTTAAATATATATAACCAGTTATTCAGATTCCCGTTTTGGCGATTATAAATAACACAGGAATGAATGATCGTGCCAGTGGAACACTCAAAAAGGTCTTTAATATCTGAATACACATGCATTCCAAAGATATCCATAACGGAAACTAGTGTAGTAATTAACCCTTATAACATATCTATGATAAAAACACTCAATTACAAATCAAATCAAAAGTTTATTAGCATTCCCATTTACATACATGGTATTGCCTATTACACTAACAGATTAAACTAGAATATAGTGATTGCAGTCCTTGCTAACAGAGTGTTTAGTCTCTCTGAAGCTTCATATATAAAGTGACCCACCTGTGTCAACATTGTTAAAAAAGAAATTAATTCTATATGTATTTTGTAGGTTCAAAAAACTTTTACAATGTAGTGAATTTCTTAGGTCAGAATATGAAACACAGTCGAAAAAGAAATGAATTTCTTCTTCAACGTCATTTGGTAAGCAGCATTCGCAGTGCCTCAAATCTCTTGGAATTTTTGGTTTTGCATGTCTACCCGTTTCAACACGTAGGCAATGATTTCCTGTTCGAAACTTAGCCAGTGTTCGTCTGTGTTTCATATTTTTTATTACGTCATAACAGTTACTAGAACTTCCTGTGTCATTTGTGAATTTAGAATAAAAATTAAGCTTGATGTTTAGTTGAACAAGCTTCATCTGATGTACCTTAGATTCTGATTCTATATTATTAATAATTCTATTTAAGAAAATTTTCATGGATTTCTGACTATTTTCCACGAAAAGAGAATTTGTATCTGATATACCTTGGAAGGTTTCTAAAATTTTGTTTATTGAGGTCATAAAACTCGGAATGTCATGCAATGCAAGGGTATTTGATATGGATAGACACTGTTTTGCAATTACTACTACAAACAGACTCAGTAGATGGGGTTAAACGGATGTTTATTCAAAATTGATACTGCACAAGAGACAACACCCTAGACCGCCAAACCCAAAGGGGAAAAAAGAATGAAATAAGGGTTTGAGAAGAAGAAGTTACGATGTGGGAGAGAGTCTGGTTGTGATAGAATGGAGAATTTTAAACTTATTTTCGTTGGAAAGAGTGAGATAGACTAAATATGCGTCACTCTTCCAATCGCCATGCGATTTAATAAAAGCTGTAGGCGCTCGATTACAAAAAGCAAATGTAGCGCCCCCGCGACGAAAACTGTGCGAGGAATACTGTGCGGGATTAAACCCAATGACTGAAAGTGACTTCTTAATAAAAGCGTTATACTGGTGAGCCAAGATAGGCTTGTTCGATCCCCGAGATTGACAAACGAATAATGGTGGAGGGCGACAATTGTACACTAGCTAAATACTGCCTAAGCGCGGTGACAGGACAAAGGGGCGAACCGGGAATAAACGGCAAGGGTTTCTAAAACCCGCTCCCGAAACTGGAGTGTCTCCGTGCGCGTGATGCGCAACAAAACCCCTTGCGGTGTGAAAGTCACGCTAGATAGCGTCAAAAAATACGCCTGGGAATCGCCAATTTCAGACAACTTATACGGTACTAAATTAGAGATACGTAAAAAAAAAATAAGGCTACTAAAAATAAAGCACGCATGCAGACGTGCAAATGATTATCTAAATCGAAAATACGGGACAATTGTAAAAGGATCTCAACAGTGATCGGTTCTTTTCGTGCGACACAATCACCCAAGATCCGACGCACCGCTCGTTTGGCAAGATAAACGTCATAATCGTGAAGAAAGGCAAAACTGGCACCACACGAGCGGTTAATATGTGAAATAATGCTCAAATAATTAACGATCGAACGGTATGACGTTAAAGAACGTGACAAAAAAAACTAAATAAAGCAAATAAACGGATTTGGAAACTGGAAAAGGTAAGAAATCGAAATATTGGCAAAACAATAAATATGTTCGCATATAGCATCTCATAGAGCGCTTTGTGTAGTCGCAAAAAGCATGGACCTGAATAGTTCCTAAATACTGCTAGCGCTGCAAAGCGTCGATGTGATCTGAGAGATTAAATTGAAAAACAGAAAGAAAAAAAATCAATAAACTTAATAAGGATTTATGAAAATAAATGGAAGTAGCTACTTAATATACATTAAAAACGAACTTAGAGTCGCTAGGAAATACTTGGGTAAGGTTCAAGGTAGCTACGGCATGCTGCACATAGTCTGAGTACGAGGAGAACGACTCAACGCATCCGCTAAAACGTTAGACTTCCCGCTAATGTAACGCGCAGATAAACGGATATTGTTAAGAGACAGCAACAACCAAAGTTCACGTAGACAACGCTGCATGAAGGCGTTCGTTGAACGTTGATTGTTCAGTGCGTATACACTGACCTGATTGTAAGCAGTTCGAGCTGGTTAATGTTCAAATGTTGACTAGCAATAAAAGGAGGAAACTTGGCATGGAAGAATTCCCCAAAAGAGTCCCAAAACACACTGCACCACAAGCATCAAGACAAGCATCACATGCCAACAGTTCTGGATCGGACACAGTAATGGCGGTCGGAATCACTGAGACACCATTGTAGTGTTGCTCTTGCTTTCACAAAGGATAACACAGGAATGAATGATCGTGACAGTGGAACACTCAAAAAGGTCTTATCTGAATACATGCATTCCAAAGATATCCATAACGGAAACTAGTGTAGTAATTAACCCTTTTAACATATCTATGATAAAAACACTCAACTGCATCACCTTCCTGACTCTTCAACGAACCAGATACAAACACGAATAAAAAGTCAGCAAAGATTGTTTGTGAAGCAAAGTAACAGGTGAAGTTAAATCGAATTTAAGAACTCTACTAACTTACCGTTTCCTAAACACAGATTTTAAAAGCCCGTAATCGTCACACTCGTCGGACTCCATCCTCAAACACGTGCAGACTGCACAATCGGTCAAACCTAGGGGAGGGGCTCGAAACGCAACATTCATATATTTTCCAACTAGGGTTGAGTGAGGCATGAAGTGGAACTTGAAGACAGTTTGGACAATAAAGTTACTGTTTCGTGTTTTTGTTTCGTGCCATTTTAAAGTTATTTCTGCTTTTCTTTCTTTGTTTTTTTTTTTTGTAAAAATCGTAAGGAATTATTTTTCTGTTGTTTTTTTCATCCGCATTTTATCATCCGCATTTTGTTATCCGCATTTTATTATCCGCCGTCCGCCGTCCGCCATCCGCCATCTGCCGCCATCCGGTCCGCGTTTTACAGAACGGTGAACTCTCATAACTCATAATTCTCATAACAGTGAACTCCGAGACGACCGGCACAACAGTCATTTGTATTCCTGATTCAACTCCAGACACGTCCTCAAACGAACCAGTGACTGTTATCATAATACTGATACGTTTTTACAACAACGTACAATAATTCACTCACTAGTTTTCTCGTTGTTTATGTTCATATTGGCGCCAGAACAGCAACCATAACTATGGGAACTATACAAACCTCCGGTCAGGAAGTAAAATTGCAGTTTAATACCGATGCCTTGGATTTTATTTATACTTGCCCAGAAATCCGCAAGCATTTCCTTCCAGCAAATTTCAGCTGTCTCCGCGACCCGCAAAAATATCCTCCCGCAAAACAAATTCAGTCGCACAATCCGCATAATATCCTTGTGCACGGTAGCTAAATAAACAAAACTATGACGTCGTTCCCATACTATTGCATAATCAAACCGTAATAGCAATGAATCAAAATAGAACAAACGCAATTTTGCTCTGCCATATCGCTCATATTAAAACACAAACTTTCCCGTCCCATTTAACTTTCTTAAAACGTCTCCATTCGTAAAAATACACCGTGAAATTCTCAAACTGCGTTTGCCAAAAAAAAAAAAACGCAATGCAGCTTTAATGGCTTTACGACAAATGATTGAAACTGATAGGTAACGTGAGATATCGAAACTTAAGAAGAACTTAATACCTTTGCGGTAACGTAATGTAAGATATGACAAGTTCGTCACAAGTTTTGACATCCCGATACCCAAGGGAAATTAACAATAGGTCCGGGGGTGCTCCCCAAAAATTTAAGGAGCAGTATGTGATGCCCTTCTTGAAATCCTAACCGGTTTAACCAACCATATCCTCAATGCCCTAATATAGCTTCTATAAAGAAGAAACAACTAACCCCCCCGGACAAAAGTCCACAAAAATTTGTTAACAACTTTTGTCCCCATATTCTAGTGACTCCTATATCTCGTTATGCGCGCATGCGCTTTAACGAGATAAAAATGGCACCTACCATTCACACCTCGTAAAATTGCTGCACAGTGGACTCAGTCATCCTGTACATGTAGTTTCCAAAGCATTCCTTGCATTCATATAAGCTTTTGTACAACTGTACCTATTTATAGGGTACCTGTGATTAAAGCTTAATATGTTGTGCGAAAAAAATGTAGACGAAAATCGTTTCTTTGGTTAAAAAAATAGGCCTATAAAACGATCAAGTTGACGACAACAAGCAACTTAAGGTTTAACGTTTAAGCTTATCTTTAAAGACTGCCGCTATTTATAAAAAAAAACACTATAAGCATAAACGTTTTTTTTTTTTTGGGTTACCTGAGGGCTTGTCCGAATCAAAAAAAAGTATCCAGCAAACGTTTATAAAACGTACGTAAACAATCATAAAGAGATATAAACACCATAAGGGATGTCCGCCGTTGAGTAATAGGGAACTTAAGATACAGGCGTTTTCGCGGCGACGGCGACGTGAAGACCGATTAGGAATGGGGCGAGGTCGACTGCGCATGTTTTCCTGCCGTCGCCCACACGTCGGCGACGTGACAACAGTGATTTTGCCGTCGTACCGAAAACGTGGGTAAGTTTGCCATGATTTTCCCTTTATTGTTAACTTATGCACAGTTTAAACGCTGTCTTTTTTTTAACAAGTCCCTTTTTGTGCTTTTGGAAACTTCATTTGATGATATGACAGATAATTACAGCGATTTTGCTCTTTCCTGTACAGACCGAACACAAATCGATATGACCGACGGTGCCAAGTCAAGGATAAACAAGGGTCAGCAAGCCGTCTCAGCAGCATACAGAGGCACTTTATTCCATCTACCCGGCTTTCCTGATCTAGCTTTTACACCGGTGGGATCTGCAAAACTTCAGCAAGAACAGGAATGTCTTTCTTTTCAAATCTTAATTCTGCCTTGCACTCAGCTTCGTTCATGTTCTCAAGGTCGAAGCGAGGATATTCACCGTAAGGAAAACTAGGATTTTTCGGCTGCAACATTTCATACAGAACTATGAAATCTTTATCATTAATAAGTTTAGCGTCGTAGTAAAGAATAAGAAGTAAACGAAACTCTTCGAAACTAACCATACTAAGGCAGCGAAACAACTTAAATTCACAAAGCAACCTCAATGACTCGACGAAGTCGCGAAGGACGTCGTCAAAATCTTAACAACTTAAATTTTGGCGCGAGAACGGCGGCCTCTGACCCAGTCTACCCCGGTTATCACGTCGCCGTCGCCGCGAAAACGCCTGTATCTTAAGTTCCCTAATGTCGTACCTCACTGAAGCGGTCTCCTGATTGGCTGATTGAAATCGTGGTTAATTATTTAAAAACGTTTTTTTACACTGAAAAGAAACTTGTAATCGTTAACGTTGTTAAACATATAAAGAGGATGTCGTTAGTCGAGAATGTGCAAAGTGTGTGATAGAGGCGTCTGATCACTAGCGATACCTCTGTACTTTTATGATATATCAGTGTTGACCGACAATAGTAAGTCATTGTTTAGCACAGCAAATGTAGAGAGAACTTAGGCTCTCAAAGTACTACGGTCCAGGGAGCGTAGCAAGAACCGATCAATTCTAGCCCACGTGTATCGATAAAGTGTGGAAAGGGAAGTGAAGCAAGACCTTTATTGGACTAGCAAGTGTAGCAAGGCGTTGCAAGCGTAGAAAGGCGTGACAAGCGTAGCAAGTCGTTTCATGCAAGTGTAGCAAGCGTAGCAAGGCGTTACAAGTGTAGCAAGCGTAGCAGGCGTAGCAAACGTAATAAGTGTAGCAAACGTAGCAAGTGTAGCAAGCTTAGCAAGTGCAGCAAGTGTAGCAAGCATAGCAAGTGTAGCAAGCGTAGCAAGCGTAACAAGCGCAGCAAGTGTAGCAAGCGTAGCGAGTGTAGCGAACGCAGCAAGTGTAGCAAGCATAGCAAGTGTAGCAAGCGTAGCGAGTGTAGCAAACGCAGCAAGTGTAGCAAGCATAGCAAGTGTAGCAAGTGTAGCAAACGTAGCAAGTGTAGCAAGCATAGCAAACGTAGCAAGCGTAGCAAGCGTAGCTAGCGTAGCAAGTACCGCAAGCGTAGCTAGCGTAGCAAGTGTAGCAAGCGTAACAAGAGTAGCAATTGTAGTAAGCGTAGCAAGCGTAGCAAGTGTAGCAAGCGTAGCAAGTGTAGCAAGCTTAGCAAGTGTAGCAAGCATAAGCGTAGCAAGCGTAGCAAGTGTAGCAAACGCAGCAAGTGTAGCAAGCATAGCAAGTGTAGCAAGCGTAGTAAGCGTAGCAAGTGTAGCAAGTGTAGCAAGCGTAGCAAGTGTAGCAAGCGTAACAAGCGTATCAAGTGTAGTAAGCGTAGCAAGTGTAGCAAGCGTAGCAAATATAGCAAGCGTAGCAAGTGTAGCATGCGTAGCAAGTGTAGCAAGCATAGCAAGTGTAGCAAGTGTAGTAAGCGTAGCAAGTGTAGCAAACGTAGCAAGTGTATCAAGCATAGCAAGTGTAGCAAGCTTAGCAAGTGTAGCAAGCGTAGCAAGTGTAACAAACGTAGCAAGTGTAGCAAGCATAGCAAGCGTAGTAAGCGTAGCAAGTGTAGCAAACGTAGCAAGTGTATCAAGCATAGCAAGTGTAGCAAGTGTAGCAAGCGTAGCTAGCGTATCAAGTGTAGTAAGCGTAGCAAGTGTAGCAAACGTAGCAAGCGTAGCAAGTATAGCAAGCGTAGCAAGTGTAGCATGCGTAGCAAGTGTAGCAAGCATAGCAAGTGTAGCAAGTGTAGTAAGCGTAGCAAGTGTAGCAAACGTAGCAAGTGTATCAAGCATAGCAAGTGTAGCAAGCTTAGCAAGTGTAGCAAGCGTAGCAAGTGTAACAAACGTAGCAAGTGTAGCAAGCATAGCAAGTGTAGCAAGCGTAGTAAGCGTAGCAAGTGTAGCAAGTGTAACAAACGTAGCAAGTGTAGCAAGCATAGCAAGTGTAGCAAGCGTAGTAAGCGTAGCAAGTGTAGCAAACGTAGCAAGTGTATCAAGCATAGCAAGTGTAGCAAGCGTAGCTAGCGTAGCAAGTGCAGCAAGCGTAGCTAGTGTAGCAAGTGTAGCAAGCGTAGCAAGTGTAGCAAGCGTAACAAGCGTATCAAGTGTAGTAAGCGTAGCAAGTGTAGCAAACGTAGCAAGCGTAGCAAGTGTAGCAAGCGTAGCAAGTGTAGCAAGCATAACAAGCGTAGCAAGTGTAGCAAACGTAGCAAGTGTAGCAAGTGTAGCAAGCGTAGCTAGCGTAGCTAGCGTAGCAAGTGTAGCAAGCCGAGCGTAGCAAGTGTAGCAAGCGGTAGCAAGCGTAGCAACTGTAGCAAGCGTAAACTACGGTGTAGTTTGAGCATTAGTATTTTTACTACTATAAAACTGTCTGTGAGTCAATGCAGAGCAAAAAGGCTAGTCATATAAATGCCCAAATTCCGTGCTATTTAAATTCCAAGAATACCAGGAAAAATATCCTCATTGCGATTTTTGGTACTTACTATTATCTTCCTGTTGGAGTACTTAAATACCCGCAGAGTCAATCTATTGGCATGTTTTATACCCCGGTGCATGTTACTCCAATTTTCCCGCTTACTCTACCCTTTTGGAAAGTGGCAGATCGAGCGGGCAGTATATATATTTTACTGCAGTTGAAATAGCTTCAGCGTAACGTTTTCCGCGCACTATAAGAGAAATCAGCGTTTAGGGCCTCTGCAGATGAGAAAAATTACATTTCGATTTTGTATGTGACAGGCAACCAATAGCAATCAATTGTTATCTATACAGACCTATATATATTTCCCACGAAAATTCGGGTTTTTTTTTAGACGTGTTGATTATTGGTGGCTTGTTGTCGGATGAACTTGAGAACTGGAGGCTAACTTGAAAACTCTTTGGTTAATTTAGCCTCCTGGCTCTAATGTTAATTTATATTTTATAAGTATTATTAGCTGTAGTTTTTCTAGTTTAGTCTGTTCTTGTAAAAATGTATACATGTATATCTGACTGAATTTGACAAAACATGCCCATTCCCGTCGCTGAAAATTTAGGGGGCTTGCCGTAACCTGATACGCTGCGACATAGCCCAGGGACAGGGCTAACAGCCGCTGGTTGTCTGGGGGTTGTGCGTCAAAACCACAGGGGTGGGGTGGGGGGCGTTTTGACACTTTGAGTTCCACTCAACCTGTTGGTCTGTTGTATTTAGAGTTAAAATCAGTTTAAATAGATGTTAGTGCAGTCAGGTTTAGTGAAAAAAAATTTAGCTGGCCTGTGGTTGGCCCGCCTTGGTCAGGGCTAACCGTGGGTGGGTGGCTGGGGAGCAGGTGTTGTGTGTTCAAGGAACAGGGGTGGGCAGGGGAGACTTTTTAAGGCTTTGACTGCAATTCAATTGGTTGGTCTCTCTTAGTCTTTGCAGTCATGTTTTGCCAAATCCAGGCAGATATCTATTGTTATGAGTAAAATAAATTGATTGATTGATTGAACTCAGAATTCACATACATGCTTTATTGTTCCCCTCGGGATTTTTCGACAATAATTACAATTTTAAAAATATATATATACAAAATGGTTAAAAATGTTTCATGATTAAAAATGTCCTTCAATATAAAGTACAAAACCATTTTTATCTTTATCTATATTTTGCAATAAACGATACTTATAGATAACAATTTTTAGTCAACTGTGCATTCGTGGGGCCCTTTGAAATGTCACTTCGAAACAAAGAAAGGTATGACGACTTGGGATAAAACGAAGTTAAAAATGTGATAGCTGAATAAATGATATTAGAAAATAAAAATAAAATAATACGACCATGGTCAGTTGACAATGAGATGGTGATTTCCGCTACTTATGCTCCGCATATGTGGCACAAACGTCTTTTTTATCAGTATCTGAGATAAGCCCTTTATTTTGTGCCAACTTTGTTTTATGTTTCTTGACCATAGGCACCGTAACTCATGCTCTCATAAGAGTTGTTAATGTTTGTGGCACTATATATTCCCCCTCCTCTCCCTCTTACGCTTCACCCTTAGACAATGATAAGGGCCAAGCAGGGAGCGGTTGCCATAAAATAACCATAGAACATTGGTAAGAATTTATTAAGGTAAGCCAGGGGTTTTTCTCCTGCTCTTTCGCTAAATCATAGATGAACTTGGCTGATAAATGAGTAGAATCCTCTGGTTTGCACATTGACATTCCGTTACCACGACCTTGCCGACGAAACTTCAAATGCTCTGAGAATGCTTTGGTGTCCGCTTGTATCTCTATCGACCTCAAGATACAATGTTAAAAACTATCGTAACCAGTTTCGCCCCCAGCAAATGTCACAGCATGATTTGTCACACAATTGCTACTGTGATAAAACTAAAATGTTGTTTACAATTAAGTAGAGTCCACCTTAGGTTTGGGCTGGTCGACAACCTTTCTCATTTTCCAGATGACTTGTTACAGGACATATTTTACACATATTCCTTGAAAATCAGTAGGCTACCCATCTTTATCCCTTTTATTTAGGTACCTTGCACTTGTTTAGTTTCCAAGGGATTTAAAGGAAGTTTTGTCAATAATAAATGGCACGGTGTTCGTACCCCAAAGGCCGTACAGTCAACGATCCACTAAACGCCTGGGGCGTGTATTTTAAATTTTGAGAGGGCATCTTTTAAAAGGGGTGTTAATTATAGAGAAGCGTTCATTAAATTTTCTTGGTAAATGAATGGGACAAAACACGTTCACTTTCCTTTCACTGGCCACACGGATATCAGAAACAGTAATAATACTGGCATGAAGAACGGATTTGGAGGGTTTGGTCCTAAACATCGAGAGCTAAGATTATGGTTGCTCTGCCTGATCATTCCTGGGACAAGACAATTTCAGCCAAAAGAAAACTTAAAATGCAATTCCGCTGCTTCGTATTTATCTCTACTTTTATAAGAGTCACTGAGTTCAAGGTTTTAGACTATCGAAAGAGAGGGGCGACCTGTCTCTGATTTCTGTGTATACATTGGAACACCGCCTAACGGCCACCCGTTAATACAGACACCACGTATTACGGCCGGCCACTTTTTTTACTTGAGACCTCGGCATCTTATTTATATGCCGCGCCAGATTATGGTGGCCCAATTGTGGCCGGATTAACGGGGCTCCGCTGTATATAAGGGGATGCGGCAATTAGTAATTAATCGATACAGCATATATTGCTATTTAGGTCTTTTATATTGTTGAAACGTTTGTATGTCAATGTGTCTCCAATTTTGTCACTGCGTATGCAAGGAGATGCACCGGCTTTAAATGTAATTACCACAAACTCCGTCCTGAAAACTTTGCTGACACTGAAAACATTGTATTTGAGAAAGTTTGAAGTTTTATTCACAGTGATCTGTTTCAATAAGCTCATTTTGAAGTTTTCGATTAACTTCATATAAAGTAACCATTTAATAAAAACAAAATAAGTATTGTCGTAAATCCAAAAATCACATATATAAGAACACAGTTTGTTTTGATGTGCTGCTAAACTTTTTGCTCTTTTGTGAGCGTTTTTAAAAAGGTTTAATTTTGTTTTTGCCCAAAATGTCTAACACCAACGTCCAAATCTAAACTCTCCCTCTTCACCCGGTTTAACCTCCAGTATAGAATGTCGGCGACCCCTAACACGAGATAACGCATAGACGCACTATGGATATGTGGGGTTTCATTTGGAGGACCGTATTCACAAGAAAGTTTAATGTGTTCAAAAAGTTGTTTTTGTTACATCAATGGTAAAAGTTGGGAGTGTCCACTTTCATAGTGAACTATTGTCACAAAACGGTCGGTCAGCTTCTCTGTCGATGAGCGCAAATATAGTTTTATACTGATTTCTAACTAACGTACCGTAAAATTCCGAAAGTAACGTTACTTTCGGAATTAGCAGCCTTGGGGCTCGCTATTTTCGGGGAGCAAAAACCGTTATATAAAGTTGGTGCGACTGAGCTCTTTTTTCGAAATAAAAGACGGAAATTCGTAAAAACAGTTATTAAAAATTGAGATGAAATTCGTTATTCCAACAACAACGAGTAGCTTTATTTGCATGACTATAAATCCTGACAGTACTGTATTGCAAAAGCATTACAACATAACAAAATGAAATTACAATAATATAATAAAGAAAGGGAAAGTACAATTAAGATACATCAGTCTGTATTGATAATTATAATTTGATTATTGCGGAGATCTGAGCATGAAAGTATGAATTTCACCATTTGAATATCTACAAAATAATTACGAGAGTTCATTAATTCATTGGTAGCTTCTGAAGGAGATAACTGTTTTATATTTGGTAGGTGATACCCTAGCCTGCGTGGCAGGCGTTCGAAGGGGGAGAATTCAGGCGTGCCCTTCGCGTTCTCGCGCTCCTGAATTCTCCCCCTTCCCTTTCGAGTGATACCTTATTTTCCTGTAAAATCCGTCCCTAAGAATTGAGTATTAAGGACATTGGAAAAGGAAGTGAATTTCATCTTCAATTTCATCAGATCCACAAAATTGAAAAAGTAGCCCGGTCGTCTTTCACCTTAGTTAAGCTTATCATTAGCTTTCTGTTCAGAGGGCTTCGCTGTACGGCTAAGCCTAATATATTAAACAATAAAATGTGAAAAAAAAACATTGCATCAAGTATTTGTGGTTGCTTATCCAATAATGCAAATCTTTTCACTCAATGCATTGAGACAAAATGAACTTTATTCAAACCTACAAGGAATATGGTCAGTTTACCCATGCAACTGAGCACAAATTTTGAACGTTTTCGAAAACATGTACAGGTAACGGATACTTTTCTGAAAACCAGAAGAGTGTCAAAAAGTGGACAGCAAACGTACATTTTTTACTAAAAATGCCTTATACATGTATACCTGTAACTCTTGAAAGAAATGCTCTTGCGCTTTAAAATTTGGCCCAGATGTGTAGTTTTAAACTTCCTACAATTCCATAAACATTAGTTTGGAATCAAAATCTGCTTTTTAATTCTTCTGAATTTTACAAACCAAGTGTCATAAATTTTGATAGTGTCCAAACCATTTCTGCTTTTTAATTCAGAGAGGGAGGCCAGATAAAGTTTGCTCGTGAATTTATATTCTGGAATTGGGTTTAAAGTCGACAAGGTCAAGAACAAGTGCTTACCCTTCTGTGTTGGTGGTCCAAACCAATAATTTTAAAAATTGTATTTTTTAATATTAGTCATTCAAGTGTCAAATCACGTAATTTTTTCAGGCATCATTTGTTTCTTATCTCACTCTTTCGTTTAAGTTTACTGTTTTCCTAGTTGCTTTAAATTTAAAACTCGTTTGCAATTCTGACGCAGAATTTCAACGGCATACCGCGCTTCGTACGTGTTGCGTTGTGAGAATTTGCGTTATGTATAATTATTTGTATTATTAGTCATTCAAGTGTCAAATCACGCAATTGTTTCAGGCATCATTTGTTTCTTATCTCACTCTTTCGTTTAAGTTTACTGTTTTCCTAGTTGCTTTAAATTTAAAACTCGGTTGCAATTCTCAGACGCAGGATTTCAACGGCATACCGCGCTTCGTACGTGTCGCGTGTTGAGAATTTGCGTTATTTATAATTTTGTATTCATTCAAATGTCTCTCATCACCAAAAGTAAATTTCCGGTCGGCCAAATAAGTCTTATAAGCTTATGTTTTTATAAAATTCATCGTTTTCGAAACGAAATTTTCCTAATTTGAACTAGTCCACCGTCCAAACGGAGCGCTTGTGAAGCTGTAACGGGCTACTTGTTTTTAAACGTAAATTGCGAATACTGGAAACAACGGGGCTATTTATGCTTTCGCTTTTATACACAAACATAGTTGTCAACAACTTTCGAAATAAACACCGTCAAATTCCAAAGTCACTCCAACGAATCGAACTTCGCTTTCGCTCCAACTATCGAACTATAGAACAGTCACTCCGTCTTGAACGTGCTGAGCTTTGACAGCTTTCCGTGGTTCAACATATCCCGCGCCTGATGACGAAATGGGTTCATTGTCTAATCAACCAATAACATACTCTGCTACGCTAGCTACACAGATTAACGTGTTAGCCAATCAGAATGCTCGTTCAGTGAGGTGCGGGACTACTGCCGCCGTTGGCCCGCCGTTGGCCCGCCGTTGGATAAACTGAGCTTATCCGGGAAACCGCTGATGTAAGATGACCGCTGATTGGTCAGTGAGTGTGAGTGACTGTCGTAGTGACCGTTGAGTTTCGGTTGGATTCGGTTGGTGGGCGATTTAGCCCGCTCAAAACTTAAGCTTATCGTGTTTCATCCATTTTAAGAATGCATAAAACAGAATACAAGGACTCTCACGCCAGAGTGTGTTTGAGTAGACTCACACGAGTGTTGGATATTGACATTCTCGAGGATTTACAACAACTTGAATATACAGGAAACGTTACTAGAAATCTGGAGATCGAAAGCAACTTGAAACCTCACAGAACCTTTTTTTCCAAATCATCGGAAAAAGTCAACAAAATAATCAGCAGAAAAGGTAGGAGACTGATATGCTATATAAACTTAAGACTTACTGGTAGTAATGACAAATTAAAAGAGTGCGTTCAACATGTTTGTTAACAGCTGAGAGAAGTAGTAATTTATAGATGTCGATTTACGCCCTGCTATATGTTTTTGTTCACCCTTAGCCTCCCGGCGGTACCAATCAATGAAAAGCAATAATCAATATAATCAATAACAATCAATAATAATCAATACCAATTAAAAGATGGTATTGGAAATCAATAAAAATCAATGCCTTGGAGTTGAGTGAGTATCGATTTTCATTGATTATCATTGATTTCTATTGATTAATATTGATTTCCATTGAAAACTAAAATCTCCGTTTTCGATTCCAATAAACGCCCTAATTAAGTGTAATTGTTCTGATTTGTGACAAAAGTTCGCTTTTGTAAAAAGAATATTAAATAAATTTTTAATACAACAACAAAATTAACTGAACAACAACATTTTATTACCTATTTAATTGTATATCGATCCGGCACGCAGACAGACACGATTTAGTGTTCGTATTATAGAGGGAGTTGCATTTTTAGCACCGTGAAGTTATATTTGCCGGGATAACAGGATGTCTGTTATAGCGAAGTGTCCGCAAGGCGGACAGAGAAAGAACGGAACGAGAACGAGAACGTCACGAGAACGGTAGAGATGGTCAAGGTAGATGCCGTTTTCAAGGCGAGAAGACCTGCCTTCACATATTTTATAACGGAAAGTGGCAGAGTCGGCAAGTTTACATTTCCCGTTTGCGGTACGCGCGATGGTTTTTAACGGGTTTATAACTACCTCATTACCCGCGAACGGCAGGGATAGTCACGGCTGCCGCCGTATTTGTACGCCACGAATTCTGCTTTTATACACGGCAGACGACAAGCTTACATTTCCTGTTTGCGTTATAGGCGAAGCTTCATAGAGAGATTAAGCATCGCGTTTCCGGCATATGGCAAACGGGAAGCAACAGCTTGTCGTTTGCCGTTTTACAGAGAATGAGAGAGATAAACCATCGCGTATACTGCAATGTAAGCTTGTTATCTGCCTTTTGCCGTCGCACAGTATATGAAAGCGGGTCTCGTCGCGTAGAAAACGGCGGCTGCCTCGACCATCCTTGCCGTTCGCGGATAGAAATTACGCGATGCTTAATATCTCTAATCTCTCTAATTCTCTGCAAACGACAAGTTGACGTTTGCTATTTGTCATAAGTTTATTTAAATTCTTAAGCACTCTAGCTAGTCAATGCAGTCTAGTAAAAGATAAACGTTTCTCACTGAACATACCTTTCATGCATCGTTTGACAGCATAACATTAAAACTTAACAAGTAGTAAAATAAGCATTTACATTTTTCAATCTGGAAAAAAATGCTAAGTCCTTCACATAGAAAGGCTTTGATTTTATCACTTAATGAATTCAGTTCTATGCAACCTGAACGTGCGAAAATTGACCAACATTTACCCGTGCAACTGAAAGACAAGATAAAATAAGAGAGAGGTGGCCAAGCTGCCCCCGATCATTCAGAATTTTGAACGCGTTTCCGCGTTCTCCCATCTTCTTGCTAACGGAAAACATTTCTCCTTCGTTCACGTGAAAAGGACACTGGTGGTATCCTTTTACGACACAGAATATGGCTATTGCGACCTCTAATTGCTTTGACATCTTCCGCTGAGGCCGCTGGGGAATCAAGGTAACAGTCGCAAAATCTGATCTCAAATACCTTGAAACGCGGGTTTTTACATTGCACGATCAGTTATTGATTATCTATAAAAATCAATAATAATCAATAGCAATTAAGGAGTCTGGGTGAGTGAGTATCGATTTTTATTGATTGGTTGAACCAATCAATATCAATCAATGGATTATTATTGATTATTATTGATTGTATTGATTGGCAATCAATGATTGATTTTCATTGATTGGTACCGCCGGGTTAGCCTCCACTTTAAGAGTGCAATCAACTCGCAAACATTTTGCTTTAGGCCCTATTTACATGGAGGCAGGGTGCCCCGGCTAACCGCGCTACCCGGCCAGGAGGGTTAAAACATACAGCCCGCCTTTACATGCAACTCACCTAAGCGGGATAGTCAGTGGGCTATCCTTTGAACAGCCGCTAAACATAACAAACAAGATGGCGGACAAAAGAAACGTTTTGGCGGCAAGTTTAATTTTTTTTTATTCACTCGTTCCGCTAACGGCCGCTTTTCAGTGTCAAGGGCTAATTATTTTGCACTCTACTAAATTCATTCTGTTCAGCAGATATCATTGGCAAGTGACAACGATGAAACAAATCCGCAGGGTGGTGATTTCGTGCCGCCATTTTTTCGCGGTCTTCTCACCTCGGTTAGCCGGTAACTCAGCACGAACCGTTTACATGGCAAAAAGATAGCCCTCCTAGAAGGGTGACTCGGACAAGTAGACAGGTTGCCCCGGGAAGGCGGGTTACTCTGTCTAGCAAGTAGACACTTCAATGCATTTTCTAAAGAAATGTACGAAAAGTTAGCTCTTCTAGGGTAGCTCGGTTAGCCGGAGCACCCTCCCTCCATGTACATGTAAACAGGCCCTTAGTGTTATTGTTGTGATGCGAAAGAATGACGTGACAGCTGCATTACATGTTTATAGAGTCGTATTCCGGTTTGCATTTGCTCAGCTACAGGCAAATATATCTGGAAAATTCGACTAAAGTCATAAACGAATAACATTGAATATTTGACATCAGGACAAGCAGCAGCAGAGATGTAATATTGAAAGATGATGTGATTTAATTATAAGCTTACTCAATCTTCAATGAATCTGAACAAAATCATAAGTAAATAACACATAAACTTACACAGACTAGCAGCAGATCATAGCAGTGATAAAGCAAACAAATCAGCAACAAAGAGCAAAAACAACGGGGTATAAGTCACAGGTAAGATTATTGGATCCAACCAGAAATGAAATCACAGCCAACTATTACTTTGCTTGCCGTAAGGCACTGTAATTGTCTAGCTTTCAGTACCTTTGAAAAGCAAAGTTTCTTTTATGCGCCACAATCAGCTGGACGAATTTACTTGCAGAGATAGAGAAAAACAGGAGCCAATGAGAAACACAAGACAAATGCAGCTACTTGCTAACTGTAGCTGAACAAAACGTCACAAATGCAGCTACCATAAATACCGGTGTATAAGCCACACTTTTTTGCCCAAAATTTTTGCTCAAAATTGAGGGTGTGGCTTATCTACGGGAACATCTGCAAAAGGTTATCGTACTTTCCAGTGATATAAGTTGACCAGACTTTTTGAGCCTCAAAATTAAGATTTTATTTATTAGAGGTGTACATGTATAACATGTAACAAAAATTCTTTAACTTTAGATGATGTAGAAAAGTGAGTCTTGTCTGTCTAACAGTGCGGCCAGAGCGCCTTCGAGACCAAAAATCAAATTGAACAATCCGCATCGGAAACATAATGCACGAACGTGAGTGTTGTGTTAATAAATTGTACAATTTAGCCTCAAATTGTAGAAATACCTGTTTTAAAACAACACTCACTATCTTTGTCAGACATTTCGAAGCTTTTAGCAATGAAGGAACACCGAAGATGAACGAAAGAAGCCAAAGAAAAGAGTCTGTGAACAAGCAGCCATCTTCGTTAACCTTAGCAACCAGGCTAAATAAAAACATGTGGTCAAGGAATTTGCATGGTTACCAAGCTTGTTTTGGCCTGAACGAACAGCACTTTCAGTCGGTCTGTGGGCTCGACTTCTCCCATTCCAGGAGGCTTTTATTCATATCATCTAACCCCTATTTGGGGTGGGGTCAGATGCACCCACCCCCTATACTACATGGTGTTTACGAGTTGGTATCAAAGGCGCTCACGGACAATAGCATCAGTGACTCTGAATTTTTCAATCGTCCAGCGTGAGTTTGATAAATATCACGAGTTAAAAACCTTGATACGCTCTGGTGAAACAAAGGCTACACAAGGCGGACAAATTCAAGTGCCAGATCGTGAAAAAATCAGAAAAGAAATTTGCAATGAAGAACGCGCTAAATTGCAAAAAAAATAGAGAATCTCACTGCTGTGCCAAAGTCAAATTTGAAAGACTAAACTCACGATTTAGTCTACAATACTTAAGGGAAAGTCACGTCACATCGCAATTCAATAAAAAGGCAAAACTGTTGGCCAACAGAACTTCTCAAGGGAACTCCTTCCTTCCACCACTCCCCCCCCACCACGTTCCCTTGAGAGGCTCTTTGTCCACCACCACACCACCATATGTTTATGGCTCTACACTCTACCCAACGACCCAACGCCATCTTAAGGGGATCTACACACTCTCTTTATACAAGTTATCATAACCCCGCGGGGTTTTTAGGCTATGATAACAGGGTGCGTTGAATTCGGTTTATTATGAAGGCCCCGCGTTTTCCCAACATAATAAACCCTTTTCCCAGCAAGGCTCAGCTGAGGTTTGAACCACCAACCTCCCGCTTGGCAGACAAGAGTTTATTCAAGAATACCGTAAAAACGAGTTTGTGAACACTTGGATTAGAATAAACAAAAGAATGAAATCATGTCTAGAATGTGGCGGCGCATCTTCACTAGATTCAACAGAACTCTGATCTATTGTGTAGAATGCAGACGAGTTGAAAAAATAGACGTAGTTTCCTTTAATATCGAACAGCTATACCAAAATAGTAATAATTATGAAAATTAAGAGCCGGTCTAATTATAATTATGCTTTTAAAAAACCTTAATCGTATGCTAAACCCCATTTCCGGTAAGAAAATCCCTGAATTCACAGAAGAACAAAAAGATCAAATCATGTTTGTTTACAACAACAACAACAACAATTTATTTCGGTATTCCCATATAAATACATGGTATTACCTATACAAGTAGTACGTATTAAGTATTACATGTAAGTATAACAACAACAACAAAGAAAAAGAAAGAAACGGGTATATCTGATAATTAAATTAACATAGATTGTCGATTTAACATTGAATTATAAATATAAGCAGCGGTAGTCCTACAGACAAAAGGATCAGTGCTGTTAAAGAGAAACAAGATTTTAGAATTATTGTCTAGATTATTAAAATTTTGATATCTATCATTTATTTCACTAAAATATTTCTTGCGTAAATTGTTGTGATGATGGCTGGTGAATAGAAAATGTGATTCGTCCTCAATTTCATTTAAGTTACAGAAGGAACAGATTCTTAAATGTTCGGGTGTCTTGTTGTGTCTGCCAGTTTCAATTCTTAATTTATGGTTTCCAAGGCGAAATTTATTTATTTGCTTTTTGTGAAGGGGATTTTTTATCGAATCCAAGAAGTCTGCGGCTTTATGGCAATCCTTTTTAAAGGAGGAATAGAATTTAAGCTTTTTATTTAAATTTAACAAATGAAGTTGATGTCTAACTGAAGTTGTGTTAACAGTTAATCGAATACGTGTAATAAGGGTATTTGGATTTTTAATATCTAAAGTGGAAATATTTTGATTCGAAGCTTTACATAAAGAATCAACTTTTTGCATTAAGCTCAATTGATTTTTTCCTGCCATTTCTTTAGACAGGTAAAGGCATTGTTTGGCAATATTATCCTCTGGTAAATTCTCCAAGTGTAACCAAAATTTAATGATATTTATGTCGATATTTCCTTTTAACGATAATCTGCCGAGTTCATTTCTACATGCAACATTTGGGCATTGTTTATTGACTCCTAAGAAAAGTTTGGAAAAATAGATATGTGTTCGTTCAATTATGTCTTTTTCCCATGAATTATAATCAATTTTATCATAAATTCCCCAAACTTCTGAACCATACATGAGAATAGGAAGAAACAGGGAATCAAATATTTTGTTAACGATATCAATTGGTAATTTTGAGAAGTCTAGGTAACGGCGTGTTGCAAAAATAGATCTTCTAGTGTTCTCCTTTAAATTTATTTTGTGATCTCCGAAATTTCCATTTGTTGAAAAATTGACACCAAGGTAAGTATAATTACTAACAATTTCTATTTTGTCGCTATTAATGTAAAAGTGTTGTTTATCTAAAGTAGATTTTCTAAGTTTCTTTTGGAAAATAAGAATTTTCGTCTTCTTGGGATTTATATTTAGTAACCAGTCAGAACAAAACTGAGCTAATGTATTTAATGCTGTTTGTAGTCCTGTGGCTGTGTGAGAAATCAAAACTAAATCATCAGCATAAAGGAGACAATTGAGGTGTGAGCCATCAGGTAATAATACTGGATCTGTATTTTCTCCATCAAGGAGAGTAGGGATTTCGTTTAGATAAAGGTTAAAAAGCATTGGCGAAAGGATGCAACCTTGTCTAACACCATTTGCGTATTCAAAAAATTCTGTTCTTTGATGGCCAGATTTAATAGAACATTTAGATTTTGAATAGAGATTTTTAATTAAGTCATAAAATTTTCCCCCAATCTTGTTTTTCAATAATTTATAACATAGGCCATCGTGCCAAATTGAATCAAAAGCTTTTTTAAAGTCAATAAAGCAAGTGAATAATTTGCCTTTAGTGGTATGTGTTACATGTTTATCGATTAATGTTCGAAGGGTAAAGATGTGATCAGACGTGCGATGGTTTGGTAGAAATCCAATTTGGGCGCGATGTAAGATGTTTTCTTTAATTAAATAGTTTTGTAATCTGATGTTAAGTACAGAGGTGAATAGTTTTCCAAGACAACTGTTAATACAAATTCCTCTGTAATTCGATGGATCTGATTTGTCGCCTGACTTGTAAATAGGGGTGATGATACCTTCACACCAAGTGGAGGGGAAGAATCCACATTTTAGTACAAGATTAAAGAGTTTACAGATTGCAGCTTCCAAATAACTCAGGCCTGTTTTTAGCATTTCATTGCGAATTCTATCAGAGCCAGGGGCTTTTCTTGATTTTAATAGTTTTGTGGCATGTTCAATTTCTTTTAAGGAAAATGGTTCATCTAAACAATTGTGATTATCCTTATAGTCTTCTAATGTGGAAATTTCATGTTTTAAAGAACGGGTTGGATTTGGTTTCGAATGTAAATTTTTGAAATGTGTGAATAAGTTATCAATAGGTACTTCTTCTTTAGTTTTATCACGGGGATTGTCTTCATTTATTGATTTTAGGTAATTCCAAAATTCATAATTTCCTTGGTTACTTATAAGGTTATCAATCTTAGAGTTGAGGTGCACCGTTTTCTTAAGCTTAATTAACTTCTTAAAGTCACGGCGAGTTTTGTGGTATTCTTCTCTTAACTCTGTGTTACAAGGATCTTTGTGTGTTTTGTTAGATAGTACCTTCAGAGATCTTCTTAATATTTTGCAATCGTTATCAAACCATTTTTTGGAGAGTTTATTTCGTGACGATTTCTTTTGGCAGGTTAGTTTTAGAGAACGCAATGAAATTTCATTTAGCAAATTAGTAAATTGTTCAGTTGCCAGTTGAACAACGTCATTGTTTGAGGCGAAATCAGTTTGTTTGAACAGCGACAGTTTTAATTGAAATTCGTCCATTTTCAGAGTGTTGAGGAAATTTTGTGATGAGTTTTTATCCCATATATATTGTTTTGGTAAATTAAATAACTTGTGCTGTGATTTAGGTATTGATTGAGATGAAATTGATGGAGAACACTTAATCCAGCAAATGATCTGAGAATGATCAGAAAAAATGGACGGTGGTTTTACAACAAGACTCTCAATCAAATTCAACATTTCGTGACTTGCAATAACATAATCAACAGTGCTTATTCCTTGAGGTGAATGAAATGTGATTTTTCCAAAAGAGTCACCTTTCGTGCGGCCATTTAAAATTCTTAAGTCACCAGATTTACAGATATCTAGTAAATTTTTGCCATGCTCATTTATGTGGTTGTCATAATTTTTTCTTCTTCCTATATTGTATTGTGGTAAAATATTGTCGCCGGGTATGTGGGAACAGTTGTCGTTTACAGCAAAGTCTAACGCACAGCCTGTTCTTGCATTAAAGTCGCCTGTTAGAATAATAAAACCGTCTTTGCTGAATTTGGCGATATCACATTCGAGGTCATGAAATATATACGGATTAAAATATGGCGAATCCTTTGGGGGTATGTAGATTGCACAAAGAAATATATCTTTTTCTACGCAGAAAAAATGTTTGTCTAATTTACACCAAATGTAATCATCATGACAAGAAATAAGTGTGATCCCTTCATTTAAGTGAATTTTAAATCCAAGGGCAAGTCCACCTGAAGATCTTCCATTCTTTTTGATTCGGTATTTTTTGGCAGGAGTTGTGAATAAGTGAAATCCAGGGAGAGATAATTGATCGCTTGACCATGTTTCGGTCAATATTATGAAATCATTGCTTGTAAAAGAACGTAAAAAATCATTATTTAATAATTTATCTCCTAAATGAAAGTTCTTCGATAAACCATGTACGTTCCAGCAACTCAAAGACAGAAGCTTTGAATTACCAATGCACATCTCTTAGCTAAAACCTAACTTCATAAAAGAAAAATGGCATGAACTATAACACGAAAATAAAGGAAATAGAGGAAATGCAGAAAAAAAAAAATGATATACTTGATATCAATTAACTTATCTTAGTTTTGGCGTATCATCTCGTACAGTTTTATTAACTGTAGCATTGTTTCGTGATTGAGGTCTGCAGGAGGCTTGTCTACCGTTTTATAAATCATTCTTTCATAATTTATAAAATCTTAGATCTAATTTTACCAGAAGGGCCACAGCGTGAGATTTTATCCTACATAAAACTTCAGAAACCCACTACAAATCAAAAGAACGAACTTCATTGGAATAAAGCTATTATAGCTACAGGCATTAATCATGTACAGTGACATTATATTTCCTGTTGCTCATATTCATTAAATTCTTTCTGTAGAAATTTTAACATAATGTCTCTATCATCGCCGGTGTTTGGTACTGTCTCCTCTTGTTTCTTAGATATAAGCTTAGCGTAAGTTTTACCAGGGTTGTCATCTTTGTAAGCTAGTTCTGTTATTTTGCTTTGTATACTGGATAACTTCTGATGAAAACACTCTACTGCTTCTTGAATGTTTTCTAAGAAATTCGGTTCCTTTGTTGTCCAAATTTCAGTCAGATCTATAAGTTTCCACGCAAACAATGCCACAGGTTTTGGGCCTTCTAAACCCTCATTCGAAAACGCTTTATGCATAGAAACTAAATGTTAAAAACTCCTCGTCTTGGTCCTGTTTTGTAAACGACATTCTTACTCTACCGTAACAACACCAGATGTCTTTATCTGCAATGGAACTCATACCTTCTCAAACAATGGTTTTGATTTTAATGCCCCAAGGTCAATGAGTTTGTTCTGGTTTCTAGATATTTTCTGTTTGCTAAATAAATAATAAACACCCTACGCAAGTAAGTTGCTTTTTGTCTTATATTCGTTCCCTCCGTTTAAAAACGTGTTACGAGCTAGACTCGGTTCTAGCTGTTTTAAAGAGCACATTCTGAAGTAAGCGTCAACAAACAGTCCTTTGTTTACTCTTTCTCCGCTAAAAGCAAGACCTGTTTATATCTGACCGTTATAATAACTTGGAATTTTATTCATAGCTATTTTTCTCTTAAAGGGACATTTAAATTCTAACAAAACGATGTTGTTATCTTTGCCTAAAAAATATCCATCTGGGCTGCAAGTGACCTTTAGATAAAGTGGATGATTGCTTTCAAGATTAAGAGATAATTATACTGTATCCAAAAACGGAAACAGAATGTTTCTGTTCAAAATACTGGTGTACAACAGGCTCGAAAAGATTACCCCAAGTACAAGCTGCGTTGTTAAACATGTCTGTTGATTGTATTTTCTTTAAGAGCAAACTTTTATTGGTTTCAAACGGCGAAGATCCTGTCAAGGCAGAGATCTCTGATGCACTGATAGTGTTTTGTCTAGCTCTCACCCAGTCGGCGCTCTTTTGTTTCAAACCCGTATTCCTCAATTTAAGAAAGTT
The DNA here is from genome assembly GCA_022457155.1 of Cladopsammia gracilis. NCBI lineage: Eukaryota > Metazoa > Cnidaria > Anthozoa > Scleractinia > Dendrophylliidae > Cladopsammia > Cladopsammia gracilis. The sequence continues at coordinate 146,973 of JAJGOT010000633.1, forward strand.
CATGAACTCTTGATCAGTCGTCATCATTGATATACGAAAGGTATACATTTTTTCAATATGTGATACACAACCCCAATGTCTCCAGGAAAGCTCCGAGGGATTGAATTACCCATTAAACCTACGCTTAGAATGGGTAATGAGCGATGACGAGGATGAAAACGAAGATAATGACTATTAACAGATGATATCTCAGTTCTACACAGTAGGCTTTTATTCATATCCTCCAACCCTTATTTGAGGTGGGGCCGTATAAAATGGGTAGGTGAGGAATCACCATTGAGGTGGGGTCGTATAAAATGGGTAGGTGTGGAAACACATGTAGTATAGGGGGTGGGTGCATCTGGCCCCACCTCAAATAGGGGTTAGATGACATGAATAAATGCCTCCTACCATGGGACACTCCGAGCAGAGGAGGTCTGTGGGCTCGGATGTGTCCCATGGTAGGAGGCATTTATTCATGTCATCTAACCCCTACATTGTATTTGAGGTGGCGCCAGATCACCCACCCCCTATACTACTACTGCTGTGCGATGATACTCTTCAGGGGGTTCTTTGTTTCATTTCATTGGTTGGCGGCACGACCACAATGACAGCCGCTTAAATGAGGTGTGAAAACAGTGAAAATCTTTCGAGGCCAAAAACTCGAGGTTTTGTTTTTGCGAGAATGGCCTCTGTTCAAATGAATTAATAGGGTATGTAGATTTGTTAGATTTTCACGAAACCTGGCCAGTATGTTTGCTGGATATTGATGCACCAAAGTGTGTGGGGCTTTTACAAAATTCCAAATACTTTTCTCGTGGCACCCCAAAGTGTGACGCGTATAGAACAATTTTCTATTGTCCAACTTCAAAGTGGATTACTCGGGAACCAATGAAAATGTCGAAAAAGCCTCACACACTTTTTTAGGCCATTAACTCTCGAGTGACACGGATCAGTTTGTTTTGATTTTTGCGCTAACACAGAGGCTGGTAATTCAGTGAAGCAAACACTGTCGGTTTTGCATTTAAGGCTCGTGCGCGCTTAACTAAAAGAAAATCAAGAAAAAACTGCAATTTTCGGAATCTGCAATTTATTAGCCTTACAGTGATATATAGTTTTCTGGGGTTTCGTTAAAAATAGCGCGTACCAAAGATTTTCGGTAAGGTACCCTCAAAGGTTTACAGTAACCTTAAGTTTACTATGGAGAAGGAGGAAAACCACAAACTACCTTTCTTAGATGTCCTTATTGACAATAGTCACCCTGATTTTCCAGTCAAGTCAGTTTTTCGCAAGAAAACTTATATGGGATTGCTTACCAATATTATTTTTCAGTTTCACACCCCTTTGTTACAAAATTGGTCTTATTCTTACATTAGTGGACAGGGCCTTCAAAATCAATAACACTTGGAGCAGTGAAGTATCTGAAACATGTTTTCCAAGTTACAGTACTTAAACATTGTTTCGTGTTTTTGAAATGTATAAAGATAGTTATTAAAAAAAAATCAATGACAAATCGATGACTGAAAAGTTTGTGGAATGACTGAAAAATTTATCAATTACACATTGATCATCAGCAATAATCAATGACTAATCAACTGATTACCCATTGATTACTCATCGATGTCATTGATTAGTTATGTCTGGATTATAAGATTGCATGTCTGCAAATGACATTATTTTACCTATAGTACAGTAATTATTGTTTAGCTGATTTGTTAGGAAACTAAAACTTTGAATGAAAATATCGGACAATCAAGAACCTTCATGAATTCACAGTTAACTGGTAAACCATGAAGAATTTTAGACTCTACATGTATCTCATTTAACAGTTGTATGTCACATCTTAAATTTTATTTAGTGGTGATTTTAACACAAAATAATAATTAATCAATGACAGATTGATGGCATCCATGAATAGTCAATAACATAATGATGAGTAATCAGTAGGCCACAAATTTAATTTGTCTTTGTTTTTTCATTGATTACCAAGGCTGTGAGCACTCTACTGTAAGAGTTATCATGGGGATCCCAATAGACTGCAAAACAGTCTTATTTTTTGCGTTGGTCATACGAATGTGCGCGGTCTTTGAACGAAAGGTCTGTTTTTTGCGTTGGTCATACGAATGCGCGCGGTCTTTGAACAAAAGGTCTGGAACGAGTGTAAATATGGAGAGTGGGACTGGGGAGAGACGCTAAAAAATGTTTTTTTTTCTCACCTCACATGCCCGTGTGAGGCTCGCGCGCTTTGCGCATGGGTATCCACGCTTCAGACGCTTTTGGCGCTTCGCGCATTTGCGAGCAGGCCAGCGGGAAAAAAACGACTGTTTTGCAGTCTAGGATCCCAAAGGGAGTCCAACTAAAAAATTCCGGGTGCCCAGCAGGAAGCTATGTGCAAAAACTTAGGGTTTTTTGTCGCCCAAAGACAACAGTTACAGCCTGTAGTCATCTGTGATACCTGGCACTGCAACAGCACAGTCCCATTACTTTTTGTTGTCATTGATCATTGATTAGTTATACCTGGAGACTGAAAATAAAGCCACGGCTAAACATTCCAACATTTGTTTGATAGCAATAATTATATATTGCTCTAAGTATAAACTACTGAGCTATGACAGACTTGTTGCTTCCTGCCTTTAGTTATTTTCTATGTGCTTCAGGGGTGGTATGTTCAGTATTACACTGTTCAATACTCAGTCACTGGCTTTCACTGCAAACATACCAGTAATTATTAATAATTACATGTATGTTTTTTTTTTTACAGGAAACCATAAAATATTTGGCCATTCCCTGACAGGGGATGCTGTACGTAGGATTTCAACACTTATCACTTTTTTAAAGTGGCGTAAGTCTATAGTGTATCTGTGTTTTTGCACTTGTACATCTACCTGATTTTTTGAAAACATGAAAATTTCAAGATTGTTTAAATGGTGTGGGTGGGTGGGTCGTAGCTTGTGGGTCGTGGGTTTTTTTTATACTGCTTTCAAAGGGAAAAACTAAATGCCGTGCGTGGGTGGGTTGTGAGTATTACGTTGTGGGTCCTGTTTTTTTACCCCGTGAATATACACGCATGCGTAATGAACGGGTTATCGGTAACGGCGACAGATATGCAAATGAGTCGCTCACTCCTTCCATCAGCTGTAAACTTAGTGACGTAATGCTTTGTTACGAATGGGTTTTGTAACAAGAACAGTGTGAATTCAGCGGTAACAATAACTAAGATATTAAATGTAAGGAGAAATTAAGACTCGGAAAAAAATCCAAGTCCCAGATGGGATTTGAACCCACGACCCTCCGTGATCTAGTCGGATGCTCTAACCACTGAGCTACTGGAGACTCTATGGGTCAATTTGGGTCAAGGGTCAATTTGTGGGTCTTGACTGGAACCGCATCACGCGGCTACACAGCCAAGTATTGACTAGCACATGTGAAACTCACTAACAGCATCACGCTGTCACATTAAAACATATCAAGATGCAGCCAACCAACCTCCAAAGTGAGTATATAAAGATGAAACAATAACAACAAAGATATTAAATGTAAGGAGAAAGTAAGACTCGGAAAAAAATCCGAGTCCCAGATGGGATTTGAACCCACGACCCTCCGTGATCTAGTCGGATGCTCTAACCACTGAGCTACTGGAGACTCTATGGCAAGCTTTTAGCCAGCAGGGCATCCAGGTGTCCTGTGGACGCCCACTTTTTGAAGAAATTCATGAAAATTGCACCTAATCCTTTTATACCATGCCTAGAACAGGACTCATTTTCCTTTACTTTTTCTTAGTACAGCGTAACAAAGTACTAAGGATGCAAAGCCTTGTGTATGCCTGCCTATATGTAGCAATATTTAATCCTTGTTGAAATATATTTGATTTAAACTTTGTTATCTGTAAATTTAAACTTTTATCTGTAAATTTAAACTTGCTTATCTGTAAATTTAAACTTTGTTATCTGTATATTTAAACTTTTATACTAAATTTCATTTAATCTTTATTTAAAATTATATGTAAACTTTCAGTTTTCTTATTTAAACTTTGTTTAAAATGCATTTAAACTTCGTTCAAATGTCGTTTAAACTTCGATGATAAATTTCGTTTGAACTTCCAAGTTTATTTAATCTTCTTTCAATTTTCATTTAATCCACGGTAAATTTCATTTAATCTTCCTGGGGCGAGCTCGGCCAGAGTATAGCCTCGCTTTCGAGCTGAGACGGCCAGAAGAGAAGACGGCCATTTTGTTTTGGCGGGCTTTGAAAATGGACGAAGAAATCAAAGGGAGGGTTTCTTCTTTGCTCAGCGAAGCGTCAAGACTTCTTGTCTCCCCAAACAGCGCCAACACTGCTCCCAGCACTGCTGCAAACACTAACAGCGTTGCAAATGTTGCTGATTCTGCCATTGCATCGAATTCCTCAGTGTTGACAACGCGAACTTTGCAGGACACGCTTAGACGAGCTCAGGGGATGCTAAGAGAAAGCAGTTCATCAGGTTTATGTCGACGACTAAATAGGCAGGAACGGTTGAGAGCCGCGGACGGTCCCTATCAGCGTGGCAAGCCAGCTAAAGCTAAGGCAAAAAAAGAAAAAAAAGCAATGGAATTTGCTCTGCTGCGATGCCTGGAGGCCGATGGCCTGGAAGAAGTTCGCTATCTGAAATGGGATTCAATAATTGCTAGCGGTATGTTGTTGTGGGAAGAAGGTGATGACGAAAACACAATCCGAAATGCAATAAAAGAATCGTTGAAGGCCAAATTTCCGCTGCTGGGCTCAAATGATTTTGACTTCGTGAAGGTTAGGCACAAGGCAATTTCTACGCTTCAATTGGGGCCTGGGACTGAGTACAATTATGCAGTAGTAAAAAAGATGGCAGGCCAGGGATTGCTGTATGTTAAAGTCAAACAAGGATTCGAGTTTGTGTACAACGGAGAAATGGAAAGTGATGACGATTTACTGAAATCAGCATTCGACAGCACATGTGATCCAAAGCCTGCAAACCATGAGCTTTCTGGCACAGCAAATGCCAGTTCAACTGATGTCTCATCTCCAGTTGAAGAGGAAATTAAACCAGATGGAGCAGCAGCTGTATATGAGAAAGTGGAAGGAGAAATTCAGAGTTGTGATGTGATTGAAAACCAGCCAGTTCAGCATCTGTTGGAGGCTACAAGTGGACGTACATCTGCTGATCTAGTGCCAACAGCAAAGCAGCTGGTGAGTGAAATTCACAATCAAGGGTTGAATGATCCTGTGGAAATTTTGCGCTTCTTGCAGAAAAAACTTATTCGAGGACGAGAGTTAGATGTCACAAGCCAATCTGAAATACAAGAAGGAAATACCAATTATATCTGCATAGATAGACTTGACATTTTGAATACCACATTTGCAGAGCTGGCATGCATAGATAATTTCACCATCACTTTTGAAGTTGATTTCATGGGAGAGAAAGCGAAGGATCTTGGTGGACCGAGGAAAGAATGGATTCGCCTCATGAATGCTGCTATAAAAGTAAAGTACTTTGACAATGGACTCCGGGAATTCTTGTCAAATGACTATTACTACGTAGGCATAATGTTGGGCATTGCACTTCTGCAAAATGGACAATTACCAACTTTCATGCCAATTGATATCATTGAGAAACTGGCCAAATCATCAACAGAAAGTTGCATTGCCAATATACAGCGAGGATTGGATGTATTTGGACTAGCAGAAGTCATTCAAGAGGTTCCAATTTTACTTCACTTGCTTAGACCAGGAAACCACACGCTGGTTGCAAGAATGGTCCTCAACTTGTTGGCCCCCAAATTCTCTCAAGAGGGATCCACAGCAATTGTCAAAGAAAAGAAAGTTTATGCTTTGTTTGTTAAATATGTGCGACAAGTTGCTAGTGGGCGGAGAGAGCCAATAACTTTAAGTTCTATTTTGGTATTTGTCACTGGAGCTTCAGAGGAACCAGTACTCGGATTTGCCCTGCACCCGTCGATCACATTTGTGTCTCAAGAAGAACCTAAGGTGTGCCATTAAAATACTAAACATACATGTAGTGCTTTATATTTTTTTTAACTATGGCGTATTGAATGTGGGAATGATATTAATGTTCTCAATGTTTTCCCACTTGCATCTCAAGCACCAGAATACAGTGTTGCAGCCATTGGGAGGAGGGTGGATCCCAAAATTTGAGGGCTAAGTCTTGGATTTCATGGGTCCAAGATTAATATTAATTTTCTGTACAACTCCCTTTATAGAAATCTTAGAAAGGCACGAATAAATAACACAACAGTAAAATGGGTACCCCCGTACGGATACCCAAAACACTGATACAAAAGACTGGGCATTGAGGTTATCCAAAGTGAGTTACCCAGTCCATGTCCAGGCATGAATTAACATAAAAGGTGAATGATTTATTCGTTTGCACACCAATTTTCTGACCTTGAATCCAAAGTTGCGTGACATTTCTGCTTCAGTGAACAACTTGACCTTGGCTCATGTTTCAAATTGAATAAGATTCAGCTTTGTTTTGAGACATCATGAGGCAGTTGCTTGATCATAGATTGATTCTTTAATATTTAAATTTAATATCAACACATGAGAGGTGGCTGCAAAGGAAGGTTTGACTGCAGTGTATATTTTGTGGTTCAATTTTATCTCTGGTTCTGTTTTTATTTTCGCTTGTTTTTGTGACATTATTGAAATGTATGATGATGAGTATGAAACAAAAGAAAATAAAAATTGAACCAATGATAAAATTGAAATACAACAATGATATATATCATAATTTATAGTTATTTTCTCATTTATCAGCAGCCACTGAAAAAGCATTTAATACTAATTTTTTAACAGGTTGGAGAGTCATCAGAGCACATTCCTTACGAGTACTTACCAACAGCACACACCTGTAGTAATGTTTTAGTTCTGCCCATTGGCACCTTAACATCCCCACTGCCAGAGGAAGACAGCATTTTTCAGGTGTATGATGTTGCATTTGCATCTACTCATTTTGGAACAGTTTAATATTGCATTTTCTAAGTTTAACAAGTTACATTGTATTTTGAAATTTTGAAATATTGAAATGTGAAGATTACAGCAGATAAGTACTAATAATGTGGGGGTGAAAAGACATACATTAGTGGTAGTACCTGTTGTACATCACCAGTAATAACCAAATTTGACCAATTTACCAAAGAAAGAAATTCCTAAATGCTCTCCCAAGTGTTCCCAAGTAAAAACAAAATGAAAACAATTGTTTATGCGAAATGGCCCTCTAAAACAAAGTTTATTGTGGGGTATTGGATAATACCAAATACATGAAGAAACACTACATTTTTAACTTCCCATAAATGGACATCTCTTCTAATGTGGTCCCTAGGAGGTCTGCTTGTGGAAAACTTGACTGTAATCATCACTATAACAAAATTTAAAAAAAAAGGCTTAACCTTTCTTGTGAATAAAAGACAGCAGTTCCTGTTAGATTCACACACAAACAAAGGAACCCATTTAAGTGCAGCTGTCCAATAATTATAGCATTGTGTGTAATGACGGGTACTTGGAGACGCAATATTTTCGCCTTGTGGTACGTTCTGTGATTTTAAGTCTCATGACCTCTCACTGCACTCAGGTGTTCCTATTATTATATCCAACATATTGCTCGTAGCCTGGGAGCAAGCTTACTCGGGGGTGGCGGTGGATGAATAAATGATATGGACATTAGGCCTAACTATTTAGTCATCCGCCTCAAGTTTTTGTATTACTTTTTACATTGTCGGAAGCCACTGTTCCAGTTCCAGTTTTTCAATTTCAAAGTTGTTGGTGATCTTACAGTACAGTATATGGCCATAATTGAAAAGCAGTTGTAAATTGGACAGTTTCGCACTTGTTTCAGACTTGATTTCTGTTGTCAATCAGTCCACTTACTGTGAGAATCCAAAAACACTTTGATTTGACTTTGACATTTAATTATGCAATGACAAAACCAGAAGAAAAAAAACACCCTGGTACAATTGACGTTGAGCAGGTTACCGTTGGGGCCTTTTTCATTTCCTGTTTACAGGATGGGGGGGGGGGGGGGGGGGGACTATGGTATCTCCTTAAAACTCCCAGGATCCCAAACAACATAAACTAGGGCAACAAGACTACGGGGCCCTGTGGAAATTTTGTGCTTCTTGTATATTTATCTTGCAAATAGTATTAAAATATTGTTAGTGTTACTGTTATTATTGTTGGTTAGGTTTTAAATGTAGCCATGAACCAATTTGAATCCCCAGTGATGTGGGTGTGGGGTGCCACTCAGCATTTTGGTTGGGATTGTGCCATCTAGAGCTCAACCTACAATGTTTACACTTTTTGAACCACTACAAGGGTTGGACCATAAAAACAGTTAATGTTTGTGTAGATTTTAGTCTTTGAAGGCATAATAAAGTTTGTAGATTTTGAAGTCAGGTCAAAAATAGGTTTAGGGTTTTAAGCTATGGAGCTTAAATAAAGGAGTACCCTCCCTAACCCTGAAATTTACAAGATGGATGGATGGATGGATTATTGTGTTCACTCTTTAAATACAGCCAGGCTACTTAGCTTGTTATTATATTTTACTGCTTTACATTTAATCTAGTTTAGTTCAAGTTCAGTTGATTGAAGTCATAATTATGTTGTTTTTCAATATCTGTTCACATAAACAGTTTGAAAACCAGTGTCAGTCAACTTTAGGAAATAGCTGCAAACGTTTCCTAGCCATTGAATTTTGTTAAAATTATGTTGTGATAGTATGGTCTAGAGTGGTTTTAGATTGAGTGGTATCATCAAACAAAACCCAGAGTGATTTTTTGGCCAATCACAACAGACACAGGCAGCTCAACAAACCATTCAGAACTCAAAGCAATACATGTAGTGTGCTTGGCTCAATAAAACGTGTGCTAATTAGTCATAACTCGCAGTTGGTTTTGGTTTTACTTCTGTTTGGTTAAGAAGGTGGTGCAATATTTTTTTGCTAACCACAAAGCATAGCAATGCAAAACAAATGTAATCGCAAAATTATTTTCGCCACCTAATCGAAAACTGCTCTATATGTTATTACTTAACTTTACTATCAAGATAGACTCTTAAAATTTATGGTCTATTAATATTTTATTAATGTATTAGATTAAAGTTTACGTTTCCGGAGGTGTTTTTGTGTCAACACTCTTAATGTTCAAGTGAGTTCAGATATTGGGCTGACATAATTAGGATCTAGCGCAAGCCACACAAGTATATGCTGGATTCAAAATATAAATAATCTATTCAGAGGCTTAACAGACCATTCCCATCAATTAGTTGAATGTGACATGTTCCCTACAATGCAACAAAAAATCTTGGCCATTTGAAGCACTAATTTTATCAGACGAGAGAGGGTCAAAAATTAAGATAACATGCAAATGTTCAAGCTTACATTTTAAAAAGGCGGGATTTTTTTTATTGCTGTTTAATTGTTCTAAACTGATTAGAAGGATTTCATGAAAAATCCTTTCCCTAAGTATTTGCAATAACATTCTCAAAAAAAGAGAGAGGAATGTGTTATGGTTATCGAATGGCGCATCCAATAAAGCCAAGCTTTTGATTGTAATCCTTAATTTATTGTATCATCCGCAAACTCGGTCACATTGCCATACAAAATCACCCGTGAACTCGTCACGTGTCTAGTCATACATAATCTATAAAACAACCTCTCGAATTACAGTAAATCAACACATATCGTCACAGAATGACTGTCGAGAGGAATATGTTTCAGGTACTACAATTTCATAGCAAACATACAGGCCTCATGTAATGTTCACAACTTAAAGCCTCGAGATCAAGGCCAGTTAATTGTTTACTACAAAAATTTCAAACAATATTCATGTTAACTAATCCATATACTGCAGTTCTGAACGCGATTGTTCTTTCCATTAGAATGTGTACATCCTTTTCTGACCATTTGATAGAAACAAAACCAGGCTTTACATTGTTAAAGTTCGAGATTAGTGAATCACATATATTCTTCAAGTTTTTGTACAATCAGTGAAAGAACTGTAGTGTAAATGTCAATTCCAGCTTGACTCGATGGTCTGTTAACAGAAATGTGATGAAGAACAAAATCTGATATTTCTTCGTGGTGAGGTATTTGGACAGGTGGAACAACAATGCCTTCATCATCTGGTTGAGGATGTGGACCCTCGGGATCTTCACCGTAAAATTGATCAACAACAGAATCATCCAGGCCACCATTTGAATTTAATGGATTGTTTTCATCTAGCACTCCATTCAGCCATATCTGATTGGGAGTCCAACCATGTTCAGTTGAAAGTCTATGATTGTTATACATTGTGGCAAATTCATCTAGAGTGGTGTTGATTCTAGCAGTAAAAACTAAATGTAATGCAAACATGTGAATGGGATTTTCAATATCCAGAATTGCTGTTTGCTCCATTGCATAGAAGGTAAAATAAAAGAAATGACAGACACATCTAAATACATCCCGCCAAAGTCTCTCTATGCGTTGATTGCTTGAGGATGATCCAGCAATGAAACTACCCCGCCCCTCTCCCCGGTAGGCAACCATTTCATCACAAATCAAAACATTCTCCACACCATAATCTACACGAATACGCGAGGGCCATAAGTCACGATTGTTCTTGATAGCATCCTTGAAAAGTTCCAGGACTGTCTCTGCCAGGTTATTGGTGCTGCATCTCAAAAACATTATTTTCCTAGATTTGCCATCACAACAACCATGAATCACAAACTTCCATCTTATGAGAGAGTGATGTCCATCAATGTGCCACAGAGAATTTGGCCATGGTACAAAGTATCTCCTCCTTGATACCAGAGCACCCCATCTTAAGGCAGTATTACGGGGGTCCACTCTATTTATTGCAGCTCTTATTCTACTTCTCTGAATATGCAAACCCAGTGACCTAAAGTAGCCTGACATAAGTGGCTCACCAGTGGTGGAACCGTGACGTGACATATAGTCCCTGATTATATCATCAATTCTGTCGTCTGAAATATTGGAAAACTGCTGCAAACCAGTCAGATCATACTCTTGGACGCGGCGCATAACAGTCCACCTTGACACTCCAAACATTTGAGAGATCTTGCACCAGGAGAAATTCAGCCCACGTAATTCTACCAAGACCTCCTTTGGAATACAGTAACTAGGCCTGCCAGGCCGTTTTGTGTCCACAACTGACAATGGTAACTCGCATAATTTAGTGAGAGTGGATTCGTGATGATAGTGATTATACAGACTAACAAACTCCTTTTCAATTTCCGAGTAAACTTTCTCTAAATCTTTCCATTTCTTGGAATCGTCCGGATCCAGTAAAGAAATGTTTCCAATTTCATGCAAAAATTGCACTGTCTTTCCAAGTAAATCCACATGTGTTAGCAGTGTACTAAGAAAGTTCTCAGAAACATCTTGGTGTTCTTGAAGTAAGCCTATTTCCTCCGATCTCTCTAACACAAACTTTAAAAACGTTTCCACATCGTCTGCCATTTCGCTCGAACGAAAGAACCCGAATGAATCTGAAAGGAGAAGCTTGGAATTCGAAGCTTCACATACTTCTGAGATACTAAAACAAAATGGCTGTCTTCGCAGCTCGAAAGCGAGGCTATACTCTGGCCGAGCTCGCCCCAGGAAGATTAAATGAAATTTACCGTGGATTAAATGAAAATTGAAAGAAGATTAAATAAACTTGGAAGTTCAAACGAAATTTATCATCGAAGTTTAAACGACATTTGAACGAAGTTTAAATGCATTTTAAACAAAGTTTAAATAAGAAAACTGAAAGTTTACATATAATTTTAAATAAAGATTAAATGAAATTTAGTATAAAAGTTTAAATATACAGATAACAAAGTTTAAATTTACAGATAAGCAAGTTTAAATTTACAGATAACAAAGTTTAAATTTACAGATAAAAGTTTAAATTTACAGATAAAAGTTTAAATTTACAGATAACAAAGTTTAAATCAAATATATTTCAACAAGGATTAAATATTGCTACATATAGGCAGGCATACTTGTGGCAGTGGGTTAATGAAAACATGAGACAATGATATTGAAAAAGAAATTCTCTTCTCTGTTAACAAAGGTCTCAAAGGTGGTAAGAATATACACCTACTGAGAGTATAAGTGAGAGCAAATAGGGGCCGTACTAACGTACTAACGTGCTAAGAATATAAGTGAGGGCAAACAGGGCACCGTACTAACGTACTAACATGCTAAGAAGATAAGTGAGAGCAAACAGGGGGCCGTACTAACGTGCTATAGAAAAAATTAAGGAAAGTGGCGTCCTAAAACAGGCAGCATATGAATCCTTTAAAAAATTATGATGGAAAATATCTTCTGGACGGCCACTTTTCAATTTCTGGCTAAAAGCCTGCTCTATGGTGAGCAAGGGTCAATTTTTGGGTCTTGGAGGTTGGTTGGCTGCATCTTGATATGCTTTAATGTGACAGTGCGATGCTGTTAGTGAGTTTCACATGTGTTAGTCAATACTTGGCTGTGTAGCCGCGTGATGCGGTTCCAGTCAAGACCCACAAATTGACCCTTGCTCACCATAGAGTCTCCAGTAGCTCAGTGGTTAGAGCATCCGACTAGATCACGGAGGGTCGTGGGTTCAAATCCCATCTGGGACTCGGATTTTTTTCCGAGTCTTAATTTCTCCTTACATTTAATATCTTTGTTGTTATTGTTGTTTCATCTTTATAAACAATAACTAAATTGTTGTAAATGAATATAAACAACAATAAGCTTAAAGATGTTTTGCATTTTGCATTTCCCATTTCAAGTCAGTGATCACGGTGGCTGAATGGTGTAAAGCGCGGACTAACAGCCGAAAGGCCCCAGGTTCGAATCTCGCTCATGCCATTCTGTTTTTTTTTTTCTTTCTTCTTCGGACTGAACATCATGAAAGTGATGTACTGTATTTTACTTTTTACGTTTGTCAAAAATTCTTACGTTTATTAAAAAAAATAATATATTGAACCGTGTCAGTGTGAAAACATAAGCTTACCGCAATACTGCATTATGCGTTAGCATTTCTTATTCAGGGGTTGGCTCTTAGGAGCCTTCGATTTTTTGTAAATTTAAGAGTTGATAAAAAAGAAATCCAGATGACAAGCACTTAATTTTTTTTTGCGGAGTTCCATATTATGTTCATCCAACAGTTCTTGTCTTATCCTACTCTCAACTCGCAGTTTAAAGATATAACAAGATATAACGGCCCACGGCTTAATCGAGTGAAAAACAATTTATCCATAATCGACTTTTGCCAGACATCTGAAAAAAACGAGCCTTCTTAGGCCTTAAAATATCAACGTTACATCAAGGTCGTCAATATTGCTATTCTATTTTTATAATGACTTCTGAAAAGGAAATAAAACGGAATAATAAAGTAGGCTCTAGTCTTTAACAAAGCCTAACTGGTAAGACCTTGCAAATTTTTTCCGAATGTATTGTACTGTCTCTATCCAATTAATAGCGTGGGAATGATTGGTTAAAAAGTAATATATCAACAACGAGTGCGAGGGTTTCATCAGGGGTTCCAAACTCCGTGAAACAGATGAAAGCACGAGGCCACTTCGGCCGAGTGCTTTTATTGTTTCGAGGAGTTTGGAACGCCTGATGAAACACCATTTGCACCATTGAGCCAGGCGGAGTGTTCAAAGGTGAAGACATTGCATTGGTTTGGATGTGCAAGAGTTGACAGAAAGCATTGAAAACATGAATGCCAAAAGTCTAAACTACTGGCTATGCAAGTTCGTTGACGAGGTTGCAAATAAGTCTGGTGGACGATATCCCTCTCGGACGCTTTACAATATTGTCTGCGGCTTAAAACGTTTCTTGGTGGAGAAAAATGACGAGGGCACATTAAATCCATTGGCTGTCAGCGATAAAAGGTATCATTGAAAGAGTTAATTTGTTGTTTACAATAAGTTTTTGTAACTCGTGCTGTTCCTTCCTATAGGTTTGGGACATTCCGCCGAGTTTTGGATGTTAAAGTCGTCATAAATTCTACGAACTGCGATAACATGTGAAACACCCAACTATTCTGTTACATTCTTTGAAGGAAATAAAATTTTGTTGTTTGCTTGAGATGTCATTTACTTCAAATTAATTTATTGATGTCATATGATTTTCCGAGAATCAGTGGACATTTGGATATTGTATCCAAATCTCTAAAGATTTGGATACAATATCCAAATCTTTAAAGATTTTCATCCAGTTTTTCATTGGGTATCCAAACACATGCACGTGATGTGGTATACATGTAGTGATTTGTAGTTGACTTGATGAATTATTAATGAGTTTGAGAATGTACCGTATTTACCTGTGTATTAGTCAATCCCATGTATAAGTCGACCCCCTATTTTTGAGGCCAAAAACTAAGTTTTCTTCATTTCTGGGTAAGAATTTTCTTGAAAAACTAATCTTAAAGTGCTACTACGATCAAATTTTTGATTTTCATTTTTTTAGATTTTCGTGTACAATTAGACTTCCTTACTCATCTTGCCAAATTTCAATTCATTACGAACATCAGAAGTCGTTTTATTTTAACATTTATTTCCGAGAATTTACGGCCGCCATTAATCAACCTTCTTCCAAGGCTTGGTTGCGAATGGGAGAAAGTGACGTAAAAGACTCAAACATACCTCATGGGTTGAAATTATAATAACAATCAGCAAAGAAAATTGCACGAAGAACAAGTCCAAAGTTTTTGTTGCTTTTCGCGTGATTTTCAATACTTATTGTTATTATAAAAAGGTGTCGTCTTTAATGCCAGGTGCAATGCCGAAACAAATTTTCCTGAAAATCTTGGACCATACCGGTGAAATGGTTGATGAGTACCTGTGTGGAATGCGCTGTTAAAGTGGGGTGTTAGACCCAAGAGCACAGAGAACTCATCTTATCGTTCAGTTTATGACTAATTTTCGAATAAAATACACCAGTTGTGTATCGAAAATTTCCCGAGAAACTAATTTGGAAATTTAAGCTGCAAAACATACACAAACATCTTTGCATAAGGCGATGCGTGTGAAGTTAGAACTACAAAATTAAGTCTTGTTTTGTTTACATAATATCAGATATCATTAAGGCTGAAACCCCATTTACACTTGCTAAAACATGTTCTTGAAAATGTAAAATGTGCCATGCCTGTTCAATTTTGAATAATTTTGAACAAATTTTAAGCTGCCACACATGCGTAGCAACCATTGTAATTTCAAATTAGCGGACGATACACGCTTGATGTAGACAGAGGATACGATACTTATAGGAAATCGTATGAACTACTTGTAGGGCACGAGTGATGTTTTGAAATTTTGAAACGAAACTTCAATGGTTTCCAAAATGCCCACAAGTTTTATTTTTAACCAATCAATAACAAATCTTTTTGACAGGTAAACCATGCGTGAAATCTAAAAATTGATCGCATCATTTAAACACGAAGTTCCGGTATAAAAGGCTTAGCTCCTCCCCCATTTCACACCTTTTGGGTGTGAGATGCAAATTTAGACGTCTTTCAGTCACAAAACGTGGTTAACTTGTGGGTCCTTTGAACATAATTTGCTTCAAAAATCTGATAAAACCAAGATTCTACCTAAGCTAAAAAAGAAATAGAAGTTCATAAAGACTTCTGATATAGCTTTCATAAAGTTTTTCCAAATTGTTAGCAATGGTCTTAGTAATGACGCATGTTATTTGTCAGTTGTTTATGCTTCAGTGGTTGATTGACGACTGGAGGTGAGAATTGCCAGGCCAGGCTCCTTTTATACCGGAACTTTGTCTTTAAAGAAATATTTAAGCTTGAACGTCCAAGCTTTTAAAGTAAGTGCAACAGGTTCGCAACTTTCTTATTGCACTTTATAACCTAGATTTGCACTCTATAATCTAATTATGCATTCGTCATTAGCCAATCAGAAACTGTATATTTTGCTGAGTATATTATAAAAAACAATACGAGACATACATTCCTTTCAGATGTCTTTCACAACATTGATGTCCTTCTTGTTGTTCTAGGCACCGATTTCTAATCAATAACCATTAAACAGTGACAATAATATCATTTTCCTCCATTTTCCCGGGGAAATACAGGCAAATATTTGAGAGACATTACACTATTTTGTTTGTGTAAACTGGGAGTGCCATGCTTAAATAGTTTGGTCACGGTACCGAAATTTGGGAGTGCCATGCCGATTATTCTGCGCGTGTAAATGGGGTTTGAATTTGAACATGTTTTATAAACATTTCTTCAAAACTAACAAGAACAAAAAGAAAAAGTCAATCACAAATTGATATCAACGTAAATTCCCATCGAAAAATGTAATTTCTTTTGTGGTAATTCCCTCGGCTTGACTTGGCTGCTTGAAAATTCTTTAAAACTCTGCTTCTTCAAAAGAAACATCACCCCACGTTAATAAAAACGTATGAAGTTCCTCGAAGCAAGATTTTGTCGCTTAAAGCTCTCCTTTTTCTCCACTACAAGCAGCGGCTTCTGAGTATTCTTTAAAGCTTTCTCTTTCCATTTTGAATAAATATTAAATGTGTTATTACTCCGATAAGACAAAACTATGGTTTTGAAAACCAAACACATGCCGAGCGCGGCAACCATTTTTGTAGAATTTGTATGTGACTTGACGACCCGGTTAATAATAAAATATGCGTGCATAAATTTGCATGCAAAATCCTGACACAAAAAATATACGTATATATATATAAAAAGAAAAACAAAGGGCATTTTTTAACTCATTGCGCTTTGTGCGTGTCTGAGTAATAATTTAATGCATGTAGACATCATTCAGTCTTTTTTTTTTCAGATGTAAGCAAGGAAGGTTTGTTCAGGATCTCAGGTAGTAAAAAAAGGCAAGAAGAGTTAAAAGCCATGCTTGATAAAGAAGAATATGTCAACTTTGACAGTGGTAGATTTACTCCACATGATGTGGCATCTGTTCTTAAGATCTTCCTTGGTGATCTTCCAGAACCACTTCTAACCCATGCACCCCAGAATGCTTATCTGAAGATTACAGGCAAGTTACTGAACTCAGTTACAAACAAATGTACTACATGTACCAGTGCTATACTTATCTCCTCTTGTAAATTACATCACAACTGTTTTTTTTTATCATGACATCGCATTTTAACAAAATTAAAGGGTTTTTCACCATGGAAAAGAATGCCATAAATTATTAAGTTACTCACGTTTTGGCATACAGACTAAAGTTATAGGAATAAGAAGCTTTTTTGAAAAACATTTACATATAGTAATTAAAATAAGCAATAAAGATTAAGTTTTTCCCCATCATGCAATGCTGTCATATAATTTACACTGTATGTCCGAATATTGTTTTTGATGTTGCAATTGGACATTTATGTTAGAGTGCGTGGTTAATTTCTTGAGTTCAATTTCTCTTTTGACAATTTTGTTTTCATGTAATTGGTAATGGTTATGCAGTCCTCTTGTCTTGTGTCTGGAGCAAGTTTCAGTACTTTCAACTTGTCTGGATTTTCACCTGGTTTATTATCAAGAGCCTCATACAAACATTGTGTTACTGTTGCCTTCCCTAAACCCGCGCCACCACTTAAAAAGTATCAATTGCTTCTCGTTGTTTTTAACAGAGAGTAACATGGTAAAAAAAACCTTCATTTGTTCTCTGTTCAAAGATTGAACAAGTTGTCTATAACATAAACGGTTATCATCCATATGATTAGTTACCAGCTTTTCATTATCATTTGCTGTAGAAAAAATTCCAGCATTTCTTAAAAGATTGTTCCCTTGGTGATTGTTATCTAAACATGGGTTAAAACAACCATGCAAACAGTTCACTGTATTGTGTTTCTTCACTAATATCCTGCTCATCGCTATTTTGAGCAGATGGAGCTACAGTATCTAACTGATCAAGTTCCTTATTTTCAGGATCTCCCATTGCTTTTTCTAAGAGTTCTCCTTTCTTTTCTTTCGAATATAACATGTTTTGCTTGCTGAAATCTTGATCTTGATACGTTTCACAATTTTGAATTAAATCTTTGCTTTCATTTCTACAGTACATGGGATATAAAGCATCAAGAGCCCTCTGCAATAAATATTAATTTCAGGATCTTTTTCATTAGACATATAACTGAATGAATGATTTAGCTTTCATTCTGCAAAGAAGTTTCATTCCTCCTTTCAAGTAAAATTCTTTACAACTTTGTTCTCTGTTCTCATTATTGAGATCACCATCGATCTTATCATCAAAATAATTATGTTTCAGGTGGAAATCTGGTTCTTGTAAACTTACTCAGTATTTAACCCCTCATCTTAACTTTTGTTTGAATGTCACTGTTAACAAACAGTTATACCAAGAACAGAAATGAGCTAAACATAGTTGCTAGAGCTGTCGTGGTTGTCTTTGGCATTTTCATTCTTGGATCTTAGACACTTATACATCTCAGTGTGGCGAAGAAACACTCTCTCACAAGCCTTGCACATCGCAGACTTAGACACTGCATCATGCACAAACTAAGAAATTTACTTATCCTAACATTTTCATAGCGATAACATAAACTTATTTATCTGGCAACACGACTCTTAGCCAAAAAACCCCTAATATTATGCCTAATGGTAATCTAACGTGACAAATATCTCTTAGTATAGGTCTACTCGGGAAAGCTATTCTAAAGGCTACTTATTTATTATACATTTTGCAACTAGTGGAAGTCGTGTTTGGCCTGTCTCTTTTGATACTTCTTTGTGATTATTTTTACAGAGACTATACCGTAAAATGCTGCTTGTAAGCCCTGGGCTTATGTAACTTTGTAAGGGTTTTTTGGCTGGCAAGCAAAAAATATTCTTATTAAGAAGAGTTCTTACAGTTAATTTCATTTGGGAGGGGGGGGAGGGGGGGGCTTTTTTTATTTACTCCATTACTACATTTACTCCATTATTATGGAATTACTCCATTATTATGGAACGCATGGAGCACAACATTACTTCACGAAAATTACACACTTGTTATACAAAAGATACGTAGTGTAGTCTCGTGTATGTCTCAACGAATTTGAGATACATTGGTACAACTCTACACTGAGTGAAGCTGTTCTTCACGTACAGAAGTTATACTATTGGAAGCAGTGAACGTAATGCCATGATAAGACACCGGAAGTTCTGTCTAGCTCCAAGTCACTACTCAACAACAGAATAAACTAAAGAGCTAAAACTAACTGCAAGAAGTCGTGATTCCAATATAGGAACATGACAGGAGCTTATTACTCCTGAACATGATTGCATTTTCATTCTTGGATCTTTAATAGACACTAACATCCGTCACTAACACAAGTCTTGCACGCTGTAGGCTGTGGACACTGTATCACGGCCTATTTACTGATCCTAATATTTCCACAGCAGTAAGTCAGAAAACATAAACTTCAGCCGATTGCTATTTATTTTGCAACACGAGTCTGAGCCAAAGAAACCCTAATAATGCCAGGACAGTGCAACGAATACTTAGAGAAATAAAACAATTATTATAATCATTGCTATGGCATGAAATCCTCCAGGATCCTGTCATTAGAGAAATTATCCAAACATCAGTGGGTCAATATTATCGAGCAAAGTAGATAGATAATTGCGACTTGTCACATCCCAACAGTGATCTATAGCAAGGGACAAAATTAATACCTCGTAAACCTACTTGGGATTGCTATTTTAAAGGCTTTTAAATACTTCTTGCGACTAGTAGGAGTCGTGTTTGCCTACCTCTTTTTCTACTACTATAATTATTACATAAAGAGCTTATGAAGCGTAAATAAGGCATTTCACAAATTCGAATACCAGATATATTAAAACTATCGATAGGAAAAATCTAAGCTCTATCCATACCACAATTATCTCTTTAAGCAGAGACTAAATCGGGCACGAATCTTCCGACCAAAATGAACCAAAACTAGGCTTAAGGTGATTCCCTGGTTTTGCACTGCGCATCCCTACTGCGCATAAACATTGCGACATCAGATTGAAAAAAATGGCGGCTTTTGTGAGGAAAGCCGGCCTTTCCCACGATAGAAAAGGACTCTGTGAGCGCTAGTGCAAAATCGAGCACGGTGACCCCTATTTTATACTGCATAAATTCAATCAGGACAGTGTTCCCAACGCAAATTTAAAAAGTGAACAAAAATCTATGATCAGATTTTGCACAGTTTATAGAAATCCTACGAAGAAAGCCATTTTGGGTAGAGGACCGCACACCAAGCAACCGTCTACTGTTCGAGTGTTCAGTAAATTTGAAGCTTTTTGGACACGTTTTCTATGATACAGACTATTATACTTATGTATAAAGTCAACTTATACGCGAAATATCAATATGCAGTGGAATGATTGAGCATATTAGCTTCACGCGGTTATTGCCTGAAAATGCCTTTAAACACTGTATTCGTCAGCAGTATACCACTAAAACGAGCATGGTGACCCCTCATTTTTGTTGCAATTTTGGAACCTTCATGACTTGTTCAATATTTGTGCCAAGTTTCATTACAAATCTATGACAGATTCTTTTTCCAGGGAATTACCTTAAAAAAGTAAAAACCAAAAATGAACCAAAACCCGAACCTCACTGTTTGACACTGGTTTGTTTGACCTGGAAAATCAACCTAATGACAGTATTGCAAATGATATGGCTGAAGAAAATAAAACAGGTTTGATTGGTAAGATTGATTCTTTCAGTACAAACTTCAATATTGAGAAGACTGCAATAAACTTAAGCAACCCAGCTTTTCTTGTCAAAGGCAAAACAGGATATTTTTACACGTCTAAAAAATCACCAACTCAATCTAATTAATGCAAATAAAAAACTTAGATTTTATTCGATCTTTAAAAGTGAAAGGAAATACTCTGATTTTATTAACCATATCAAATCTCCGGAACATAGAAAAACAAGACGCTGTGGGAGCGTATACTTGGGCGTCGTTGTACGCATTAAACATAGTGGAAAAATAAATGTCTTGGGAATCTGCATGCACGCCGAGTTCAGGGTTTGATGAAAGGGAGTATATTATAAAATAGCGTGTCCACTGTGTCAAAAGACACCAGAGTACGTAAAAATACAAATCAATGCCTAGTTTGTACTTACCGTTGAAAAAAAAAGGCTGTGTATCAGAGTTTTGCGATGGTTGTTATTGGTTTTAGCTAAATCTTGTAACTAGCTGGTCTGTGAATTTCCGACACTTGAAGTGAATGCAGATTGCAGCCACAAAGTGTCCCTTTCGAAGCTACGAATCTTTCAGTTTATTTTGCCTGTTCCGGACCTGGGGTCAAAACAACTTTTCGAATTCTTGGTTTGCACCGTCACGCAATCGGGCGCAATAAATTTTTAAAATCGAAACCGTTTGGTGAAAGAAGCGAATAATTTGTAACATTATAAAGGACTAACAAATAGATCTCAGATCTGTGCACTACCAAAAGTGCTAAAAATCATGAGGAAAGGCCTTTCTTTTATAGGATAAAGCTTTGTCACGGACGCTATGTAGCTCTCACGTAGGGTGAAAGGTCATAAATTCAAAATGCTGTATTTTCGAAATGAAAGACACTGCCGGTCTGGAAACTTGTAAAAAGATATATTTTTCAGTCATCTTTAATCTGGTGGACATATAAACTTAGAATACATTGCGATTCATGATTTTCGAATTTGATGACGTCACGTGCAAACCAAGAATTGAAAGTTTTGTTGGAACTATTCCCACCATTGTAATAATAAATTTTGAATGAAACTTATAACCTTAATCAAAGTTAACGACAGAAGTGATAATTTAGAAGGAGAGAAACAAATTTAGCCCTTTGAAATATATTTTTTTAAGTTGAGGTAAAAATGTATCAATTTGCATAATATGAAAAGTAATTTGAAACCTTTCCAGTAATAAGGCGTAACGCAGCGATTTCATAAAACATCTTGCAATCAGACACACGAAAATATATCTAGTTTTTATTCCTCTGTATCCGAAACACGGAAAAGAAAATTTATAAATGAAAAAGTGAACACTTTAAGGTTATTTCGCCCGAGAAACATTCACACTAGTGCCAGCGAAACTCGCAAGACACAGCATTGTTTACATCTTATCCGATCGACAGCCGTGAATTTTTGCACCCAAAGTTTTAGTTGGCTGTTCTGTTCCTTCAACTTCACGAAATAAAAATGCATGAAAGGCAAAAATACGAAAGAAGTGAAATTAATTGGGATTCCTACCACGCTTATATTTCTTCCTTCGCTGTCCACTGTTAACTTCTTATTAAACAAGCGCAATGGCGCAGTATTCGTCTTCGTCTTATTCATGTGTCAATGATTTCTTATTCATGGTCGTTAATCATGTTTCTGATGTTTTAGCGGGTTTCCGTCCTGAATTTGAAGGTATCGTAGAATTGATCACGAGGTTGTGAAACACTTTCCCAGCGTCTTCTTGAGTAATTTTCTTCCCCATATTGAATATGAAACTGCTAGATGCAACAGAGAAAACACATCTCGCACTTTGTCACGTTCGCCTCGCATCGACAAACAACAGGTTTGAACTCCACCACGGTCAAACGAGAGAAATTTGCAAAAGTTAACCAAAGTACTTCAAAGTTAAGGTTGTCATTTTCATTGTTTAAAGTTTAATATAACAATACACAGTCAATTCAGTAATCGTTTTGAAAGTTTACTAAAAAAGATCTAAGGACTCTAAGCGTTTGAAAACTATGAACCGCACAATTTTGCTCAGGCGCGAAGCATTTTGATCATTTTTCAACGAAAAGAAGCTATTTTGAGAAAGATAAAAAGAAAGTTACATAAACTAATTATTTTATACCCTTGCCCATGTTTCCACTTAATATTAAATGAAATCGCACTAAATAAAACGAAAAATGCCTCGGACATTTGACCGCGGTGAAGGTTTGAACACGAGCCCATTCCCGACAGTCCCCAGAGTTGTGCAATACTACACATTTGTCTTTGACCAAACTGCATTTTTATACTTGGTCGCCATGCCCAAGTAATTACTTCTAAATTAAGGACAGGGAATAACACCTTAAGAATTGAAAATGGTCGAATTACAATCCCTAAAACTCCTGATAACCAATCAGATTCGAGAATTTTGTTGTAGTTTGATTAATACATAAATTTAATTTAATTTAACCCATTCGCTCCTACACCGGCCAAAACTGGCTGTACAAGACTCCACTGCTTTAAAAAATTTCAACTTTCTCAATCGTGCAAACATTGCCTTAACTAGTCTAGCAGTTGTGAGCATTGACTAGAAAGTCCCTCAAATGAGATACCCAATAAACACAAAAAAGTCAGCGATTTTTGCAGAATATCAGTGTTTTGGATCGTTTTTAACGTCATAGAAAAACAACAAAAATCACGTTTTTGCCTTTAGTTTTTTTTGTTCAAGTTATCGTGGCAAACCCAAAAGTCAGCATTCACAGCAAAATTCAGTCCTAGTCCTAGCTTAGCAGTGAATTTTTTTGCTCTTATCCGTTGCTCAGGCCAAGCTGCATGCTGGGAAATAGCCACAGTTTTTTGACAGCGTTCCTTTCTTTCCCCACACATTTCCTATTTCATTCCACAGCCACTCTGACCAACCACCGAAATTTCGCGCTTGTTGCGTTCTACAGTGGTCACAACTTCCAAAATATGCCGTGGTAGGTTGAAAAATTCATCCATAGTCGAGTCCCAAGGCTACTTCGTTTCGTGGTGGCCATTTTTCCAGTTCAACAAGCAATGAAATGCTTTGGCGCTTCAAAATTTGACCAAGATGTGTACAGTTTAAACTCTCTACAATTCCATAAACATTTTGGATTCGAAATCTATTGTAATTAATAATTCTGAATTTTGATATGACGTAAGTGAAAGCCAAGAATACTTGGGCAACGTTGTATGCATTAGGCATATTGAAAATTAAATGTCTTAGGGAATCTGCATGCACGTTATTTCACGGTTTGATGATAGGGAATATTGGTATAGAGTCCTAAAGTGTGATGTCACAAAAACTAAAATTTGTGAAATTATGGGATTTGATTAGATATTCGGCAAAATCAGCATCTTATTGCAATTTGGAGGTGAGATATTGGCACCGTTATGCTCTGATGACTCCATACAAATCCTTCTAATTTTGGCCTCAGTTATAAGAATAAATTTAAAAAGTTCTAAGCGTTTGAAAACTATGAACCGCACAATTTTGCTCAGGCATGTTTGATCATTTTTCAACGAAAAGAAGCTTATTATTTTGAGAAAGATAAAAAGAAAGTAACATAAACTAATTATTTTATACATCCTTGCCCACGTTTCCACTTGATAGTAAATGAAGTCGCACTAAACAAAACGAAAAATGCCTCGTGCGTTTGACCGCAATGAAGGTTTGAACAAGCCCATATTCCCGCCAGTCCCCAGAGTTGCACAATACTGCACATTTGTGTATGACCAAACTGCATTTTTATACTTGGTCACCATGACCAAGTAATAATATATACCTGACGTGAACATTACTAATGTGAGTAGGGTTGAAGGAGACGCTGTCATGACACTTCAGTAACACTGTTTTACCGGAAGTGAGAGTAGCCGGAAGTCACTAAACAGGAAGTGTAAATGGCAAAGTTATGAACCGGAAGTGCACAATTTAAAATATGCGTGCATAAATTTGCATGCAAAATCGTGACACAAAAAATAACAAGAGACTCCAAGCAGCCTATACTCATATGCATGCTTAAGAAAGTTTTATGATATATTTTAAAGATGATAAGATGTCCGACAAGGAGAAGAGTTACTCCTTTCATTCAGTCATCGTTCCTGCAAACTACGTTGTTTACTATTGAATGTTTAGGAAATAAAGGCTGTACCACAATGATACCAGTGATTCTTCTAAGTCGTATATATACCAAACGTGAGCATTAGTAAAGTTAGTAGGGTTGTAGAAGATGCTGTCGTGTCACTTAAGTAACGCTGTTTTACTGGAAGTGACAGTAGCCGGAAGTCACTAAACAGGAAGTGTTAGGGTTAGGGTTAATAGGGTAACGACAAAGCAATGAACCGGAAGTGCACAATTTAAAATATGCGTGCATAAATTTGCATACAAAATCCTGACACAAAAAATAAAATAATAAGAACAAGAAAAACGGAGCCAAAACCTTACCTCATGCTGCTTTGCGCATGAGTAAAAGTGAGAGTAGCCGGAAGTCACTAAACAGGAAGTTTTAGGGTTAGGGTTAATAGGGTAATGACAAAGCAATGAACCGGAAGTGCACAATTTAAAATATGTGTGCATAAATTTGCATACAAAATCCTGACACAAAAAATAATAATAAGAACAAGAAAAACGGAGCCGAAACCTTACCTCATGCTGCTGCGCACATGAGTAAAAATAACAAGAGGCTCCAAGCAGCCTTTACTCATGCGCATGCGTAAGAAAATTTTATGATATATTTTAAACATGATAAGAAGATGTCCGACCTGAAGATAAGCTACTCCTTTCATTCAGTCATCGTTCCTGCAAACCACGGTGTTTACTATGTGTTTTGGAAATGAAGGCTGTACCACAATGAAGCCAGTGATTCTTCGATGTCTTGTATATACCAAACATGAACATTACTAATGTAAGTCAGGGTTTTCATTAAGAATTGTAGTAGCAGGAGAATAGTGTAAAGTAACAGGAGAATATTATGAAAGAGCGAAGATAGCTACATATTGCCATCGAAATTTAGCCGGAGAAATCTGCGTAGCAGGCAGAGAATTCTCCGATCTCCGATGCCTAATGAACACCCTGGTAAGTAGGGTTGTAAGAGACGTTGTCATGACACTTAAGTAACGCTCTTTTACCGGAAGTGAGAGTGGCCGGAAGTCTCTAAACAGGAAGTGTAGTGGCAAAGCTATGAACCGGAAGTGTAGAATTTAAAATATGCGTGCATAAATTTGCATGCAAAATCGTGACACAAAAAATAATAATAATAACAAGAAAAACGGAGCCGAAACTCTACCTCCTGCCGCGTCGCGCACGAGTAATAAAAAAAGAAAGAAAAAAAAAGGGCATTTTTTAACTAATTGCGCTTTGCGCATGAGTAATAAATACAAGCTCAATAATTATTGTTTTTACTGAGATACAGGGCAAAAATATTAAAAGCCACTGACCTTTTCTTCTCAAGGCTTGTCGTAATTAAAAATTAAAAGACCTTTTCATCTCAAGGCTTGTCGTAATTAAAAAGCTCACGAACTTGAAAACAAATTAATAAGCTTATCACCGTAGACAAATGAAACCAGATGCAGAAACCGGCCACGCTTCAGATTTTTCTACACAGTAGAAAAGTCCTCATTGGTCATCTCCATCTCCAAGATATCCAAAAACTTGATTTACTGTTCAAAGTTCCTTTTTCAGGTAGCTTGTTTGTTCATTCAAGTTCTGTTATCTGTCAGGCAGTTTACAACTTTTGATTCACAATGATTTCAATCCATTTCCAGACATATTTGAAAAATGCTGGCACGATTCATTGTTCATTTTTGCATTCCTCCAACTTAGTCTTGTTGTAAACTAAGATGAAACAGTAATCTCATTTCCCATCAATTTTTTGCGTTGTGTTTAAAATTTAAAGCTTACGTTTTCAATTTTTTTGTGTTCATTATGGTACTGCATGTTGTAAATTTCAAAGTTTTTTTTCCGATGCAATGTTTGAATGAAGCAATCACATTGCCTGATTCACGCACTTGGTGGGGATTCTCCCGCCGAAAGAAAAGTCGCGGGTGCATGCAGAGAAAATGGCGCAGCAAGTTATCAAAGAACATAATGACAAAAATTACGAACTACAGTCACTACAACAAGAAATCACAGAACTTGCGCAGTGGAAAGATCGGCTGTGAAGGGAAAAGAGGGTCATTTAACAGTAGATTGTGTTAAAAGTCCATAACCTTTGTTGGCGATATTTCAAACCTATAATATCTTTTTGATATCCCGGACGTTTTGGTAAGTTTTGGATGTATCGACATGCCGAAACACCTGGGAAACGTAACTTTACCTCTCAGAGATGAAGCTTAGATCTCCGAGATCTCGGCAACAAGGGCAAATTTTCAATTGTGCTATTCGAGAACTCCGCAATCTTTTAAAAATCATGTTGACTGTCGCAGTGGAAATCGCAACGCGTTCACACTTGTCACGGCGCGGTCGCGCTTGTCGCAGCACTATTGCGATGTACTTGCATCGCGATTGCGCTAAATTTTTTACAATGGATATATAGACAACAGCAGCAGCACAAACAAAGATTGCAAGATATTTAAAGTGAATATGGAAGAAAATATATCTAAATATGTTGGTCAAATTGAAAACCACAACTGAAATAGTAGCAAGCATCTTACATGATCTCACCGTGAAATTAATCCGAACTCTGCCAGTTTTAGATTTGCCTTACAAGCCCACAAAAAAAAAACAACAACTACAGAGTTTACAAGCTTCATTGGCACTGAAGTTGCTAACTGCATTTCGAAGTTCACAATTTGGTTAGCTAACTGGCAAATGTTATTAGCAAATTAGCCACATGGTTTCGAATTTCCCAATGAACTTGGCAACCGATGCAGCCAAAGTGAGCTGAAATCCACTGTAAACTCGTCACCAATGATGAGCATGGGGAACCTGTGCCTGTAAGGTTGGTGGAGCCACATGCAATGGAGTTGAACATGGAGCATGTCCTGAATTTGCAGTGTTAAAAAATTGCATTTGTTTTGTGGTATTAAGGGACTTCAAGGATGTTCTTTTTTTTAATTGATTTCATAGGCTAAGGTTGTTTTGAGGAGGACTGGAATGTGGTAACTTGTTGTGAAATCATAAGACCTGATGCATGAATGCCCTGGTATAATGAAAAGTTAACAATGAGTACTTGAACATAACCAAAGCCTATAATGCATCGCTTTACTATCTCCATAGTATTAGGAGAATATGGAAATATTTAACGCTTGAATCCACTGAGACCTTGGTTCACGCATTTGTCTGAAGTCGACTGGATTCAACTGCAACAGCTTGCTTTTTGAATTGCCACAAGTACAAATTGAGAAGTAACAATTAAAGAGTTCAAAATATGGCTGCAAGACTTACCTGGAAGCAACCTAAGTTTAATTGTATGACACTAGTCCTTACTATATGAGCTTTACTGGCTGCCAATTAAGTATCATATTGAATTTAAAATGTTGCTTATTACCTTTGAAGCAATACATCATGGCATAGCACCTTTAGTTACTATAATCTCAAAACTTGTTGGTCTAGCTATTCATTTTGGTCAGATCATAGGATTATGTTAGAAATTCCATGTCTAGGAGACAGGGTACTGATGTCATCTGCGCCCAAATTATGGAACAGCCTACGTACCCAGCAAAATCACCCATCTTGGATCATCATTGTCAGTTTTTGTGTTCTGCTGACGTAGTCAGTGAACACTATAATTGTCATCGGGCGAGGTATT
Source organism: Cladopsammia gracilis (assembly GCA_022457155.1). Classification (NCBI taxonomy): domain Eukaryota; kingdom Metazoa; phylum Cnidaria; class Anthozoa; order Scleractinia; family Dendrophylliidae; genus Cladopsammia; species Cladopsammia gracilis. Next base: position 175,385 of record JAJGOT010000633.1, read on the forward strand.
TTTTGTAAGGAAACATTTCCGGTGTAACAATACAATTGTCAATCACAACCAATGAAAGCAAAGAACTGACAAAATCGGAAGTAGTTCTGATAATTCTCTTACAATTCTTCATACATGTATGCTCAAAATTCAAATAATATTCCATATATTCCCTTTAATTAATGACTGAATTTCAGCTAAAAGTAGGCTATCAAGATTTTAGAATTTATCTGCCACTACATCAATCTAAAGCGAAGCAAAATCACATGATGACTCTAGCATATCATATCAGTTTGTTTATACTTATAACTGAGAGAAATTATAATTCTTCATGCTTATGAGAATTCATAACTCAAATAATATTCCATTGATTCACTTTAATTAAAAATTGAATTGTGGCTAAAGAGTAAGTGATCAAGATTTTAGAACTTTTCTGACTACCACTACAAATTATTTCAGAAGTCTAAAGCTAAGTGAAATCGCACAACAACTCACTGATCATACCAGTTTGTTTACTTGTGACTGATAGAAATTAGAATTCTTCATTCTTACCTTTGATATCACTTGAATTAAAGACTGAATTATGGCTAAAGAGTAAGTGATCAAGATTTCAGAATTTATCTGCCACTAGAATTTGGCTTTAGCCTGTCAAGCCTATCAAAGTGTTGAAGTTAGCCGAGATGCCAGCTGACAAGATGACTTTCCTTATCGTTATGCTCGACTGAATTGGATGGATAGTTTAAATCCAGTGTTCCTGCCAGTACAGCTGCTCACCAGAAAATACACTCAAATCGTTTGTCAAATAGCATTTGCTCGTTTGCTGCACAATTGACACTATATAAGCAGAACACATGGCCTCATTGGTTCCCTATTTTTAAATGTGATATTTAAACACACCTTTTTGACATGCTTTTAATTATAATTATGTATTCACATTATTTTTTCAATTTTATTGTTTTTATCCGTGTAAAGCGCATTTGATCAATTCTTTGTGAAATTTGCACTCTTTAAATTTTAATTATTAATATATTAATTTATTAAATCACTCTCCTTATTTGTAGAAATCCGTAATGATGACTCCAGTGCCAAGCTGATTGAAGCATTGCAGCTTCTGTTTCTATTGGTACCATCTCAAAACAGAATGCTCCTACAACAACTGTTGGAACTTCTCAACATGGTCACAGAGAATCCTCACAGTAAAATGACAGCCCACAATCTTGCTTTAGTATTTTTGCCCAACATCATGGACTTCAAAAAGGTGCAGTAGGTTTTACTTAATATTTTTTTTTTATTATTTTGATCATAATTGTTGTTAGCCTTGACCAGTCACACCACAGACTTTTGCCCTATGGAAACTTGACTTGTTTAGTATAATCAAAGGGCTCTTAAAGCCATCTTGTTAATGCGTTGGAACGTGAGGTTAAAAAAAGAAGAATCTTGATAGTGAATATGGTAAAGATGGCGTTGTAGAATCAGACATTATGTAGAAAATGTGAGGTGCAGTAGTCAACTGGATATGGTTCTTGGCAGGATAGAGAAGATTGAGAGAAAGTTTGAAAATTTGTGTTGGTGCAAGTCAATAAAAGTTATGAGTAACAAAGAATCACGAGTGTGAATGTAAATAATTTTGATGTTAGTGAAGTGAAAGTGAAAGACTTTTTCCGCCTTGCTAGCTAATTGACGATAAAACTGTGTTGTTGGGTCAATTTGCACAACCTGCCATTTTCAGTTATTCATTGTCTATTTTCTGTTGGGATATTTGACAATAGAAAAGACTTTCTAAATCAAATACAATAGATTGCCGCAATTTCAAAACAATTAAAAGCCCACAAACCTATCAAGTGATAGATAATACGTCACGTGCAGTGACTTTATATCTGCTAAAAACAGTCCTATAAATTAGTATGTGGTGTTTTATTAGATATATAAAGTTACTGCAGATGACGTATTAATATGTACTTATTGACTAAGTGGGAGGGCCAGATTTGACTTGAGGTCATGGCGTACGGACCGAGCGCAGCGAGGTCCGTGCGCCATGACCGAGAGCCAAATATTTTCTCATCCGGCCCGACCTCACTTAGTCAATAAGCATTTTATCATATGACCAATTTGGAGACAAAATTACTTGAAATTTTAATGCACGCGGACGTCCGCTTATGTAGTAGGGCCGTACGCCTTTTTCCGGCCCCACTCGCACAAATGCGTACGGCTCTCATACGGGACTTTCATCAATGGTTTTGCAAAGAAAAGGTTCGCAGGGCCGTACGGGTCATATGATAATATTAATTATCAAAAATTTAATATCAATTGACACAACAAATGGTGACTGAATCTTTAATATTCTTTCAAGTAAGGCCCGGTTCAAACTTTGAACTTCACACGTGCCGAATCTAATGGAAGGAGACCGTAACAACATGTCATTTCTCTAGAGCTGCCTGTCCCCGTGCCAGGACAATTTGGGCTATGTTTAGCAGACATCGCACCATCAGCCATTTCTTTTTCAACTCTCTGGCAGTATTCGAAAATAGAACAAAAGTCAAAATTTATGGTATTTTGCTGTTCCTACTCTTGCATAATGAAACAGAAACTAACGTCTTTTGTAGTTAGCTAAAGTATCAAGTCTGCTGTTTTATATATTTTGGCGGGGAAATGGTGATCACGTTGTCATTTTTCGGTCACGTCTGCTATGGACGCACTTATGTAGAAAATATTGGGTCTGGAGCAGGTAAACAGGACACCACTCCTGGCGGTCACTTTTTTATTTTCCCTTAGATCGAAATCAGGTTCATGACAGGCCTACACTGACTCCACTGTGTGGTTTTGCAGTTGCGATGCATTTATATTAGCTTTCAAAGTTTGGCTGTTATGAGTATGTCGTTAAGTGATTTACGTCTTCTATGATATGATAGGTGGCGTTTTGTAAATAGTTTTCAGGAATGGTTGGTTTTGAACGAAACTCCATTTTACATCAGTATTTGTTAAAGGTGTTTCACTGTTGTCGCTAGTCGCAAAAAGTATAAAGAAGTCTTTAGAATTGCTTTCCCAAGAAGTTCTACGAGATATTTGTTCCCTTTAGATCATCAAAATACCGAAAATAGAATGTGACTAGTCACTATTATCTCTTTGTCGCAGCTTAGCATGCTCGATATGTATTGTATGACCCTTTGATGATCTTTGGGATATAAATCTCTTAAACGACGATAGTTTTTATCTCGTTAATGCGCTTGCGCATTAAGCGAGATTTCGAAGTCGAGTACTAAAAAGGGACAAAAGTTGTTAACAAAATTTTGTGGACTTTTGTCCGGGGGGGAGGGGTTTCTTGTTCCTTCTTTATAGAAGCTATATTAGGGCATTGAGGATATGGTTGGTTAAAGAGGTTAGGATTTCAAGAAGGGCGTCACATACTGCCACTAAAATGTTTGGGGAGCACCCCCGGACCTATTGTTAATTTCCCTAGGGTATTGGGATGTCAGAACTTGTGATGAACTTGTCATATCTCACATTACGTTACCGCAAAGGTATTAGTCCTTCTTAAATTTCGATATCTCACGTTACCTATCAGTTTCAATCATTTGTCGTAAAGCCATTATAGCTACTTTAAAAGGGTAAAAATAGGTTAAATGCGTTTTCTTGGGAAACGTAGTTTGAGAATTTCACGGTGTATTTTACTAATGGAGAGGTTATAAGAAAGTTAAATGGGACAGGAAAGTTTGTGTGTTAATATGAGCGGTATGGCAGAGCAAAATAGCATGAACTTTGCGTTTTTTTCTATTGAGTTGTGGTTACACACACCTTGGGTTAATGGCTTGGGTTCGGTTTATCTCAGGTTTCATCTTACCCTTGGGGATGCGGTTACACAGTAAAAGACTCCCCAGGGTAAAATATAATAAGATATGAGTTCACTGACACTGCAGTTTACGCGCGAAAACGTACAGATCGACATGGATGACACGAATCGAGATCTTGTAAGTTTAATTTCAGTCATTCTCCTGCTTATCATTTGATAAATATAACAATCCGGCATTTTTTTTTGCGAGAAGACACCGAAGATGACGCCTTCAACTACGCTATCTTCAAGGTTTGTCGGCGTTTTATTTACATTTAGGAGCTCGCCACGAACTTGCTCGTCGCCAAGGAGGGCTTGGGTATTTCCACGACCACAGAATTGGTTTCAGCAACTTCTAAATAACAATGCACTCTATCACTGGTGGAAAGAAAATTTTAGAGTTACAAGTAAGCGTGCAATTAACCAAGCGTATCAGAGGTCAACTCAGCAGCAGGCAATTTCCTGTATTAGCTACGTTCTGCATTATGATTGGCCAAGCGGTTTGATTGTGCAATAGTATGGTAAACATGTCATAGTTGTGTTGATGTTTTGGCTTATAATGATGACGGTTGAATGGAATTGCGGCAAGCCTTCAATCGCTTAAATTTTTGCGTCTTTTGCGTACTGTTACATAATGAAACTGTAATAGCAATTATTAATTGTTTTAAAATAGCACAAAAGCGAAAGTACACGGGTCAGCCAATACTACAACACGTATGCTACCGGTGCCAAGTGCAGGTTCAATCAAATTAGTTGCAACCTGTAGGTAAACGAACTTAAAATATTCACCTTTATACGGACTTCTATTTTATGAAAGGGGTCAATCCGGCAATTTTTTTTTTAGTCATATGGGAAGTTTAACTTAGTCAGAGGCTGTCCTATTCGGTACATTTGATAGCTGCGTGGAGCTAATTAACACCACTCTTATTACTAATCACGTTAAAAGTGACATCAAATATTCTAGATATGACTTGTTTTCAAAAGAACATGCTATTTTGCTCTGCCTTTTAAGTCGCTTAGCGAGTGACAACCGGAAATATCGTGAAAAGAAAAATTGGTAAGAATATTCTGCTCCCGGAGGGGGGGGGGGGGGACTCCTATAAGTCGTCAAGCGGAGGTGCTCATCAGGAAAAAAAGTGAAACCCTGAAAGATATCAAAGTAGCCGTTATCAACCAGAATTTTACTTCTAAAAGATACCATTTTTTTTTACCAAATATGCGATGGAACAATGCGATGCGGCTAGAGTGCTGGAAATAAATAGATCTGACTATACATGGGTCGAATTCCAGCTACCATCAGAAGGAACACCGGAAGGCAATAGCGACTCGTCTTTCGCTATCAACACACTAAAAGATACCATTTTCTGGGAAAATGAGTTTTTTTTTAATCATATATTCTAAAAGATACCTAGATCCCCTAATTTTAACCCCTAAAAGATACGACGAGCACCTCCACCCAACCACATATGCGAGTCCTCCTCCGGGGTTCTGCTATACGTTGTCTACCCGGTATGATGAACAGCGAGGAGCGATTTTTTATGTCGCTTAACGAATGTCAAAGTGAAATCTCGTGAAAAGAGTTAATTTTACGATTCGTTTAAAGTCAACTCGCTTAAAGTTAAACGAGTCAACTTTTCGCGCTCGACGAAGCTGAGAAATCTCACGCTGTATTTTTGTTCGCTTTTTGAGTTGTAATCTTTGTCTGCTTTTCCAATAGTTATTAAATATTTAGGTGTCATGATTATGCAATAGTATGCAAGAGAGGGTAGATTTTGCTTATTCAGCTAACTAAAAATGTTTCGGTTTGATTATGCAAGAGTATGGATTTCGGTTTTGTGCTATTTTAAAACAATTAATCATTGCTATTACAGTTTGATTATGCAACAGTACGCAAAAGACGTAAAAATGTTCCTGATTTTGTTTATAAAAGTTATCAAGGAAGCATTTTAAACACGCAAAAGACGTAAAAATGTTCCTGATTTTGTTTATAAAAGTTATCAAGGAAGCATTTTAAGAAGCATTTTATAAGCGATTTCAGCAGAATTAAAGCAGAATTATACAATGCATTCTGAACAGAAAAATAAATTCAACAATTTCCCATAAAATGTACTTCACAGATTTCTCGAATAACAACCATTTCATTATCTCAACTAGAAAATACAAAAACTTAATTTGTAATACTAATGACATGAGGTTAGGGTTAGGTAGGGTAGGCACGCAAATCTTCACTAAAAAAAAGACCGACAACCACACGTTAAATCGTTTGGCTCACGAAACCTCGCCGTGTCACTGAAAGCCTATCTGCACTCTATTTCCTATCCTTTTTTTCCAAAATCAAAAACATGACGGTAAAATTAAATCAAATAAATTGCCACTTTTACATTCTATATAGTGAAACACTTAAAGAAAACAAACTGCTCGTAGTGTAAACGAACGTTTCTGTAACAGGCTATTCTCTTCTAAAAATCACATCTTTCTTAGTTCATCCACCACCCTTAACCCCCCCCCCCCCTCCCCCTCACTCAAAAAATATTAAGACTTTTAACAAGAATTAACTTCAAATACCAATAAAATAAAAACCAATTCATTTCTAAAATTTAAAATGATCCATTTAATCCCTAATAGTTAGGAAACAGATGACACCACAACGGCATTGGATCATTCCTTCAACAACCATACACAACTACCTAATTACTCCATTTACATGTAACAGAAAGACAGACATCGCTAATCTAAACCGGAAAAGGTAGATATTTCGGCCCACCCACAATTAAACAAGTTTCAACAAAATATTACAGATCATGAGAAATAGAACACAAACCGCGGTGATAAACATATTGAACTTATTCATTTTTGATAAAAACTTGACGTTTCGTATACTACATACATTTTCAAAAGTGACCGTTAGTGTTAAAAAACGATACTAATATAGTAGTAAAAAGGGACTGGGACCGAGATTAAGTACAAAACTTAACAGTTGATCTATAAAAAGAAACAGCTAATTAATAAAGCGAGTAGCGAGAAGCTGATGCTTTATTAATTAGCTGTTTCTTTTTATAGATCAACTGTTAAGTTTTGTACTTAATCTCGGTCCCAGTCCCTTTTTACTACTATATTAGTATCGTTTTTTAACACTAACGGTCACTTTTGAAAATGTATGTAGTAGCATACGAAACGTCAAGTTTTTATCAAAAATGAATAAGTTCAATATGTTTATCACCGCGGTTTGTGTTCTATTTCTCATCAAACTTCGATGGCCCAAGAATAAAAATCTTTACATTACAGATCATACAACATTTAATAACCAATCTTAAACAATTTGTCAATATTGCTAACCTTTACATTCAAACGCTATTTCGGACAACTCATCTCTTCAAATTGTAAATCATCTTCATTTTCTTTCAACTTACCAATTAAACGTTATGCTTATAAAAACACAGACCTACCCATTGTTTTATCAAACATATGCTGCTTCTCAAACATTTAAAACAATGTCTCTGAAATAGACATACAGTATTCTCACGAATAACCAGCATCACAGCTACCCTTGGCTACAAGTATAAACGCAATAAAACTTCATCATACTTCGAACATAAATTTGCCTTTGGCGCTCCGTCATAGTCCATCATTTCATGTGAAAGCCGACGAGAGACAGCGGCGACCACAGGACCATACTGCCGACACTTAAAGATAACGTCTATTGACAGTTGAAAACCAAATCTTTGAAACTCCTTTTAACTCCTATTTCAGTCGCACACTACAATTGTAGAATTTCTAACCATCACAAAACCAAAATTACCAAAAATAATACCCTATTTAACGACTGACCATGACCTCAAAAACCTTAACATATCGACCCGAACATCACTATATACTGTACAAAACGAACTCCGCTCTCCCAAAGGAATGTAAACTGCAACGCTCCGGTGACCAAAACTTACGACATTCTATTCTAAATCACGTAAACCATTCTACATAAGACATTGTAAGAACGCGTTTCGATTTTTCAACAATTTCAAGTAAAATTGGATCGCTTGAAATCCATTTTGTTGCTAGACCTCTAGCTCTGAGGTCGTTGGTGCGCGTAGAAATTCGTAGCGAACAGCACATATAGAACACTGTACAACATTCCGCCATCACCGAAAACAATTAGAGATCGCGGCACATTGTTTCCATGTAAGTATAATTACTTGATAACTACGGTAAGGCAAATTGCTAGTTGTAATAGAATAAACTGTGCGTTTGTTGTAAAGTCAAATGGCTAGCCTGCACAACAGACTTTATTTTTTAATGCGTTTCAGAGCAGCGCTAAACGAGTGGCCACCGCAAAGCGGAAGGGCATCTAAGGAAAGTGGTTTTAATGATAAGATTTGACAGTGATTTGCGTTTAAAAACACAGGTGCTGTAGTGATATGATGAGTAATAATATGCGATGAATTTGACTTTCCACTGTTCGTCCTTTCGTGTGAATAAAATTATTAGTTGTTAGATCGGTAGATGATTTTTGTCGCAATGATAAGTCTTCAATTCTCTTTAAACTCTATATAATATTGGTTAGTTAGATACTTAAGGATTAGAAAACAGGTGTCATGTGCGTCGTGCCTTCCACGAGCCATTGTAGTCCAAGTGTATCTGCTGCCTACTGTGTAGGGAGCGAGGGGGGGGGGGGGGGGAGAGAGTAGTGAGTGATGTAAGAAAGATCTGATTTTTAGAACACAATCAATAGCCTGTTACAGAGATGTTCGTTTAGACTACGAGCAGTTTGTTTCCTTTCAATGGTAAACTACATAGAGTGTAAAAGTGGCAATTTATTTGATTTAATTTTGTGCTCATATTATTGGAGGGAGACATTAAGGCGCTCTGAATCGCCGCAACACCGGCAAAATAAATTACGGAACACCGCATCGCCCCAAGAAAAGTCGACGAAACACCGTCACCGCAATATATCTTTTTGTCAAGTTACCATGAAAAAGGCTTAGGATTGGCGACCAGCAGAGTATTGAAGATTAACTAGACAGTATTGTACTGTTTTTTGTTACAAATACCTGCTTTTCAAAATTAAGTGCGAAGTAAATAACATATAGAGGCTAAATTTAGAGTCAAACAGGAAACGGCGACACCGCAGATAATTTTGTTGCACCGAACACCGCAGACTGTAAAGTGTAAACATCTCACACCGTAAAGTTTGAGATCACCGCAACACCGCAAGCTGGGATTTTATTCACCGCAACACCGCATAAAAAAAATGAGCAACACCGTAACACCGCAAATCTCCAATGCCCACATCTTATTGATTTAAAAAAAAAAAGAAGAAAATAGCGTGCAGATAATCAGACTCTGGCGGCGTTGTATAAGTGACGTTATTAAGAGCAGTGTAACGATATTGTTTGCATAAAGAAAAACCGCCAGTTCTGTAAGATTTATTTAGCACTTGGAAATTGTAACGATATTCTATGGTGATTTGATAAATAATAAATCGGGTATTTGTGTTTAAATGAAGATGAATTGGTATTTAAAGAGATTACTGGACGTTCCGTGTGTGTTTATTGATTTAAAATAGTTACATCTTACCAACTTAGAGGCGGTCCGTCTTTATTCAAAAGCTGTTAATTCGATTTCTAGAGTTGTTACTTTAGAGAGTAATATTTGGAAAACGCGTTTAGTATTTTGTATTGTGTAAGATATGTCGAGTATAGAAAAATTGTATATTCATTTCATAAGTTTTTGGCGAGTTTAATACAGTGGCTCTTTTGTGGTTAGTAATCGGAGATAGGAAGTGTTTATGGCGTGCTAATTAGAGTTAAAAGCATGTAATGCATATTTGCGATTTTACACTTTGATGACTTGTCAACAATTTTCTGTCAAAATTGTTCGGCAAAGTGATGTCGGTTGACGTCGCTTTGCGTCGTTTTATACGACTCTATACCCATCACAGCAAGAAAACAACCAAGGGACACTGACAAATGAAATGCGCGAAAAAGGAGTCCATATAGTGAACCAGTTAAACAACAAACCTGGAAGACATCACCCGGAACCATTCTGATCTAAGAAACGCAAAAACCACACTCCCCTCGAAAACACTCCCCCCCCCTCTCCCCCACCGCCCAGAACGCAATAAACGATCTCAGTTTCACTTTTCACAGCATTAAACTAAATCGCAGCGCCACGTGCATTTTTAAAACAATGTAAGCTGACAAATTTTATCGTTAAAAACGCTCCGCAACGGCTCAGATGACATATCTGATCCACAACTCAAATGAAATAGCTGTTCTATATTTCAGTGAAAATATACTTTTATACAAAAATAACGGCTTCTCATACTTTTTGGTGTCTCTATTGAAATCAAGGTACTCTCGACTCTCGAATCTTCACAATTAACCAAACTCAACTTCACAAAACATATACAAACATATACATATACATGACATGACATGACATGACAACAAATGAAAACCACAAAACCACACGACGGAATCTCTACAAGCCGAAAACTTAATCGCCCGCGAAGCGTATTAAATTTGGATATTCTTAGCACCAAAATATGGGTATGACATAATCGTACAAGCATCGGACTACTAACAGTTCTCAAATGACTAAATACAGCCGTTAACTAAATTTCCCAAATTTCTTAACACCCGTGCGAAACGCAAGGACACAAAAAACAATAAACACCTTTTACCATCGCATGCTCACTGGAGTCCGCACCATTTATTAAGGTAAAAACAAACTAAATCGTTACACGGGAAGTGACAACAAACAGAACTTTGGAGAGAACGAACGAGCATCCATAGCATGAAAAAATCCCCATACCGCTCGCTACGAAAAGACAGAAGAAAAATCCCCCACTTATAAACAATTGTCTCCAACTTGCCGAGCTCAATCGAAACAGAACTTTACAAGAATTTGAAATGCTAAATGACTTCGAAACTGACAGCTGTGATAGATATTGTCTTTAGCATAGCCATCTTTAGCATTTTAACTCGCCCATCGACCGCGACCCTTAAAAAATCTATCTTGAATGCCAGCGTTCGCTGCAGCAGTGGACCCTCCGGCTCAAATTCTATGAACACTGGTAATCAAAACGTCTATAAACTCTCTAAAACCGTCCATAAGAAACTCCATCGTTCTTATGTAGTTAATCCCCTGGCAATCGCTCTGAACAGCGGTAAATCTTCAGAGAGATCAATATACGCAGCTGCGATGTATTGCTCCAAGGCCTTCACAGGGCAAATAGGAATGGCTATCGTTACAATCGCAATCCACGCCCCATCACGAAACTGGTCAGTCTTTGACGATTCTAAAAATATGGAAACATAAGAGCAAAAACTTAGTATCACAAGGTCTTACAACGCATAACTCAGTGAAACGGAAAAACCCGCCAAAACCCTGTAGCGGACATTAAGCACCGAAGAACAAGAACTGACTTCATTAAGCAGCCACTGCAACTAAACTGCAAATTGAAAAGGGTTGACACGCAGGCAACAAATGTGATTACACCAACCCCACTGTTTCCGTCTTTTCAAACCTCCTAGGTAAGAACACATACTAGTCCGCTCTAAAAGCGAGGGAAAGCGGAGAAGACCCTGGGAACCTGGTAGGCCTGTGCAGCTCTACTAGCCAATCGTTTCTGAAGATTTATTTTATCAGTGGATATTCGGATCAATATGCTTGCCAATTACTTCTTTAAGTTCAACCAACCTACTGGTTTGCCTCCGCAAAGGCACTTAACATTCATGTTCTACTCACTAATGAAACCTAGTAAGGCCGAAACAACTTTTCATCGCTGCCTCTCCAATGGCATAAATTTAGCTGTACAACATGCGTATCGCGAAGGTAAAGTTCAAAATGGCGGCTCCGAACCGCCTGGATAATACTGTTCATCTACTCTAAGAATCAAGGAGTGTGTTCTCTTCTAGCCTGCGCACAGACGTGTAATATTTCCTTTGTGAGCGAGGAAATCGGAGACGGCTGCACACAGGCTAGTTCTCTTCACGCTAGTTTCTATTTATTATAAGCTTTATTTCATTCGCAGAACCCACGTTTATCTTATTCAGCAGAACGGAAATGTATCCCTGTGGACACCTGGTGCACTTGCAGTCGACACTCCGCGCTCATTTCTACTGCGCATTTTGTTACGCATGTCACGCAAATGTACTTTAACACATACGTCATGCATTGTAGAGCACGGAAGTTAACAAACATGGCAAATACATGGTCGCTTTGAGAACTTCGCAGCAATTTTACTCTCTTGGATGCTCGATGACCCCCATTTTAGGCTGCTAAGAAAAACTATTTTACCTCTCAATTCAATTTAAATAAAAACTGTTTAAAGGCAACTTGGAACTTAATAGGCACGATAATACATAGGAAAAAGAAAAACTCGCCCCCTATAACCAACCTTTTTCGTAACAATAAATGTTATACAAATAAGAAAGACATCTGTGAACAACTAAATTCATATTTCGTTAATATTGGCCCAAAACTTGCTGCGCAAATACCAACGCCTGATGCACAATTGGCCTCTCTCTGCGTCGACACAAAACAAATTCTAAATTGAAATAAAGTAAATAAAATAAATATAAATAAATAAACAACTAAATAAATAAATAAATAAAAGTCAACCGCCTCCAGCGGAGAGCACCAATAGAAGGAATTAACATACGACAACTCCTTAAATACACTTACCAAATACCTTGATACTACATAACAACAAGACCATATTTTTCAGCTAATTAATTAAAAAACGCAGAAAAATCTTATCCTCTAGTCTCAATTCCACAATGAATTGACAGCTTTTTTTTTTTTAAAAAAAAAATATAACACGCGTTCTCTAAATCTTCTCCTTTCTTGCACCTTAAAAAAATCTAGCTGTAATCTAACGCATTAACGAGATGCCTTTAAGAGCCCTTTGATTATGCTGTGTAGCCATTTATAGAATTATTGTTTCTCTACGCCTTCGTTATGCTGGTTCTCTTGGCATAATTATTATGTTAGAGCCTCTTTGGCTAATTTTTTTGCAAGATAAGTTATTGTAGTGATCAGCCGCAGCTTTTCTTATGAATATGCTAGGATCAATCAATCTCTCAGCCCGTGATTTAGTGTCTGAGTCTGTGGTGTGCAAGACTTGCGAGAAAGTGGATCTCCTTGTTTTATGCTGTTTTTGAATAGTGTTTCCTGGAGCTTGAAGAACCTCCATTGTTTCATAATTATCATGGCGTTATTGTATCCCGACATGGCTTGTACAGATATGGTGATTTGTTTTGAAAATCTCACGGATGCTAGTGAATTCTTACGTTTTTCTTAAGCAAGACTCGAGTTTCGGATTTTAGGTGAACCTCATCAGTTGCTCCCATAAGTAAATGTCTCGCGGAATAGTATGAAATAATTCAGTTGTCCATGAAATGTTTGCCGCTCTCGTACTCTTGGGAAGGATCGAATGTTCCATTTTCTCATTGGCTCGTTTAATTGAATCAATAGCATTGGTGTAGTTTCCTTATAACTCACACTATTCACTATTGGTAGAGGTTTTTTCTGCGTTTACAGTACCGGTAAATAGCCGAGTCAACCCCACTGGCATTTGGACTTTACTGGTAAAGAAATTTCATTTTTCGATGGGAATTTATGTTGATATCAATTCTCTGATTGACTTTTTCTTTGTTCTCGCTAACTTTGGAGAAATGCTTTATAAAACGTGTTCAAATTCAGTCGTAATAAATGATATCTGGTATTAAGTAAACAAGACTTATGACTGTCACGCAAAATTCGTTGAGAGGGAAGGGGTGCGTTGTCGTGAACGCCTCTGTTTGGCACAAGAAGACCATGACAATTCTCAAGTAAGGGGCAGACCATTAGAAATCTTGGGGGGGGTGGGGGGGGTGACAATTACCAAAAAAAAAATTCCTGCAAAGGAAAATTGTCTCAAAAAAAAAAATTCCTGCAAGCAGTTGACCATAAAAAAATAAAATCCTGCAAGCTAACTGGCTACAAATGTATATATACATATATTTATTCATTTATTTTAAACTGGAACATATGTAAGTGTGACATGCTCTCTGGTAGTAAAATTCATCAAAAAGCAATTTCAGGTTAAGTCAAATGCTGTTAAAAATTACCTGCCTCAAAGGTCTATCTGGTACATGTACCGATATCTTAATAGAACCAAAACATTGTTTATGTACATTATTTGAAAACACTGTAAACATCATGAAATATGTAACCTGCTATACTACACGCAAGTATTTTTTAAAATACATTACGGATTGTCCAACTGTCCCGATTTCGTCGAGATTACCCTGATTTTGCTTGAAAATCCCGAATCCTGACCAATATGTGATCGGGATAGGAAAAATCCCGATTTTGACATCCGGTTCTGTCATTTTCGTCAAATTCTCATAATACTTACTACACAAAAAGACGAAATTCCGTATACTTAACTCTGATATCCAGATAAACTAAAGAAATGGCAAGAAATATAAAACGAAATTGAGTCCTTGTATGTGGAGCCACACAAAGAGACGCAAAGCGACGAGAAGCCACATCAATTTGCCAAACATTTTTGACAGAAATTGTTGTCTCAGAACACTAGAAATGGAGTTTCAGAGCATCAAGATTTCAAAATTTTCTGTTGCGGAATACCCCCAGACCCCCCTAGCAGCTCACGTCTTCGGCGCTCGACCACTCCATCTCAATTCTTATTTCTTCCCATTTTTTATGCAAAGGTTTGACATAAATCTACTCTCCAGCGTTTAATACCAAAAATGGATTGGGCCAAGTATAAAAAAATGGAGCTTGCACGCATTTATAAAGAAGATCTGAGAAAAAAAAAACACCTGCAGGCTTGCACCTCCCCCAAAAAAAATCCTGCAGGAAACTCAAGCTGAAAAAAAACAATTCATACACTGAAAAATTTTTGACCCCCCTCCCAGGATTTCTAATGGTCCACCCCTAAGAATGATTTAATCACAAAGTCCCTAGATCCTTAGTCACAATGTCCACTGATCCCAAAAACGCATTCACTCTGGTCATTCACATGGCCTGTAAAGTAACCTTATCTTAACTTTGCAAATTTAAAAGCCTTACTGATATATGTAATTTCCTACTTGTCAAACTAAATTACTTGATAAGATCAATGAATGAAAATATTGAAATGAACCGATTTCCGACAGCGTGACCCAGTTAAAAAAAAACTTAAAACTTTGCATGAGTATAGGCTACCAGTGTAGCCTCTCGTTAACTGACAATTGACCGAAAAAATAGTAGTTAATTGACAATTGGGTACCCCCATTAGCACCCTCATTTAGCAGTGCTAGATTAATTTGTCGTGTGTTTGGCCTTGTTTACAAAATGGTAAAGTAAGCTCACTGTAGCTGTCGAGAAAAAGCTGCGCTGGGTTTACAGCTCTTTACAGGCAAATTCACCGCGAGAAACAACTTCAGTGAATGTTCTGTCACCTATATAATGAATTGAATTCCATTGTAATAATCTAATGGGTAGTATCAATTATATATCCGGAAAAAATCCTCCCATTTTCGTGTTATAATGCTATAATTATATTAAAGGGGCTACGTCGCGAGGATGGCGGGTGAGTACTGGGTACTAACAACTTGAAAAACGTCCGGTGGCTTTTTATCAAGTTGGCGGCCATTACTGTCGAATTTGCTGCAATCCGTTCCATCCCGTCGTATTGGGTACAAGGATAGATCTCAAGTTTACAAATTAGTTAATATTTACTTGACTAGATTTTTGGTAAATTATTTCTGCGATTTGTTAGTCGTACCTTCGAAAAATTCGATGTCTTCCAGTAGTGGTGGAAGTTGGGGAGGAATTTAAAAGCGAAATCGATCGTGTGTTTGTTTACCTCACGTGGTTCGACACAAGTGCAAGCGCGATAAAACTTGCCGTGATCCGGGAGGGAACAATAGAAATTTGACATGTGTGACGTCAGGTGATGTAACATGACAAGAACTTATTGCGCAGACTCACCTTGCGACATAGCCCCTTTAATTCAAACTAAGTTTAGTTTTTTTTTGTCATTTCTAAGTTTTTCAGGTTTGGAATTGTGAAATTACCCTAATCAGCCTGGCCCCGGTTCCTGGAAAGCTGATTAAACTATCCCTCGATTAGCGGTCAATCCACAATTAAATTTCTTATTCTTAGGATAACTAATCGAGGGATAAAAAGGCGTTCCTGAAAACGGATTTAACCCTTGATTAACTATCACCGATTAAACTCAGAATAAACCGGTTTGACCAGTTATTCACATGCAGGAGCGCATGAAAATGACAATTCGTGGGAAAAGGGTGTCTTACACGAAGCTTGCAAGCTCTTGTTTTCCATTCTGACTCAAATAGTCTCGTCACAAATTATACAAATCAAACCTTAATATTGGTTGTTTTAGTCGAAGAAAAGAAACGTAATCTCTTGCGATTTGGTCAAAGGAAATGGAATGAAAAGTAATGATTCAGTTCAAAGCGATGTTGACTCCGTGAAGGAAAATTAAAACTGATAAAGCTGTAAACCAAATCAGTGAGTTCATTCGATTATTTCAATTGTCAAATTAGCTAAATTGTCAGCCGTGTAACCTTTTGATTAAATCTGAATAATAAAGCAGTGATTTTCATAGTTTTATACGAACATCGTAGCTTTGATTGTGAAGCGGTTCACGCTAAAAAATCGAAAGTTGTCTTTCATCTTCTTTTGACATGAATTCAAGCTTAAGTTAAGTTATATCTTATTTTTGCAATATTTTCCCACCCTTTTCTACTGTTAGTGCTGCAAAAATAATTATTTTATTCAAGAATTCTTGGATAGAATCCCCAAACCGGTAAAACGATATGTAAAGAGTTTATACGACATTTTAAAATTTAAGAGCGCTAAAAGAATATTTCATGGCTTGTTGTTTTTTATCTTGCTTTTCGCATTGAATAATATATAAACTAAACTTCATATAATTTATTCTACTTCGTGAAAGCCATGCTAAATACAAAAAATACATCTCTTGAATCTCACCGTTCAAAAAAAGTTAGCATGATTGCTGTAAGCTAAGCAAGAGCTTTATTATGTTAAGTAATTACCGAGACTGCAAGATTTGCGTGTTTGCGGGTGTTAGTCCGCCTTGATTCAATCATCTTTACTGCATATTTACATTTTTCTCCCGAAAACTCTGTTTATTTTCTCCGGAATCTGTAAGAACAGCAAGTTCATCTATCATTTAAGTCGCCAAGATTGAGGAACTATTTCTAGTATAAGTTGCTTTCTATATTTCCTGGACCAACTTATCGAACAGTTAGTCAGGCGGTTATGTGAAAAAATTGTGCACTTTGAGCTAAAAGCATGAAATTTTGCATGAAGTACCAGGTTTATGTGGTAAACAAATGTGGGTATGGAGCCATCGAGGAAATTCTATTTTTGTTAAGTTATGACGGTTTTTAAAAATGGCGGCCATTTTGAACCGGAAGTGAAATTTATTTTAACGTCAGTGCTATTAAACGGCCTTTTCTTGATCTTATTCAACTTTATTTTTAATGTTGCATTGATTTTAATCTTTCATTAATAAATCATTTGTTTCAATTGTTTTAAAAAATATAAGATTTACTAAGAAATAATTAATTTTCAATATGGCCGCCATTTTGTACCGGAAGTGAAAGGTGATCACAAGGAAAGTGCTTTGTTAAATTTCTTTCTTTCTTTTGAAATCGCTTCAGATGTCATAATTTATTGCAATAACAATTCCGGTTTACCCAGTCAATCATTTTGTTAAAAAAAACTTGTTTTGCACAGCATACAATTTAACTGTTGTTATGCGCATATTAGAGGCTGGAAATAACAAATTTAATAGTATGCTTTACACAATAATATTAATCACATACTTCACCTAGTTACTATCCAAAAGTTTCAGGCCGTTTAGACTTTACAAGACTCGTTATTCTGATATTCGGAATTGTTCAACAGAATAAGTGATTCATTCGACGTTCATCCTTATTCACGGTTGTTACATTGGTCACTACAGCTGCAAAGTGCAGTACATTGCAGCGCTGCTGTTCTACACGAACAACTTCCTCTGCATCCCACCTTGCACCCGCATTTGATTAGCTCTCGGCATGACTTGGTGACATCAGTTAGAGTTGTCCAAAAAGGCTGCCACCCTCCTTCCTTGAAAGTCCAGCCCCAGTCACCAGGCGAAGGTAGCTCTGGGCTTGGTGAGACGGCTTGGCCCCAACAGTGACCGGCTTGATAAGCTGCCCTGTAGGTGTGTTGTAAAAGGGCCGCCCTTGTCGGTGGAATCGCGTCATACGCTCTACCTCTCTGAGCAAACAGTTGCTTTCTGGCCTCATCTACGCTGGTCTTACTGCTCGTTCTGTCGTACATGAGTACGACAAAACGTTCAAGCTGAGCCACACATGCCTCACTGACTGGATGAGTGGGTGAAGTCGCCAGCTGCAGGAAGGCATCCGTGACGGCTGGATAATTTCGCCATACGGTGAAGGCAGTCTTCTTTCCTCGCCCAGCAAAACAAGATACCGTATTGCATCCTGTGAATGCGTGGAATACGGGTAGAGACTTTGACATTTCTGATCCCAGACTTCTTGAGATCTCGTGCGCAGCAACGTAGCGCAAATGCGAGCCAGTGCCCATTGCAACCCAGACTTCCACTTGTTGCTCCTGAAGCATATCGGCGAGTGTTACAGCTAGAACAAGAACATCAGTGTACACTGTACGTATCAGAATCTTCCGGTGACCCTCCTGGTGTCAGCTTCCTCGTGTGTACATGGAGCAAGTTTCGATGTGTTGCTATGGGCAAGAGAACACAGGACTTCTGTGCCTTTGGTTGTGATGAGTTGCTTTTCCTCACGCAAGGATAGTACAGACTCGGCCAGAAACCGGAATAATTCTTGCTTGTTTTCGTCATTCCTTAGGAACTGCTGCCAGTTGCGAGGTAGTTGACTGCTTGCCTGTACGCGCCTTCTAGCACCCTTCCCTCGTTTACTTCTTGTAGTGGCCTTTAAACTGTTGGGAACATATTCATCCCATACTACATCAAGTCGCTTAGCATAGGAGAGCTGAGATTGAATGTAGGGCAGAAAAGACTGTCTTGAATGTTCTGCGAATGTTTTCTCTGTTCCAGGCTTGACCATATTGACAACAACGGATACGTCAATGATAATGGTATCTACATCCTCGGTCATCTTCGCTTGTGGAGTTGTGTAAGACTGGAGACATTCAGCTAGTTCGGACTTCTTTTGAGGAAGACACAGCTTACCATCCTGTGACAGCGACGGTGGACAACTTTGATTTTCGTGCTGAAAAAAACTCATCCAGGTTTCCCTCCCTTGTCTGACAAGAAATGTACAACCTCGAAAAAAGCAAACAATCATTCTTTGCAGATGACAACTGCTGGATCATACAATGACTTGCTTCGCTTCACCAAGCGTTCCGTTATGAATGTCTCGTACTGTTCCATTCCAACCTCTTCTACCGTGCGCAGTCTCACCAGTGCATCCGAACTCATTATCTCTTTAGTGTCCAAAACTAAGAGATCTTCGGTTTCCTCCATGAATGGATTGCCCATTTCTTCAATTGTTTTTGTAAGTGCAGTAGCATCTCTGTAAAACAAAGATTGCAAGCTTCTTGTGTCTTCATGGTGTTTTCCATTCTGCTCGTTTTGAGTGAATTCTGTTACAATGCTGGCCTCAAACTCTTTGATGACTCTTGCATTCTCGGGACCAGATACCATCCATCGACGAAGGGCACTCAGATTCTCTGTTAATCCCACAGCACCACCCTCCCCTTTGACTAAGGCGTTGTTCTGTTCATGAGCTTGGTCAAATGGGATGCTTGAGAACGGCTTTGACGTCTTGTTAACAATAAACTTTCCTTGCTCAAATTGTAAGGCAACATCTGGTGCAGCATATTTCAGACGATACATGTCTCGCAAGTGAATTGGTAGCCATCTAGCATAGTGCATATGGTCCAGTCCAAATAACCATGGTACCATCTTGGATAGCACGTCGAGGTAGAGCTCAAAATTTGCCTCTCGGAGGGACCTTACGAACACCAGTAACAGCAGTTCTAGTTGAAGTGTGAGGTACCAAAAGTGAAACTGTGGCACAGTAGCTACCTTCTTCAGACACGAATCGGAGAGTAATGAGATGGGTTCGTCTTGTTCTAAACCGTCTTTGTAGCTTTGGTATGCCTTGGTGAGAAGCCCATAGAGACTGCTTGCTGTTATCTGATGCGGGCGTCGTGTGCGAGTGACACTCGCAGCCTTCAGGAAAGAGTCTGAAGTACCTGCTGTTGCTACGTTGGCTTCTGCTAGGGCTACTGTCCATCCGTTTCCCTCCAACCAACCCCCAATGGCTTTCAGGAAAACCATTTCAATGTGTAAACCACCAAACATTATGACAAATTGCCTCTCTCCAAACCTTTCTGGAAAATTTCATTGAATTTCTTTCGCCACTGCGTATAATGGCTGATCCATCGCTACTTCTGGGATCTGACCGGCGTTGAGGTGACCCACACATGCTTTGATGATGTTCAAGGAATGGCATATCATTGCAGCTGACTTTGCTTGATCGGGAAAGAGAGGAAGTAGCGAGGATATTGCAGACTTTGTGTTTGTTTCTTCTTTTCTACATTGGTTTGAGTGATAGACGGACCATGAAATGGTCTTGTTCTGTGGCAAACCCTGTCCATCATCTGAGACAGTTTCCTTTACATCTTCCAACCATTTAGATTCTTCTTCAATTCCCTTTGCAACAATCTGACCATCTCCTCGCATATCACTTTGCACTTCGGGTACCAAAGAGTTTTTTTAGGAAGTACAATCGGGGGAACTTGACTGTAAGACTCAGTTAATTCTGCAACGGACTTTGTACCTGTGGACATGGCTTGGTCAAGTGACACTCTCGGTCTGCAAACCCCTGGAACTTGAGTGCTCGGTTGTTGAAAAAGTGATATTCCAGTGCCATGAAATGAGTCACGAGCAGTTGTCGAGCTTGGGTTGTGATCGATGTTGTCCACGGCCGCTGAAGTAAACAATCCTTTGCGAAGATCAGTTGGGCACACAACATCCTCTTGATGATACTGATGGCAAACGGAGTTTCCCAATTCTGTCGAAATGGCCAGCACTCTGTCGTACGATATAGACAAGCCTAGTTCATGCAACTTCTCCACAAGGTCCCGGCTGCGGGTTTTAGCGTGAACAACCAACCCTGTGTAGATTGGAAGTGGTGTCTCCCTCGTTTTGTTGTGGCGTTTTCGTTTAACATCTCCCTCTCGGCGACGAACAAAACTATTATATTGCAGTAGCTGTGCAATACTGTGTCCTGCTTGAAATTTTGCATACGAAGAAGCTTGGGTTTGAATACTTGGCCCATATAGAATCATATTCACTAAAGACAGCAGCGCAGTTGGTACAGACTCTACCTGGCAATTCGAGTCGGAAAAACCATTGAATGTGCTCTTCTCTAAGAACTCGGTTTAACGCTAAGCCAACGTCTTCTTTAAATCCAAGAAAAATGTCACGCCCTTGTTTGTATGCTTCAAGGTCGGGGATGTGAGATAAAAGCCGCTCTTTCAGTCACGTGGTATGCAAGCGACTCTGCAAATCGGCACCCAACTGCTCCATTCGAGTGGTGTACATATTGGCTAGATCAGCCAATTTAAATACGGTGATTGAATCACTGGTTGAACGTGCCTCTTCTATATACGTTATAAGCTCTGCCAAAACGATGCCCCCAAGTTGAAATTTGGTATCGTCTGCTTCATCTTTTAAAACTGTTTCCGCTCTTTTATACAAAGATACTAAACACGAAGAGTGATAACATGCTTCTAAAGCTACCAGGACTCAATTTGGCCAACAGCTTCTGATCTTGCAGAGCAATGGCACATCTTCTGACACGAGCATCCAATCCAAAAGTGCAAACATTATGAAGTGGATTTTTCAAGGCGCTGGGTCGATCACAAAAAAAGCAAATCTTCTCTGGGTTATTCATCTGTGAAAGGCTTGGGCTACTGGAGCGCGTATATTTACAGCTTGCAGATGGATCGGGTATTGGAACCTGTCTCTTTTTGGCTCTGTTGAGCTTAATGGAATTAAAAAGCAAATAACAGCTTTTATGCCATCGGGCTTTGCAACGCAAAAACGTACTTTCCATTCCATCACCTTCATTCAGTCGAGATAGGCTTATCTGATTTGGCATACACCCCAGTTCATGAAACTGTTGAATATTTTCGGCTTGGTTCTTGTAACCAGCTCCAACATCAGACCTCTTTGAGTCTGCAGGGCATTGAAGTGCCTCACTCTTACTCTCTTGACAGGGAACACAAAGACTCCAGTCTGTCCTCGAGCCTAACTCTTGGTTCATCATTGGGCTGTAAATTTAATAGAAAATCACCAGAAATATTTCTCTGCCAATCGATGTCTTTATGTTACTAATTTGGGTAATATATAAGGAAATCTAAAGCACTTAAAATAAATCAAACCCTGTAAATCGTTAATCAAATAAAGTGAAATAAAACTTGGTCGTTGACCAAAATCGTACCATGAATATTTAAGTGAACATTTTTAAATATTCACGGCTCAGTTCCCAGACACTGTCTTTGTGTTTTGTTCAATCTCAATAACATTAAACTAAACAAAATATAACATCATTCAGTCTTATTCAGTTTGGTTTAGACATCAAACTCCTTCAAAACAGGCTAAACGTTGTTTTCTTTGGCTTCATTAGATGATAAAATAACATCATTCAAGACGTGACTGATGCTCTAGGAAATACATCTTTCGTTCTACTAAAAAATGTTAAAATGATTTCAATGAAATACTAGCGTAAACTACTAAAAAAGCAAACATGTACTTACAGTTACGATAGCGCAGCTCTCGCCATAACAATGTGCCATGTGCCAAAAAGCAAGGCCTCGGAGTGCTATGGGTACTTGAACCAGTCCCTCCCGGGCAATTTTATTTGAGCAGACATAATTAGTTTTGAACATTGGCTATCTCTTATATTTCATTAAGTTATAAAAAGTCAAAGCAAACTTGCTTTGAGTTAAATCGTAGTATATATAGAGCAAACACTTGATCAAACCCTTCAACATCATTTTCAATAAAAGGGGCACCTCACTTCAGGTTTTGCTTGCATGTTAAACTTTCGGCTGCGCGCAATGCACACATTTTTCGCTCAATTTCGTATTTAAACCTTTAAATAATATTTTTCTTTACCCTGAAGCAACACGAGTGTCATTCCAAGGTGTTTTCACCGTCTTGTTATAACTTCCGGTAATGTTACATTTTACTTCCGGTCAAGATAGCGGCCATTTTAAAAACAACCCCTTAACTTTGTTGTGAGTGAATTTTCAGAGTGGCTCCATATCAGATGTTAATAAGCATACAAAGAACCTTCACTTACACCACATTTCATCCTTTTAACCTAAAATGCACAATTCGCCTAAAATTCTGCACATAACCGCCTGACTAAGTTTACTCCGCCATTTTGTTTGTTTTGATAAAATTTATTCGCCGATTAGTGAGTTAATCGACCTCGCTAGGTGGATTAAATTCAACCCTTATTTTATCCCTAGGTTATATATATAGCACTAATCGTGCTTTCAGGAACAGAATCTAATCGAAGGATAAATTTTATCTCTCGATTTGGCTGATTTAATCGTGGGTTAGCGCTAATCGGCTTTTCAGGAACCGGGGCCTGAAGGTTATTTTCGTCATCACGAACAGAAATCTAGGACCGGAAAGAGTTACGCGATTAACATCGGAACGGATAGATTGCCGTCCAAAATGGTGGCGCTGTTTAGATGTGTGTTACTTTTCCTTTATACCCTCTTAAAGTTTGATGTTCCCAATGTTTACGTATTTTTCTACGAAAGAGACGATAACTTTGTAATAGTAACGAAATTAAAAAAAGCCAGTCAAGGTTGTTGAAAGGAGGTGTCTTTTTAATACCTCGTTGAAGTGTTAAGATCTTTAGTGTGTTTTTGGATCTTTGTCAGCCAATGTCAGCCATGCATGGTCAAACTTTGCTGGTTTTCTTCATTGTTTTCTTCATCTGAGTCGTTAAATATTTTATCTAGCTAATAGAATTTGCTTTCGCTTTGGTAGCTTTCGTCTGGGTCCATATTTGACGAGAAAATTCAATAATACCAGGGCTCACAAGCTTAAAACAACGGAGTCACAAATTATCATGATCATGCAACTACACAACCCGGGCGGAATCGTTGAGTGAGCAGGCAAGATCATAAATTTCCGCCCGCTCCTGGAACCAATCGTATTGCAGGATTCGCTCAAGCTCTGAGAAAAAAATAATATATGTTATTTACCGGCCTTGGTCGGTCCGTATAGGAAAAAAACTGTGCCTGAGGTCTCGAGTACGGCCCGAGGCCGAGGGCCGTACTCGAGACGGAAGGCACAGTATTTTCCTAGTTTATTTTTTCCTACTTCAATTCTACGATTTGCCAAGAAAATCTTAATATACTTGTACAGCTTTTCAAGAAATGTCTTTACCGCCGCGTAAAGCAAAACTGACACAACACGTGCAAAAAGTAACTCATAATCTTCACATCTTTTTCATTCGGAAACAAAACAAACTTACTTCACAAAGTGAACTAATTTCTTTCATTTTATTTCTCTCGGTAGAATAAACAGCTGTTGTGTTTGCCTGCGGTGAGGATAGAGAAATGTTCTTGCCTACAGCGAAGCCGTGGAAAGCTGAAGATTAACTTTAAAAACTTATCAGATTTTTCTACAAATGGAAAGTCGAGCGTAATTCATTCATAGCAGTGCAAAAGCTTAAACTGAGCTATTCTTATTTGAAAATCATATCTTCTTGAATGAAAACTTACAGAATTTAGATAAAAGAAGGAAACTGTGGAATATAAGCATACTAACCGAGTCATGTAGTTAAAGTACGAATTATCTTGTAAAATCCGATCGCGAAAATTCCTATAAATTAACTGAAAACAACCCGTACAAAATAGAATGACAAATTTAAGCACAATTTTTTAATGAAATTTCACAGAATCTCGATTAGAAGAAAAAGAAAAACGGAAAAATAACAACACTTAAATCAAATGCAGTCAAAACCTTTGTAAACAAGCGCTAGCTTGTCTAATCACAGTAATTTTTTAAGTCACAAATGTCGCTTTGCAAAAAAAAACAACAAACTTCGAACAAACTATAAAAAAAATTAATCAACAAAATAATAATAAAATCCAAAGTTATACTCGCCTTTTCCAGGAATAACATTGGCCTTTAATGTTACGGCTGGTTTCTCTATCCACTTAGTGTAATCTCTCATTCTTCATTGAGTCTCTTTGATACCTCGTTGAAGCGTTAGGATCTTAAGTGTGTTTTTGGATCTTTGTCAGCCAATGTCAGCCATACATGGTGGAACTTTGCTGGTCGGTTTTTTCATTGTTTTCTTCATTTATGTCGTTAAATAATTATTTTATCTAGCTAATAAAATTCGCTTTCGCTTTGGTAGCTTTCGTCTGGGTCCATATTTGACGAGAAAATTCAATAATACCAGGGCTCACAAGCTTAAAACAACGGAGTCACAAATTATCGTGAATCATGCAACTACGCAACCCGGGTGGAATCGTTGAGTGAGCGGGCAAGATCGTAAATTTCGATCTTGAGTGAGCGGGCAAGATCGTAAACGCTCGTTGAAGCGTTAGGATCTTAAGTGTGTTTTTGGATCTTTGTCAGCCAATGTCAGCCATACATGGTGGAACTTTGCTGGTCGGTTTCTTCATTGTTTTCTTCATTTATGTCGTTAAATAATTATTTTATCTAGCTAATAAAATTCGCTTTCGCTTTGGTAGCTTTCGTCTGGGTCCATATTTGACGAGAAAATTCAATAATACCAGGGCTCACAAGCTTAAAACAACGGAGTCACAAATTATCGTGAATCATGCAACTACGCAACCCGGGTGGAATCGTTGAGTGAGCGGGCAAGATCGTAAATTTCCGCCCGCTCCTGGAACCAATCATATTGCAGGATTCACAGAATTCCGCCTGCTCGCGCTCTGAGAAAAAAAAAATATATATATCATACCCGGGGTCTTGTTTGTGTGACAGACTGGCTTGTGGTCAAAGAGGATTGAGGTCCAAGATCCCAATTTTATAACACTGACCAAAAATGACTAATCTTAGAATATTAAATAGCAGATAGTGTGAGAGATCAATTAAAACATGAATTATTTCTCTGTGAAAACACTTTTCTGAGAGTTCAAAAACTCATTAATAATTCATGAGCATATCAGCCAATCACACGACGCAAATCGATCACGTGTATGAGCCTTTATACCTGGTAATCTACGGTCATTATGAAAAGCCTGGTGGCGGCTTTGATTTCAGTCACAGGGGAGTTCGGGGCTGAATGGACAAACAATTCAATTATCGCTGAATTTTTAATAAGAATGATTTTAAAATGACCGTGATATTTATATTAAGATCACACGTAATCTTTATATAAAGATTACTGATATGGGTAGTAATTGTTCAGGATTCTTAGTGCAACAAATGGTGACTTTAATATTTTTGTGCAGTACTGCTTTACGAAATCTGGTCTTTCGCCAGTCTATTTGGAATCTTCTCAACAAAATAAACAACCAACAGTTTAACAAGTTAGCCGTTATTTGAATGACACCAGTGCCGGGTAAGCGACTGGTTCGCAGATGCAAGCTGCTTATTTCTACTCGTTCTCTACCTCTGAAAAAAAAATTGTCAGCCGTTTTATCTACCGTACCTGACAACTTTAGTATAGCATTTTTCAGTCGATGTTTTCCCTCAGAACTATAAAATCCCAAAACTTTCGACAGGAGCCGGGAAGCAATGGTCACTTTGTCGAAGACGTGGCACATGTGTTGTATGCTAATCAGTCTAGTCTACTTGTTTTTCTCGTATGCTAATTTCCTCTTTGCACAAGAGCGCAATTGTTTTAATTCCGAAGGGACACGCTTTTGAAAGAATGTTTTTGAAGCCGTTCAAAAAACTCGCAGCACGTGTATTATCAGGTGTAAAAACTCTCGGCTTCGCCTCGAGTTTTTAAACCTGATAATACACTACTGCTCGTTTTTTAAACTATACATAAAATGTTGCAACAACAATCTTTTTATTGACTCGTACTTAGAATTATTACTTGAGAAGTATTATATACATTTCAAATTAATTAAAGAAGATGACAAGGATAGGTTAACATTGTATTAATCAATTGGAGCCTAGAAACTAAAGGAACCGCGAGGTTTTCAAGTTAGTCCCTTATACCCATTTAAAGTTAATTTTTATAAAAAAAAGAGCAGTAAGGGAGAAAACGGTTGACGATCATAACATTAAATACAAAACTTAAAAGCCTACAAGCATACTTTTCCATTTCCAAAACCAGCTACTTCCTCATACCCCAAGTTCTCTAATGTGTAACATTTATTAGTTCCCAATAATTTGTGGAATGATAGGGGTGAATTCAGGAGTATTAAGTTACTGTATTCATGTAAGACAAAAAAGTATATCCTGAGCCCAAAGTCTGTTAAATTTCTGTTGTCTCTTGGACACAATATTTTAGCTTACTTGAACTGAATATCACCCCCAGTTTCCATGTGAAAACATACGGGATATTGGAAGCCATTAAATCGTGTTCAGCATTGATGTGGTGATCAGTTGAGGAAGGTTTTTGAGAACTTTTCTCAAAGTTAAGTGCTGTTTTTTTAGATAAAGAATTGATAAGTGGCTGTGGTCATTGAAAATGCTGTATAATATTTTGAGTTACAAAGACCACTCAAGAAAGTAACTGCAGTTCAATTCAATTAAACTTTATTGCTGGCGAGCGTTTAGCGAGGCAGCACACTATTCTTGGCAATAGGGGAGAAAATCCAAAATTTTCATGTCAGATGTAAGATGGGGTGCATGCGCAGTGGCTTATTGTCACTGTCGCCTAGCAATTTCTGTCATTTTGCTTCGCAATGCAATCAATCAACCGTGACAACAAACGCGACAACTGTCGAAAACGACAATCCACGTGAGAATCTGTCACGCTGTCAGATGCTTTCGCTTTCAAGTTGCAGTAGTAGGTACATATTTTCTAAATGTTTGCTAAATGTCTTCATTTGCTTGTGAAATTATTCATCATGGTCACAAACAATTGCTTGGTATAAGCAATTCAAAATGTCCATCGCTCATGGAAGCAAACCACTCAATTGTAAAATCAATGATTCGTTGCACTTTCACACAAGTTCTTCGCCCGTTGCGGATAATTCGGCCGTTGAGTCATGCTCTTTGCTCGTTGAGGCGAAAGAATTGCAAAATGTCAATCGCTTGTCGAAGCGAACTATCCTGTGAAATCAGATGATTGTTTCATTCTGAAATCAAATGACTCGTTGCACATTCAGACGAGTTCTTTGCCCGTGGAGACAAATAATTCAAAATCTGTGCCAGCTGGGAATAACATAATACGCTAAATTATAAAAACATTCATTTTTTTCTAGTGCTGCTATGGGCTGCTTTATAAAAAAAACCTATTGCCAAGAACTCATTGTTCAAGTTACAGATATTTTAAAGATACAGTAATAATTGACATTGAAGAGAAATAACTTTTACAAAGGACAATTCAGATCAATTCAAGAGGGTTTTGTCTCAAGCTAATTGAAGATTTCATAATAGCTTTCTTAAAAAACCAAAAAAAAAAAGTACATTGCTTTACTAAGTATCTTTACTTACGGCTGTTTGTTTACATTTTTAATAATTCATTGTTCAAGTTAGAGTTATACCTAAAAACAGTTTTCATCTGTAGATAATGATAAGGAACAATTTTTAGTACACACTTGAAGAAAGTTTTGTGTACATTTTTAATAATTCATTGTTCAAGTTAGAGTTATACCTAATAAATATATAGATAGGCAGAGCCTAACAGCGAAGCACTATGAACAAGCTTAACTAAGGTGAAAGGTCGGAAGCACAAGAATTAAGATTGACGACCGGGCTATTTTTCAATTTTAGCAATTCTCAAAAAACAGTAAGCTTTTTACCCGACCGTCTGCACAGTACATTTAGACCGTAGACAAGTTCACAAAAACAACTTTTCTCCATCTAGAATTACAGGTATGGCTACTTTCCGAATAAAATACAGTTTTTGTTTGCCAAAAATTGCCCGAGAAACTGATTTGGAAATCAAAATTGCAAAAATACACAAACATATTTGCATAAGGCGATGCGAGTGAAGATAGAACTGTACTATAAAATCAAAGTCTTGTTTTGTTTATAAAATCGCTTTTCAATCTATCTAATGAATGAACAAACATAAAAATGGACAACACAATCTTCTTTCAAAAAATTTTATTGAAATCTTCGTTAGTTTATGTATAAAAGTAAAACATGTATGATTTACAGCGCATCAAGGCAAAGCTGTCCTCGATGAAATTCAAGATAACAGCATGATTTAATTTGAGCATGTTTCATAAACATGTCTCCAAAACACAAAGGAAAAGTCTATCAAAAATTGATATCAACATAAATTCCCATCGAAAAATGTGATTTATTTTACCTTTAAGTCACTGGACTGCTTGAAAATTCATTGAAACTCCGCTTCTTTGGTTCTGAAATCTGTAATAAAAACAAGGCATCCCCC
Source organism: Cladopsammia gracilis (assembly GCA_022457155.1). Taxonomy (NCBI): domain Eukaryota; kingdom Metazoa; phylum Cnidaria; class Anthozoa; order Scleractinia; family Dendrophylliidae; genus Cladopsammia; species Cladopsammia gracilis. The sequence continues at coordinate 204,818 of JAJGOT010000633.1, forward strand.
GCATTGCTCCTGCATTGATAAAAACGTATGAGGGTTCCTCGAAGCAAGATTTTATCCCCGAAAGCTCTTCTTTTTCCACTAAAGCAGCCTCTGAGTATCCCTTAATTAGTATCCCTGTCTTGAGTAGCAAACCGTGAAAAAATGCAGGGAAGTAACAACTTTACTGCTCCGCTAAACACTGCGAAAGATCCAACTTTTTTAAAACTTTAAAAAGTGTTTACAGAGCTGACCACTGTGTAGTCGCGCGTGTGGCATTATATGCGCCCGAGAATTTGCCTTGCGCGACTGACTGACACATGTCACGGAGGCGCGCCCGCGAAACATTCCACTAACCATGACCATGAAAAATGACGGCCACAGGTTCTATGAGTATGGTGCTGCGCAGCCGGGCCTTCAGCCCGGCAAGTGCTCCGCTAAAAACAGTTTTCATCTGTAGATAATGATTAGGAACAATTGAAGAAAGTTTTCTCTCCTGACAAGTTATATATTGTCTTAGGATGAATTTTCCAATAAAAGAGTAAAGTAATTTCAAATTCTCTACAGCTATCAATTAATAACTCAACAAATTGACAACGACTGTAACGACTGCGCTATACTGAGCGAGTCAAGATCCAAGTTTTCCTCCGCTATCAAGCGTACAGTTCTAGTGTGGGCGAACGGCTGGTGCGCGGGACGCGCGGCCATCTCCACGTAACACGAGGGCGAGAAAACTAACGAGACCAAAACCAAAACCACAAAATTGAAAAGCACGCACTCACCAAAGCGAAGACAGATGGTTACCAGACGCTTTCTTGATTGTGGTGGAAAAACGGCACCAAATCTTGTGAAAAAAGGCTCTCCTTAGTCGTCGAAGTTGAGGACTATTCTGGGTTTTGGTCTTGAAAAAGTGGAGCACTGATAAGAGCAGATCCCCCAATGCTGTACAGAAAAGTTGTTAGCAGAGGGGCACGGGTTCCCCTCCTTTTGCAAAAAAAAAAAATAACAATAATAATGAAAAGTCCCAGCCTATAACATTTTCAAAACACCTCTATTGTATAACCAAATTATAGACCCCATTTTAGTCACTAGCGTGAAAATGTAAACTTTGTAATCGAAAATTAGTGATTTCATGTTTTTAAAACCCCAAATGGCTACTAAAATAAAACTATACGCCCATTTAGTTAACATAAATTTCTATTGGCTGATTTGCATCATGTGATGTTTTCATGTACATATTTTAAGAAGAATTTTTCTAAAGGTGCGCTACAACAGCATCTTTACCATATTCACTATCAATTCTTCTATTTTGTTTTTATCAACCTCACGTTCTAATGCATTAACGAGATGGCTTTAAGAGCGCTTTGATTTTTCTTAATATTAATAGCTCAATTATTATTTAGCAGTTTCCAAGAATAATACTTTTAACATTTTGTTTGACAGAAGGTGACCTGCCAAGGCCAGTTTCCTGAGGACATGTCAGTGATGCATAAACTGGTTGCCTCCATGATTTGTCATGCTAAAGATCTTTTCAAGGTTTGTGAATGATTCTACTGTGCAGAGGGTACATGTAGCTGTAACGTATCGCATTAGCATAATATACAGTATTACACAGTAATGTATTGTTTCTTTTGAGCTTAATCAGCACGTATTGTGCAACAGTGTTTTGTATACTCATAAAAGGTAAAGCTTAATTAGCATTGTTATAGATATACATTTAAGCAATTTATTATGCAGATACTCTGCTTTCAGACACTCAATAGTACAAGTCGCATCGAATAAAATTCACCAATAAAGCATTATATGGTGGCAGCGGTGGGTTCCGTTAATCGCTAGAAGTTGCGTCAAGATAGACCAGCAAAACAAAAAAAACACATGGCAGGATATACATCCTCAACCTTGTTCCCAGGGTCTCTCTTCTTCCTGCCCCCTGGAGCGAGAGAGAGCGAGTCCCTGGTCGGGTCTGGTCATGATCACGTCTCCCAAAATCTGGGAGGTTACGATTAAATGATTCAAGGGAGGGGCTCATTTGTGTGAAATTTATCTATACTGAGAACGGGGGAAACAGAACGTTTTGCTATGAAAACAAACCTCACGTGCTTGCCCCGATCTGGTCAGAACAAACTCGTTCGGGTCAAAGGTGTGTTGGATCACAGTGCAATGTCAAGTGGTGGTCTATCGCAAACGCCAAAAAAATCTATAAATCCTATGGTAGCAAAAATTCAACTTGCTGTAGGTTAAGTAAATCAGTTGGGGACGTTTCCCACTAGAAAATTCTCTTCAGCAAAGGGAATCGCGCACTGCTTGCCACAGCCGAGAACATTTTAATACGGCAGCCCACTAAAACACATGCATGAATGCAGCGATTTATTGCCACATCTATTGTGCAGGCCATGTGAAAGGAAATTAAATAATTTTAATGTTTTCAAGCTTCCCCGTGTGCTGTTACCTTGTCGTGGTGGGGGAGCTTGTGTGCCTCAATGACCCTGTGAGCTAAACCAGTGGGGGCTTAAGCCCCTGGCAGGTCTAACCAAGCCGGGCAGGTTACAGGGGAGAGGACAGACTAAAAGCAGCAACTGGCCCTCCAGGTTGGGGGTTGGGCGTGGGGCTAACAACCCCATCCCAGAAAACATCAGCTTGTTACTGGTCCAGTGGGAAACTCTAGTCAACTCAATGTCAAACTCTAGTCAAACCAATGGCACCATGACAACTGCGGATGAAAGCCCATCTCAGGAAGTCCGCAGTCCGAGTCAGCGCTTCCTGGGACCCCGAACTACGATCAGTCTTGGAGCATGGAATGTCGGTACCATGTTTGAAACTTCGAAGACAGCCCAAGTCATCAATGAAATGCAGAACTACAACGTAGACCTCCTCTGCGTAAGCGAGTGCAGATGGACTGGGTCAGGACGTAAGGTGACACGCGATGGTTCAATTATCCTCTTCTCAGGAAAGGACAATGTACACTCCAACGGTGTAGCCCTTATTGCAAACAGGCAAGCAGCCAAGTCTCTAATGGAGTGGGAACCCATCAGCGACAGACTTATCAGAACGAGATTTGCCTCGAGCTACTGTAATCTAACCATCTTGCAGTGCTATGCTCCAACCAACAAGGCAGAGGAAGAGTTCAAGGATGACTTTTACGAGCAACTGCAACGTGAAGTCTCTAAAATCCCACAACACGATATGCTTCTGATAACTGGTGATCTGAATGCTAAGGTTGGTAATGATAACAGCGGGAGAGAGGATGCAATGGGGCGGCATGGCTGCGGAACCATCAATGACAATGGAGAGAGGCTTGTTGAATTTTGTCTTAACAACAGGTGCATAATTGGCGGAACCATCTTCCCCCACAAAGATATCCATAAACTGAGTTGGAGATCACCTGATGAGATTACTGTCAATCAGATTGACCATGTCATCGTCAACAAGAAATGGCAGAGATCTCTTTTGGATGTCAAAGTCCACCGTGGGGCAGATGTTGGCAGTGACCATCACCTGCTAATAGCCAAGATCAGGCTAAAACTACGAGCAACACTTACCATCAAACAGCGGCACAGAGTATTCGATGTTAACAAACTTCGTGCACCTGAGGTTAAGCGGGAATTCACCCTTGAGCTCAGAAATCGTTTTAGCGCTCTTGATACCGTAGATGGAGAAGACCAGGACATTGTTGGAACAACATGGGGAAATATCACAAGAGTGTATAAAGAAACAGCAGAGAGCGTCTTAGGCTTCAGAAAGAAGAAAGACAAACAATGGATAACACCTGAGACATGGAGGAAGATCGACGAGAGGAGAAAAGCCAAAGACAACCTGCTAAATGCAAAGTCACCCAGACTGACTCAACGTGCGAAAGAAGAGTACAAGATCAAAGACAAAGAGGTCAAGAGGAGTGCCCGTAGGGACAAAAGAGCTTTTGTAGAGGAATTGGCTAATGAAGCAGAGACAGCCGCAGCTAAAGGGGACCTGAGCACTGTTTACAAGATCACCAAGCAGCTAAGTGGGCAAAATAACACCTGCAACAAACCAGTCAAAGATAAGCAAGGAAAACTGTTAACAACGGAAAGGGAACAGGCTGAGCGATGGGTTCAGCACTTCAAAGAAGTGCTTAATCGGCCTGAGCCTAACGAGCCTGCAGATCCAGACCCCTCGGATGATATTGACATTAACATCAGCCCACCCTCCCAGGCTGAGGTGGAGACGGCAATTAAGACAATGAAGAGTGGGAAAGCGCCAGGAATCGATTCGCTACAGGCAGAATTACTCAAGGCAGATATCACCACAGCCTCCTTGGTGTGATGGAATCACGAAATCATCCCGAAAGACTGGTGTAAGGGCCTTATTCCAAGATTCTGAAGAAGGGTGATCTCAGCAACTGCGACAACTGGCGAGGCATAACACTTCTGTCCATTCCCAGCAAGGTCTTCTGCAGAGTCCTCCTCAAGAGGATCGACTGTGCCTTAGATGTTAAGTTGAGACAGGAACAGGCAGGATTTCGGAAAGGTTGAGGCTGCATAGATCAGATTTTTGCTCTGCGGAACATCATAGAGCAGTGTATTGAGTGGAATGTTCCCTTGTATATAAACTTCATTGACTTTAAGAAAGCATTCGACAGTGTTCACCGTGAGAGCCTCTGGAAGATCTTGAGGGCATACGGAATACCACCCAAAATTGTTACCATCATACGAACATTCTATGAACACTTTGAATGTAGTGTCATCTTGGAGAATACTCTGACAGAGTCATTTTCCATTAAGTCTGGAGTAAGGCAGGACTGCATTCTCTCCCCAATCTTGTTTCTAGTAGTTATCGACTGGGTGATGTGTAAAACAACATCAGACCGTCCCTGTGGAATCCAGGGGACCTTGTTCTCATATTTGGAAGACCTTGACTTTGCCGACGATCTGGCAGTCATATCAGCTACTCATAGCCATCTCCAGGAAAAATCCAACCGGCTAAGCAATTTTGCAATGCGAACTGGTTTGAACATCAACCAGAAAAAGTCCCAGGTGATGTTTGTCAATGCGCCAACAGCATCCCCAATCACGATCAATGGAGAAGCGCTGGAGTGCATTGAAGACTTCACATATCTTGGAAGCCTCATAAGCAACGACAATGGTGCCCATAAAGACATCCAGGCACGCCTTAACAAAGCCAGAGGTGCCTTCAGTCGACTCCGTAACATCTGGAAGTCCAAGCAATATAGCCTCATAACTAAGATGAGGCTTTACAACAGTAACGTTAAGGCTGTACTTTTGTATGGCTCCGAGTGCTGGAGAATAACGAAAGGAGATATGAGAAAGGTTGACGTCTTTCACAACAGCTGCCTCCGTAAGATCTGTAATATCTACTGGCCCAACAAGATTCGTAATGAGGAACTGCATAAGAAGACAGCCAGTATGAATATGTCCCTTGAGATTAAAAATCGCAGGCTACGTTGGCTCGGTCACATACTGAGGATGCCCGAAGACAGGATTCCCAAAGTTGCCATGAGATGGACTCCACCTGGAAGAAGGAAAAGAGGCAGGCCATAAACCACCTGGCAGAGGACAGTGATGAAGGAGCTGGAAGAGATGGGTCTAACATGGGGCGAAGCACAGGCCAAAGCACGGGACAGGTCTCTATGGCGAAGTTTTGTTGCGGCCTTATGTCCCCGACGGGACGAAGAGGATGAATGAATGAATGAATGTTTTCAAGACCACGATTATCCAGAGTGAAAATTCATTCGAAAGGCTGTCCGCGCCTCAAAATTTGAAGAGTTCAAAAATGCAGGAAAAGAGAAACAGCCGCCGAGGACTCATGTTTGAGTTTTCAAATCAACTGTAGCCTTCGACAGGAAAATAGGTAAAGAAAATCTTAACTTGCATTTTCGTCAGTGGCTCTGTGTTGTTTATAGTCGTCCACAAAACCTATTACAGTGGAAACCCAATTTAACGAAGCGCAGGGGACCGGAAAAAACAGTTCGTTAGATCGGGGTTTCGTTAAATCGAGAAGCCCAATATAACGAATTTGTGGAAAAATGGGTCGGCAATGGAAGAGTGAAGACGTCTCGAAAACCGCTCCCACAAATTTAATATTTGAAATCCATCTATCATCTCCGAATTGTCTTACATGGCCGACCTCTTCAGCAGATTTAAACGTAAGGAAAGAGGAAGCAGCGGTTCCGATAGCGAGACTTCTCCGCAAGGAAAAATAATTAATTGTGAAGAGGATTCGCACAACACTGACAAAGTTCTTGTGGATCTGGATATGGCGAAGGACTCGGTAGCTGTGAAGTTGTAACAAGTCCTAGATAAGCTTGGAAAAATGCACTTGTAGGTTATTTTCTAATCATTGCAATTTCTTGTTTGGTTTTATTTTTTGCATATGTTTAAAAAATGCGGGAGCACTCTGTGCATAATCAAGCAGTACCAAATCCCATGGGCTGCATATTGGATATTATTATCAGCAGCCATTATAGCTTATTGTTAATAGTGTTAAATGGTATTTGTTTTTTTTGACAGTACTTACCACTCTTTTTCCTTTTGATATTAATTTATGCATTTCTTGTGCGGCTGTTGACATTTAACAGATTTCTTTCTGACTTGCAATTCAATAATAAGGAATACACGGATTTTAAATTATTATCTTTAAATGTTCGAGGGGTTCGTTCAGCCACAAAGAGAAAAGCCCTTTTTATGTGGTTGAAAGAACAAAAAGTGGATATAATTTTTTTGCAAGAAACTTACAGCACACCAGAGGTCGAAGACTTTTGGAGAACACAATGGCACGGTAAGCTTTTCTTTTCACATGGTTCCATTCATAGTTGTGGAGTAATGGTTTTGGTTAGACGAGATTTAGAATTTAATTTGATTTCTATTAAGACAGATAATGAAGGGCGTTATATTTTATTAGAAGCTGAGGTACAGGGTTCAATTTTTTTGTTTTTGAATGTCTATCTCCCCAACAAAGTTCAGGAACAGTGTCGTTTTATTGAAAATTTGAATTGTATGATTGATGATGTTGTTAGTGATAAGGAACTTAAGTTGGTTGTGGGAGGAGATTTTAACATTACATTAGAGTCAGATCTTGATTGTTCGGGAAGCAACCCGATTCAAAAGGCTTCAGTTAAAAGTATTCAAGATTTGTGTCTTGATTTTGACTTTGTTGATATCTGGAGAATTCGAAATCCTACAACGAAACCTTGAAACCTTCAGAGATCACTTCAAAACTGTGGCAAACCGTGAGTGCAGATTAATTTGTTTTACACCCAACAGTCATGGTTTCTGATAGTTGTTGACTACTATTCCAAGTTCCCATTTGTCAGAAAGCTTCACAGCCTCACAGCTGGAGCCGTTGTTAATGAAACAAAGATGTTGTTCGCAGAAAATAGAATTCCCAAAACTCTGCAATGTGACAACGGTACCCAATTCACATCTGCCGAGCTCCAGCACTGGCAAGGCAATACGGCTTTGAAATGGTGACTTTAATCACTATCGTGTTGAAATAAAAGTTATTGTATTGTATTGTATCCCCTCCCTATCCACGTGGCCATGGGTTTGTTGAATTTCAAGTCCAAACAGTCAAGAAGACCATCCTAAAGTGCAGAGAGACTAGGGAGGACATAGATCTAGCCCTGTTGGCACTGCGTCGCTGCGAACAATGCCCTTGCGTTCCAACATAGCATCACTGGTTGAACTCCTAATGGTCGAATTTTTAAATCCACACTCCCTGGGAAGATCTATCCATCAAGAAATCAAGAGGATTTTAGGAACTGGCTTAAGGTGAAACAGGACAACCAGAGCCACTATTACTACAGACACACCAAGGAACTCAGTGAACTACATAAGGACCAAGCCATCTGCATACAGAATCAGTGAGAAAGACGTGGAATTCTGCTAAGGTAATAGATCAGTGAGATACACCCTGGTCCTATATTGTGGAAACCGAAACCAGTGCGCAGTTGCAAAGGAACAGGATCCACCTGAGACCAAGCAGTTCACCCAACAACATGGAAAACAACTCGTCGAGCAATACCCCACAAGGAAGTACGACCACGCCCGGGATTCAAATATCTGTGTCAACCCACAAAATCCCGCCCCAGCGGACAAGCCACCAAGTAGGGAAACCGAGAGCTATTCAATGAAGTCTCACTTGGGCCGTGAAATCCAAGCACCAGAAAGGCTTAATCTTGGACTGTTATTTGAGTAGATCTTAACTGTGATACATGAATGCAAGATAGCAAATTTTATTTTAATGACTTCATTCGTTTACAATACATATAGGATATTTATGATCAAGAGTTAGTTAGCAAAACTGTTGTTTTCTGTCTCCTTCTAGTGCATATTGTTTGGTTAAGAGAAGGGGATGTATCATATCTCATTAGCATAATTTTATACAGTATTATGCAGTAATGTACTATTTCTTTTGAGCTCAATCAGCACATACTACAGTGCAACAATGTTTTGTATACTCATAGGCAAAGCTTAATTAGCATGTATCATAGATATACATTTAAGCAGGTTATTATGCAGATAATCTGCATTCACGGACAAACAATAGTACAAGTTGCGTCGAATACAATTCACCATAAATCATGATTATGAGAAAAGATGTCGTGAAAAAGGGGTCACGATTGCCTCCCCCCCCCCCCCACTCTGCCACTGTGTATGACTTTAAATTTGTGCATTCAACAGATTCAATCTGAATATCTTGCGCTCTTTTTATGGTTTTGTGCAGGATTGTCAAAAGTAGCCGGAGCTGATGCCAGCTACTTTGACTTATCAGCCGGCTACTTTAATTGCCAGTTTGTTAAAGGAAATGACATTTAAAAAACATATATTCGTTTTGGTTACTTTCCAAAGTCAGACGTCTATTTCAAACTTTTGTGACAACCCAGTTGTGTACTCTATAAACTTACATCAACTGATGATGCATGACTTAAGATAATTTCTACTCAGGTGTATCAAAACATTATTCAATGTCATTAACAGTAATTCTTATCCAGACTACACTCACAAGTGCACAATCATACATATACTAGCTAGACAGACTACAGACAGTCTATGTGGGGGGATCTGGATTTTCAAACATTGCTGACTCAAGGCCTACTGAGCAGGAAATCGAAAAATGGAGAGTTCCTTAGTTGAAAGCATACCTTATTATAGGAAATTAACGCTCCATGAAATTAACACGAATTCTCAAAATTTGCGTTAATGTAAGTCACGTTAATTTTTGTGAGTGTTAATTTCTGCGACATTATTAAAGTGGAGCGTTCAAAATTATAGCAACTAGGAAACAATAACCTTCTCTTTTCTGCACACTATTTTTCAATCTTTTACAATGTAAAGCCTTAATTTGCAACATTTCCAGTTCATTCTTGCTTTTAGAACAGCGGTTCTCGACATCCATTTTTTTTTGCACTACACAGTCGGCCAAAATATCTTTAGAGACAACAATAATCGCGTTAATTTTCTTCATTTTGGAAAATTTGTTCCCTCTTGCATTAATTTCCTTTATTCAAAATAAATTTTCCCTCAAATTCGGGTTAATTATTTAAGTCGCGTTAATTTCAAAGACCTTAATTTACAGGGGTGTTAATTTCCTATAATAAGGTTTTAATTTATAGCATAGAGGCCGGGATAACTGTAAGCAAAAGTGGAACTTGAGGATTTAGCAGAGAAACAGGAGAAAGATTGCAAACATGATGCACGCACCTGTCATAAGATACAATTTGTAAGTGAATTTGTCAGAATTAGAGGTAACTAAAGGCAGTTATGCTACCAGCATTTCATTTACAACATGATCGCATATTTTGCAGATTCCAAAAGGTCTCATAGAAGAGATTGATGCAGCAGAAACCATTGTTAAAAAGGGAAGCGTGAGTTGGTTTTAAATCCTGAGGAATAACAATTCAAACATACATAATGTATCTATGTTATTGTACATACCATATCTTATTGTACTGTACTATTTGTTAGCTTTTAAAATATTTTTTATAGTCCCATAAAATCAATGTTAGTTAGTATACTCTATAGCTGTACAACAGATTTGTACAACAGTCCAGTTCACTAAAGTGAAACAAGTACAGACACCACTTGCCTCAGATACTCTTTTTAACAAATAGATTCCATTTGGCCGTGTGTCTGTTCAGTTATAGATCACAGATGACGTCAAAATGTGCTAAGAACAAAAAAGTGGCACACGAGCCGCAGGTGAGTGTGTCACTGATGTTCTTACCACATTTTGACGTCTTCTGTGATCTATAACTGAACAGACACACGGCCAAATGGAATCTATTTGTTTTATACAATGAACAGAAAAGTAAAAAGAGTAAAATTACGAACTTGCCTCGTAGCGCTCGACTGTTCGAAGATTTGTTCCAGTTTGTGTATTTTTCAAGTCGCCAAGAATACTTTTTGTCTTGGTTTCTTCTTTTTCTTGCTCGTAAACAGCTCCTGCTAAACATTTTTCGAGGCTTTCACTTGCTCAATCCAGAATAATCTCGCAAACATTTTCAAAACTGTGCGCCGTGTTGGACAAAACAGAGCAAACAATTTTTCTATGACGTCAGCCGTGCGTCTGTACTCTGATAGATCATAGGCAACGACCAATCACAGAATGCCTAGTATTCAGTTCATTGTATAATAAATGATAGTCTATGAAGGTTTGAGTTGGCTCTCATCCACTTATTGACAAAAATTAGGCTCTTTGCACCTTAAAATGAGTGTCTCAACAAATTTTCTTGCCAAATGTAGCTACAAGTAGTAGGAAATTAAAGTGGGGGTTGAGCGCCAGGTGAGGGTGAGTGGTTGATGTCATTATCCCTAGAGGAGATGCCAATGGTTAAAAATAGATAGAGGTGATATCATAATCTATTTTAAGTTTAAGGGGAGTCGGGAATCAATGACATCATAATCTATTTTAAGTAAATGGGGAGTCTTCAATCTGTGCAAAGTGTATTCGGCAATTCCGAAGCTACAAGTGTATCAAGAGAAGAAAGATCAAGAGCTGCGATTCGTTCAAGACCGATATTAGTGCGGTTCGTTTCACGTATGGACTCCGATTTGGTCTGAACAAAGGGAAAGGAACTTATGAACAGTCCACGATTCTCCTCAATGTTTATTGATAAGGATTTATCTATGGAATCAGCAAAAGAACGAAGTAAATCGCGTGCAGCATGCAAGAAAGCCAAAGAATTAAACATCGAAAGGGCATTAATTTTATTAGAGGTAAAAAACTAATAATTAATGGTAACAGCTTCTCAGTTAACAACATGCCAGAGTACCTTTTACCAAATAAAAATGAAGATGTTCAGCGATCAGCCAACTCTTTCTAAGAAAACTTCAGTTATGGAGTAAGTTAATTTATTTAAGTTTATACGAAGCTGCTATGCTAAATAAGACTAAAATATCAATCTACATTATGCCTCAAATGTGATCATTTGTTTTCTATCTCCATGGTATCGTTAAGACCGGTAGATTAAAAAAAATTAGCATACCAGTATCAACAACCATGTTTAAGCAAATTAGATATGTAAAAATTTACTACGCTGACAAATGCTGTAACTCGCTATTGTCACTGGTAATCTTTTCCAGAAAGCGTTATAAGTCCGAAGTCCCAAAGGTCGTTTACTATGGTTCAAATCTTAAGACCTTTTAATGATTCATTATTATTTATATTATTATTTATATAATTGTATGACAATGTGTGTTTTTCTTAGGTTTTTGCTTAGTTATTTCTGTCTCAATACTGCTGCTTACTTTAGTTTATTTCTGCTCCTGTCACTTTTGTCTTACTTGAAAATGGAAGTGACAGCGTTCCTCGGAATATGGATGTGAATAACATTAACTTTTAACTATTATCTTTAAACGCACAAGGAATTTGCTCCTTTGAAAAGTGAAAGACCATTTTTAAGATTTAACTAAAACCAATAACATCATCATCATCATCTAGGCCTATTGCGCCAATGAGGCGCACAGGGCCTGAAAAAAAACCAATAACAACCATCGCAAAACTCTGATATACGGCCGTTTTTTCAACGGTAAGTACGAAGTAGGCATCGATTTGTATTTTTCAGTACTCTGTTGCGTGCGATCTTGCACGCTAAGTGGGCTGTCTCCTTGTTTTAGAAGAATAACACGTTTCTTTGTTAGACTGCTCACACTATCCCAATACTCCCTATCATCAAACCGTGACATAACTGCATGCAGATTCCCAAGACATTTATTTTCCAATAAGCATTGTACAACGACGCCCAAGTATATGCTCCCAATCAGGCCAAAAATACCATTTTGGTGCTGTGTGTTTTTCCTAAAAATGCGTGTTGGGGAACACATTTCGCGCGTGGATATCATGCGTGGGAAAGTGGGCGGAGATTGTGTGTGTGTGTGTCTGAGAGTGGACAGAAAACAAGCCATGAGTCAAGCAATCCAATGATTTGTTTACAAATTATTAACCTATGAACATTAAAAGTCAAAACTATTTTCAAGACTACATGTATATACAATTTTATTTACAAATCTGCTAATAATTCCATTTACTTACGCCTTGTTCGCTTATCTGTCGTGAGCTCACTACGGTAACACATCGTCTGATGTAGCGTGTGTAAAAGCCAACATGTTTAAGGTCCTTCCAGTAATTGAAACACATAAATTAGTCTGGAAATCTTTAAGTCTCTAGCACCTCTCAAAGAAACGAGTCGTGTTTCTTGTCATACCTTGTGTCTAAAGCACCATTTAGCGCTTGTGGTGAAAAATGGACCTTGGTGGACAAGACGAGCTGGCGGGAAAGTCTAGAATCACTTCGGATCAGAAAAGGGGCAGTGTTGTGAGTTGTGGGCCATTTCCCATCCTGTGCCGTGATCGCAATGCATGATATCCAAAGTGCTTCCAGACTTATAATATTTTGCAATAATTTTCAGGCGGGAACTCCATTTTGGATTTGCCATAGAATTTCCCGACATGCTTTGCGACAGTGGCAGATAGGTCCGCTATTAGTGGTCGGGCACTTGAAATACAGCTTTGGGCAGCTCGAAGTGAGTTCTTGTTGGCCGGCTGAAGTTGGGCAAATGGGTAGTCCAGCACTTGTCCAAACAATGTCTGTGATTTGCTAACAATAGATCTGTCCCGCTAGGATAGGGATTAGGGATAGGGGCATTGTTCGAGTGATATATCAACTTTATTATATCGTTTGCCAATCGCAGGCATCGTTTGGACAGCTACGAGGTCACCCCTTCAAATGTCTAACTTGATCAGTATTCATAACAGTTATCCCAAGGGGCATATAGTACACAAAGACAACACACTGCAGTGCTTTGTTTTTTAGTTTTATTGATGAAAGGAACAACTTGAGCGGTTAATAAATTTATTACTGAAGCAAACAACTTGTGCCTTTTTTAAGTGAAACGGACAACTGTAGTATTTTTCTATTAAGTGAAACGAACAACTTAAGAGAGCCTTTTTTCCCTGACCGCGTGAGAGGTGGCACATGATGCAAAATTTCCCTACCCTCATGTTTAGCTCAAAGATAGCCCATGGTGAGTCAATAAACGTGGTGGTATTTTTTTGTTCAAATCTATTTTTCATTTCTAGAAAATCTCAAAAACTCTAACGGTCCCCCCATCGCCATGAAATAGCCGAAATAAGAGCGCCGAATATGAGCACAATACAGGTTCTCGTTAAAAGCGCACAGGGAAGCAAGGCTTTCCCAAATTTGAGCAATTGTGTAGGAGGCATTAACAAATGATTTGAGCTAATAACAGGCTTTGTACTTAAATTTCTGAATTAACGGTGAGTGCTTGAAAATCGCTCATATTTCATTATCAAAAAATTGCATTTTGGAGCAGTTTTTCAAGAAATATTTTCCCTATGCGGTATAACTCAGAATCGCTTTAAATTGCGGTTTTGGAAATGTGGATATAGTGCTCTTTTCAAGGAAACTAAAAAACGTTTGGGCGTCTTAACTACTGCAAAGAAAAAGCCCGTGTCATTTCGAGGAAATCGCAACATCGATTTGTCAACAACCGCAAATAATCAAATTACGCTTGCTGTTATTGAAGCCAAAATTCCGACGAAATCTTATCGCTTTACACCATACTAGATCAGAGACATAGTATAACGAGCTTACCTTGCATAGCCAGTGGTTGAAGGTTGGTTTTATCCCTATTTTCGTTTCAAATGGCCATCTTCGCTCGAGCAGGTTTATCAAATCACGCAACCAGTAAATGTTGCCGAAGGCACTTTCTCGGAAACATCGCTTTTCTCAACAGTTCCAACCATATTTCAGCTTCCATTCAGCTATTATATACCTTGGACTTGATTGCAAAATAAAGCGTGACGATTTGAACGTTTGAAGTGTTTATAGTGGCAAGTGAGTTTAACAAAGTTGGCAGTTCAAAACGAAACAAGGAACTGATCATGAGCCGTTCATGTCACGCAACGAGACTGTGTATACAGCATGGTCACAGGATTCCCAGCAAAACTGGCATTGGTCATACAGACAGTTTGCGGTTTTCATCTCGGAACGAAGTTCGTTTTCAATTTACATGATACCAGAATGAAATGTCATGCCAGAACGAGAATTTCATTCGGATTGAAAACAGGAATGAACTCATTTCGGAATGACTTGTACAGGAACGAAATTTCGTCTCGGTATCATGTAAACAGATACAGAGAAATATATGGAGATGGAATGAACTCTTTCCAGAATCATGTGAATAGCCCCTTTGTCTTTCTATACTTGATTCCCCTTGGGATTACTGTTTTCACTGCTTTTTAACCATTTAAGTTGTTTGTTTCACAAGTTGTTCGCTTCGCCGCTTTTAAAGCACTCAAGTTGTTGGTTTCATTGCTGTTAAACCGCTTAAGAGAGAATTTCTCTGGAGACCGCGTGAGATCAGAAAAATGTGGCACATGCTTCAAAAATTCCCTACCGTCATATTCAGTTCAGAGATACCCTATGGAAAGTCAGTAACTGTGGTGGGATTTTTTTGTGCAAATCTATTTTTGATTTCAAGAAAATTCTGAAAACCTGTAACGGACCCCATCGCCATGAAAAACTGGCATTGTGCAACAGTCTGGGGCGAGTGGCGCATGCATACCACATGCGAAACTTGCACCATCTTTGTTTTCTGATCTGGCGCAAAAACCACGCAAGCAAGAACGCCTTAGGCTGAGCCAGTCGATTTTGTCATGTGAATGCAGTTGAACTTCATTCTGAAACGAAACTCATTCCGGAATGAAACTCATTCCCGTATCATGTGAATAGCCCTAAAGTGCTGCAGTGTTTGTTTGAGGTTTATCAGCCGACCGCATTTTTGGACCGTTTTTTTTTTTTCTAGAAAATGAAGCACAAAACCAGTGAAAAACATACAGGGCAATGTTTACAACATAAAAACAAGTTCGTTTGCCAAAAACCAGCTTATTTGGAGAAATTATTTATTTTTTTCCAAAAAGTCACTTAGCACCGTGTTATTATGAGCCCTTCAATTGCTTTTGTACATTCTTAAAATACATGGTGTCAATACCATCAGCAGGCATCTTAATTTTTTGAGAACCATTTTTAAGTCGTGAATACGACTTATGGCGGTTACTGGAGAAAAGTCACTCGCTCATCATAAACTTTATATTAAATTGTTGATATGTTACACTTCGGTAATAGCATACATGGAGTACATGGGAGAAAACCAAGTCAGCCATTACGATTGTTGTGTTTACGAATGCTCAATAAGCTGAAACGTCAGTTTGGGAAAACGTTGGGGTTCTTTTTCTTGTTATTGTTTGGCAAGGATATCTGACATTAATAATGAAGGAAAAGGTAAGTTTGTACGTAATTTTCATTTTCGCTAGTAAACACATTCCTTCGTGTGAGGCTGACAAACATTGTCGAGCTGAGATTGTGCAGTACGGACTGTAATTCATCTTTAAAGCATTGTTGATAAAAATTACAGTGGATTTTACCTGCCACGTGTTTGCTATATGCTCTGGAGAATAACCCAGGACTCCCTCAGCTACGTACACACACGAAGGTTTTAGAGGTCCTTCTTTGGTAAAATATGTTGGTGCGTGGATCTGCAACATAAGGGAAGTAGTCATAACTTTTACAATATAAGAGGACCCACCTTGTGTAGGGTAGGAAAAGGTTGTTTCATATTCACGACTTGGCTTGCAAGGAGCCTTTGATTACTACAATGTGGTTCATGTTCTTGTGATGAGCTTAACAACCTACTTAAATTTCTGATTAAACAATAGTGCGTTGTCTTACTGTTTGATATAAGCAGTAAATTAACATGTTTTTTCTTGTCTTGTGTGATGTAGACAGGAAACAGTTCTTTCTCCTCATATCCAAAGAGGTTAATACTGATCTTGGGGTTTTGTCGTTCAAATTTGGGTATGTCCTTTACTTTCATGGAGAACTCAATACCATTTACATTCAGCTCTTGCTCATAGCGCTTGTAGTGTTGTACGCGATAAGGGTGTTCTTTCCTCTGAACTGGATGTAAGCTGGCCAAAACACTTTTCATCATCATTTTGTATATTTAGCACAGCTTTTTTTATCCTGCAATCGTTTTGGAAGCTTTACATAACTTGATCCTTGCAGTGAGGTGTAAAGACCTATAAAATAATTGATAGCTTTGGATCAATTACATTACACTGAACACAACACTCCAAAATCTCTAGAGTCATTCAGTTTGAGTTAAGGCCTATTTACACGCTGCGATTTGTCGTGCCGATTTGTTGACCCCGAGAAATCATGAAGCAAATCGGCGCGTGTAAATGGAGACCCGATGCGCACGCGATTTCAGTCCGACATGTCGGCTGATTCGGAAAAAATCTGTGATCGCTTCACAGATTTTCACGTGTCGGGCCCAATTTTAAGAACGAAAACGCAATCTGGACAAGAAATCACGCAAAGCAAATTATATCTGCAGTATTTAAACTAACAACAACCTAAATAACCTATTGGATATCATTTGTTTTTCAAGAAGTTCTCAGCAGAAAAGTTTTGAAATAAAAAAAGTTCATGTACAATGCTTGCACTGTACAAAGAGTGCGCGCACGATTTGTCGTGGCGGACAAATCGGCCCGACAAATTGCAGCGTGTAAATAGGCCTTTACTTGATGCAAAACAAGGGCGCTTGATCTACATATTTCTGTAACCCCAAGAGACCCTCTCATTCAAGATGAGAATAAAACAGTGAGAACTTAAGTAAACGGACCTCATCCAATTGCCAACTGCTCCCTTTGCATTGATACATCTGAAATGATTCTTTCACTTTTTCCACGCATTCCTGGTACTACTCTGAAACTTTGTTCAGGTTCATCAATCACTGGCAAGTGCTTCTGAAGTGTGGAGTCGCAAATACGTCTTCACCATCGGGTATATATTTCACCATTTTGACTTGCACGTTAATAAACCACTTGAGACCCCTTTTCTCATGGAACTCTTTCTCCAGGTTTTTAACCTGTGAATACGCCCATGCGTAATGAACGGTTTATCGGGAACGGAGACAGATATGCAAATGAGCACTCGCTCGCTTGTTCGCTCCTTCCATCAGCTGTAAACTTAGTGACGTAATGCTTTGTTACGAATGCGTTTCATAACTAGAACAACGTGAATCCAGCGATAATAACTAAATTTGTTGTAAACGAAAATAAACAACAATAAGCTTATTAAATAAAGATGTTTCACATTTGGAGTCTTGAATGGAGCATTAAAATTGATCTAAAAGGATTTTTCAACCGAGACACGCGTTTTGATGCGTATCTACCTTAAATTTATCCTGTTCTAAGTCAGTGATCACGGTGGCCGCATGGTTTAAAACGCGGAATGACAGCCAAAAGACGTGAGTTCAAGCCTCGCTCGGGACGTCCTATTTTTCTTCTTCGGACTGAACATGATGAAAGTGATGTACCATATTTTTTTGCGTTTGTCAAAAATCCTTACGTTTAATTTCAAAAAAAAATATTGAACCGTGTCAGTGTTAAAACATAAGCTTACTGCAATATTGCGTTACGCGTTAGCATTTCTTATTCACGGGTTGGCTCTCAGGAGCCTTTGATTCAATACGTTTGCTCTTTTTCCTTGCTGAAACAATGTCAAATCGTACTGTTCGTTTAGTCTTGGTTTCATCTGTACGTCTTCACGTTTCCGTTTATGGCACTCTCGCATCCACCATCATCATCAATCTCTTTCATCGTAGTAGCGCTTGAACCACCTCCACTCTGATTATCGTTTCGGGAAACGTTTGCTTGACACCACCTCTGAGTCAGTCAGTTTTCTCTTTAGTTGATGATTTTCCACAGTCTCCCTTCTTTTGCAGTGCTTCTCGTGTGTTTGAAGTTTGTCCTTCCGATAAAATCTCTGTGTACAATGCCTACAGTGAAATTGTTTTGTTTGTGCGTGAACTTTAAGATGACGGTTCAGGTTATCTTTTCTGGTAAACGTTTGGTTGCAGTGTTGGCAGGTGAAATGATTGCAGATAGACAGTGAAGAAGGTACCCAACAAAATAAAACATTAATTTTTTAATGTTTTAAAAAATATTTAAAAACTGAACTGAGAAAAATGTGTGATTGAATAATCCAAACCAAAACAGGAATAAGCAAGAGATTATCCATGATAGTTAAACAATTCATTGTTCTATTCATTGAAAATGTATATAATGTAACTGGACTATCACTGACAGTTTTCTAATGTTTATAATCATAATTCAAACTATTGAACAGGAGAGCTATTCCAAAATATATTGATCAAACTGTAAAAAAATAGCTACATGCCTTTACTTTCTGGTCTACTTTTTCTATAACCTCTTCTAAAAATGCCATGATCTCATCACTTGAAACTGGATGATTGCAGGCAATTTCTTCCTAATCCTCAATATTCAATTCCATCATTTCAAGATTATCCAGCTTCAGTCGAGAGATGAATGAAATAATGTTGTGAAGGGGGTTTTATAGTTTCAAAGTTTACGATTATTACTATGATGTAATATTCCAAAACTATTATTTTCATCATTTTATCGTTTAAAACACAAATTTCTGTTTGATTTATAAAAAATGATTAACATAATTGCTATATTTATGTTAAACTAAGTATTTATTTGTCTTTTAACTCTAAATGACTGATAATGATCATCATTATTTTTAGACATTATTGCTAATGATGAGGTAAGATTGAACTCAATCATATCTAAATTTAGAAAATGTTATCATAGGAGGGTTAAAAAGATTATGATGTCATTTATCCCCGACTCCTCATTGACTTAAAATAGACTATGATGTCATCACCCCCATTGACCTAAAATAAATTTTGATGACATCTCTAGCTATTTTTAACCCATGACCTCACGTCCAGGGATCATGACGTCAGCTAATCCCCAATCCCCGACTCTCCATTGACTTAAAATAGATTATGATGTCATTGATTCCCGACTCCCCTTTAACTTAAAATAGATTATGATATCACCTCTACCTATTTTTAACCCATGACGTCACCTCTAGGGATCATGACGTCAGCCACTCCCCCTCCCCTGGTGCTCAACCCCCACTTTCCTACTACTGCTATGCCAATCTTTTTGGGGGCTACATCAAAATCAAGTTTTCAATTACTGTGACAGAATCAAATCAGAACTCTGGCTGCTACATTGACGACTCTATTGGCACAACCTCGTGCAGCTGAGAAAACATAAAATTATCATCAATTTATAAGTTCTGTCAATTCCTTTCGTCCGTCTTTAAAATATACCTGAAACTTCAATGATGTCGCTTAAATTCTTGATATCCAAGTGCAATACAAACCTACAGATTCATAAAAGATTGACTTTGTGCAGTATGCCAGTTGGCCCTTGCATACATTTCTTTGTAAATGTGAATATTTTTTTATTTCTGCAATTTTAAGGTGGCTAGACTGGATTTTTGAGTGACGATACTTTTTAAATTTGAGAAACTTGTGTACCACCATAAACAATCCAACGGAAAATGGATTGCCACAGCTGTACTAGAGAAAGATTATAGTTTCAGATGAGTTAAGTTTTATTGAAATCGGAGTTGCCGTACCAACATTATGATGTCATCCGCTGTTTTACATAATACCAAATTACTAGTGATCAAGAGATAATTTTGGAAAACACTCTGGATCTTCAACCTGACGTACTTGCATGTCCTAAGGTCAGCAAAATTGTAAGAATTTCTATGGAAGTGTTTTCGAAAAAAAATTAAGGTGTTTAAATAATTATAACCAAGAACAAAACAATTTTGAAATATTATTTAAAATTATGTCCACAAGGCTTGATGAAATAATATTTTGGTCTTAAATGAATTTTAGACCATCCAAATACCTTGAGTGAAAATTTCAAGGAAATCGTTCCATTAGAATTTCAGAAATATTGGCTTGAATATGAACTGGCCTGGAGTGTTATTTCGCTTTTAAATCAAAAATTGACCCTACACTTATTAAAATAGTCACCAATTAAAAAGCGATCTATGAATTTTTTAAAAGTTATTTCTCGTGAAGATTAATTAATGTTTAATACAATCTCCAAGTTTCCAATTCATTGAAACATTCTAAGGCTGTCAATTCTTAGCACCAACTCAGGAAAATGTTGTGCTGATTTTTGCGATAGTGTCTTGTTGCTTCATTATGCATCTCCATTGTATCAAATCGGCGTGTAATTGTAACTTTCAGTACATCATGAATTCATGTAGCACTTAAAACAAAGCAATGAAGTGTTTATGAATTCATTATGTACTGACATTTACAATTGCATGGCGATTCGAGACAATGGAGACGCATAATGAGAAAAACAAACCACTAGCTTGAAAATCTGAAAATTGACAGCCTTAGAACATTTCTATGAATTTGAAACTTGGTAGTTGCATTGGATATTAATTAATCTAAATGAGGACTAAGTTTCAACAAATTTCATTTATCTATCAATCAAGATGTTATTGCGAGCATCAACTATAGCTTTGAAAAACGTCAATTGTCAATATGCCAGAAAAGATGTATTATTACACTCTTACCAAAAAAGGAGAAACCGACTAACCTCCTAGGAAATCTGAGACCTATCTCACCTTTAATTACAGATTACAAAATTACTACGAAAGCAATTGCAAAAAGACTCGAAACTGTTTTGCCACTTGTGATAAACCCGGATCAAACTGGATCAAACCGGCTATATCAAGGGACGATATATTGGAGAAACTGTAAGACTTTTCAGTGATAACACGTTAAATAATTGGAAGACACGAAATTAACCCTATTAGGCCAGATTAAGTAACAATCCGTGTAAGAAGTTGGCAACCCAAATGCACGGAATGCAGAAAGGTGTGAATTGTGCTATTGTTGAAACCGTCCACCTCATTGGCTAAAACATGAAAATCTACCATAACTTCATCAGGCAGCGCATTTATTTATCTCTAGTTTACTAAGTGATTCCCTTTTAGTGAAAACTATTGTGATTTTTAATGCAACAAAAAAAAATTCTATGTGGGAAACATGGAAAATTAGAAGTCTTTATTGGCCATTGTTTTGGAGTCTCACGATTGGATGAAATCTTGTAACACAAAAGAAACATCGCTTTAAAATAAAGTTTCAGTAAATTTTATTTCAAAACCATGTTGTCCATAGGTTGACGTATTCTCAGTACGAAAATCTAAACATTATGTGGGGAAAGCGAAATGCAGCGGAACAATAGAGAATTGCCTACTTCTTACACGGATTGTTACTTAATGTAAAATCTCTGGACCTTTCAAAGCTTATTTTCAGTGCATCTGTACTTCCAGTCCCTGAAAAATTCAGTGATCAGGTAAACAAGATCACCTTTAATTTCGTCTGGGGCAACAAAATAGCCAAAATTAAAAAGACCACAATCATTGGCAAATGCGAAAATGGAGGCCTGAACATGATTGAAAGCTTTAAAATACATATGGATAAAGCGATTTAAACTGAATGAGAATTCAGCATGGACAGCTATTCCTAATGAAGCCACTTCACACTTAGGGTGGGGTACCTTCCTTTCTAACTGCAACTGTAATGGCAAAGACATCAACATTTAGGAGCTACCACTCTTTTACATTAAACACTACAGTACTGGTTTGAGTTAAAAGATTTGCAGAATAATATCAAGCCATGCACACGAAGAAAACGGTTATATGGAACAACAGGGATATTAAAATTGATAATAAAAAGATTTTCTATCGAACATGGTTTGATAAAGGAGTTTCCACTTTAGAAAACCCTCTCGACCATAATCTTGATTTCCTCACTTAAGAAGAATTCAAATTCCGATACATGTACCAGTTAAAATTGAATATTCTGACTAATTACGGAGTAATAAACGCTATTCCCAGTGGATATAAAAAATCGATAAACCAAATGAACACACAGCAAGAGCAACTTACACAGCCATGTCAGAACTTAAAAGCACTAACAACCAAAGCTATACATAAAAGTTTTTGTTAATCATGGCCAAACAACGCCTGATTGACAATGGCTTACCACTGGACCAAATAAACAATTACTTTAACTTAGCTTTTTCTATCACCAAAGAAACAAAGTTAATTATGTTCCAATACAAGATTTTACATGACATAGTTTTCACTAAAAGCAAACTGTTCAAAGCTAAACTCGCAAACAGTGATCTGTTATCTATGCTTAGAAACAAAACAAGATCTGAAGCACATGCTAGTCTCATGTCAGGCCGTCTTGGAGTTCTGGGAAGCTTTTCTAGACTGGTATGAAACACACCTGTCAATACAGCTAGAATTATCAACTGTTAAAATATTGTATGGTATTATTGGTAACGATTACCTCAATAAGTTAACTAATCATCTCTTTAATACTACTTGCAAAATACTATATATACTGCTGTAGTATAGATGAAGATCCTCTGTCATTAAGTGTCTATCAAACAATAGTGGTAAACAAAGCGGAGATAGAAAAATAAATATCAGCAAGTACTAATTCACCTGAAAATACACCTTATTCGATGGTTTAACAGATATTATGTGCGGATATTTTACGAGTTGCAATGAGTAAAATGTCTGCACATAATATCTGTTAAACCATCGAATAAGGAAGCTATTATTCGACTGAAATTCTTATATTTATACTGCTTGTGTCTTGAAACCGGCGTGCTAAGGTGTAATATGACAATTTACTGTGTAATACGCTCGGGTTTTTTTTGCGTGTTCTCTTTTCCTTATAAGGTAAAATGACGTGACAGTCCAATAACAACACTCCAGAGCAGTTCATAATTCAAGCCAATATAAAATTCAAATGGACGATTTCACAGAGATTTTCACTCCAGGTATTGGGAAGGTATAAAATTCATTTCAGACCAAATTATTATTTCATCGAGCCTTGTAGAAATATTTTTTAATAACATTTTAAAATTTTTGTTTTTGTTGTATTTTAACACCTTAAAACTTTGTAAAAATTTTCAGACATGCAGAGAATGTTTTCTAAAATTTTCTCTTGGTGACAAGAAATTCGGTCTTACGTAAAATGGGAGATGACGCCATTACGTTGCTATGGCAACTCCGATTTCAATAAAACGTACCCCATCTGAAACGTTAATCTTTCACCAGTACAGCTGTGGCAATTGATTTTCCATTGGATTATCTATGGTGTTACATGTACACAAGTTTCTAAAAGTTAAAAGGTATCATCACTCAAAAACCCAGTAGAGCCACCTTAAGGCAGATTTTTACACAACTTTGAAGCATCTGCCATTTAGTGCGGACTCGAGAATTTAAGGCAGCATGTTGGTCTTTTAAGG
This sequence comes from Cladopsammia gracilis, assembly GCA_022457155.1. Lineage (NCBI taxonomy): Eukaryota > Metazoa > Cnidaria > Anthozoa > Scleractinia > Dendrophylliidae > Cladopsammia > Cladopsammia gracilis. The sequence goes on from JAJGOT010000633.1 coordinate 228,553, forward strand.
TTAATATAGATCATTTTAACTTAACAGGAGGAACTGCCAGTCACTCACACATTTTGTCAGCAGATGGATCAAACTGCCCATAAACAAACTGTTAAACAAACCACAAGTGAAGCTTTAGTGCAGCTTTACAACCATGTGATCGATTTACCTGATGGGCCTATCAAGCAAAAATTCTTACAAAGGGTAAGACAACATTGTCTTTTTGTTGCAATGATGACCAATGTTTCGAGGTATGCTTTTTAATGAGTTTTAAATTATAATGAATTAATCAGAACTAACCAACTTTATCAGTAAAGTTAGACTGCGGCTTTTGAAAGAAGTATGTTCATAATTATCTGAAGGTATCAAACTACTTGACTGGCTTTAGTTTAACTATTTTTGCAAGTGACAATAATTCATAAATGCAATGCAAAATAAATGATTAATAATTAATTTTATTCGTATGCCTTTTCACGATAAGAGTTTCATCTTACATGGGTACTGATTTCTACTTAAGTTTGTATATTTGTTGACAAATAAACATCTGACATTGTCTTTAAAGGATTTATTCAGGAATAATCAGGTCGAAATACATTCGGTTTCACAATTCACACTCGAAGACAAAACTCGCAACGAAGACTATATCAGAATACACAGAATCAATAAATCTGGCACATGTGTCTCGATATCACGTGACCGATCAAAGTTCAAGTTCCAAAAATGGTAATCAAAAAATAACGTCACACTCCCCCCTTGACCAGTGTAAAAAACTCTTAAAGTTAAACTACGCTGTCATCGTCCGAACACTGGTCAAGAAATCGCCTTCGTTCTTCAACAGCAACTGCCGCTGCTCTTCTTGGCCTTCGTTCTCTGACAATCGGTTGCGGTTCAGCATGACATGTAGCAATCTCCGCAGGATTGGACTCCAACTGTTCCGACTGTCTTCAAGAGGAAACAGCTTCTGGATTGGACAGTTGACAGACATGGCTCGCATCCCACTAGAGTTAATTCTGACATGCTCAATTCTCCCCTTGCATCGAATGAGGCCCTGTTCATCAAGAAACAAACCCAGTTGGTCACGCCACTGTGGGTATTTGCGGTCTTTGAACATTGAGGACTGTATTGAATTCAACCATAGGTTCTCTGCTTCTTCTATTTCTTGTGTAGTTATTAGTCCTTGTTCCTTCTTCTCTCCGCTCTTTGATTTCTTCAGGTTGTTGACAAATCTTTGTACAAGGACAGAGACTCTCAACAGTCGGTGTATACTGCTAAACTTCTCACAGGAAATGATTCCTTTCATGTCGGCTGTGCTTGCAGTGGTCATTAAGTTGATCACAGTTTGATTCTCCTTACGTTTCTCCGAGACCTTCATCTCACTCACAACCTCTTCAGTAGGACTGACGGGCGTTTTCAGGTTTGGCCATTCTTCCTTGGGCATCACTAGCCAGGTTGGACCCTTCCACCACCTTGTTTCACTGAGTAGTTCACTGGGCGTGGCTCCTCTCGAGGCAATGTCGGCAACATTTTCTTTAGTAGGGCAATGGAACCAGAACTGGGGGGCAACGAGGCATTGTATCTCAGTAACACGGTTCTGTACAAAGGGCTTCCATTCCTTATTCTCTTGCAAAATCTAGTAGATTGCTGTCAAGGAATCTAACCAACAATAGACATTGTCAATCTTGACAATAGGCTGAAGAGCACTCTTAACAGTGCAGACTAATCTTGTGAGGGTCCTGCCAAAAGCTCCAATCTGGGGATACTCTGGTTTGTCAAGGGTGCAACTCTTGATTTTGAACAAATTAAACTTGTGTAACATCCTCCATCAGTCTCTATCCTAATGAACACAACTGCACCAAATGCAATTTTACTTGCATCTCCAAAGCCATGCAATTGAACAGATCGCACCTCTCCACAGACCTCCTCTACGTAACAACGCGGCAAACTGATGTACTTGACGGCGTCTAGATCTGTAATCCACTTCTGCACCTCCTTGTTAAGATCAGCATTCAAAGGTGCATCCCAGTCTAGTCTCTCATTACACAGTTTCTGAAACATCCGCTTCATGGGAAGCACTATCGGTGCAATCAGCCCCAGTGGATCGTAAATCCTCGCAGTCATTCTCGGAATCGCTCTCTTTGTTAAAGGAATAGAAGAAGCAAATGTTGCATAGTGACTCAATTCCACAATAAATTTGTCATCAGCAAGGTTCCAATTCATGCCCAGAAGTTTTTGCTGTTTAGAGCTCTGGAGTGTTTCAGCTGTGCTGCATGTCAACCTTGCATACGTACTTTCATCTTCCACTAGGTTCAAGGTTTTGTCTTCTTTAGGCTTCGGTTGGACCTTTACTGATGTTTGCTCAACTTCAGTCTCTATCATCTGCATTAATTGGTGATCATTTGACTGCCACTTACGAAGGTTGAATCCGCCTTCAGCCATGTGTTGACGTGCCTTGAGGAACAGCTGATAAGCTTCTGGAGTTGTATTAGCAGCTCCACTAAAGTCATCCACGTACAGTGATGAGAGAAATCCTTCAATGAATGCGGGATCATCTGAGTAGCTTCTTATGTGAAGTGAAAAGCACGCATTCAACAGAAATGGGCTACAGTTGACACCAAATTGTGCTCTGGTGAAGCGGTACAACGCCAATTTCGGCTGGGGTGAGGCTATGTCTTCAACCCACAGGAAACGCAACATGTCGCGATCTTCAGGTGCAATCGATACTTGATGAAAGGCCTTCTCCACGTCGCTCACTAGTGCTATCTTGTGATATCTAATTCTGATCAGAATGTCCATAATCTTGGGAATCAAGGATGGTCCAGTATTAAGACACTCGTTAAGGGATGGCCCTGATTTCTTGGCACATGCATCGTACACGATTCTGACCTTTGTAGTTTCCTTGTCACAACGGATAACAGGATGGTGAGGGATGTAGTGGGTCCTTCCTATCACAAGCTTACAATCAGTTGGTACCTCCTCGACAATTCCACACTTGATTTGATTCCTTATCAGTTCATCATACTCTGACAACAGCTGCTTGTCTGCTTCAAGCTTCTTTAACAGATGGCCAAGTCGATTCATATAATTGTCAGGTAGCATACGTTGGTTCTCTTTCCAAGGAAGATGTACTTGGTATCTTTCTCCAATAAACTTGATGGTTTCTTCAAACTTGTCTTGCACAGATTCTTCAACAGGGAGAATCCCGATTGACTCTAGATTCCAGAAATGGTGTAACTGCTCATGTAAACTATCCTCTGGAGGCAGAGTGAATGCTTCAGCCTTAAGAATGTGGGTGGATGTGATGTTGACAGCTGTAGACATGCCAGTACATTCCCCTGACACTGGTCCGGAGAGGACATAACCCAGCTTGGTTTCCATAGCAACGGGACCATGCTCCCCCCTTAACACTCGCCCAGTAGCAATATGCCAGAAGAAATCAGCTCCGATTAACATCTCTATGACTACGCCTTCATCTCTCAAGGAACTATCAGCCAAGTGTAAACCATTCAGGTGGGGATATCTGGTGGCAGCAAATTCCACAGGTTGGTGGTCCAATGGAGCACAAATTGTGGGAACAGTGTAGCATGTTACATACATACTGAGGTTATCTGTAAGCCCCTTAAGGCACACTTACACAATTGCCCTGATGAAGAACCAAATGTTTTGACAAGCAAGTTTTCAGATCGTATCTTCTGCAACTGCAAGGCTTCCCTTAATCTGCAGGTAACATAGCTTCGCTGGCTTCCCAGGTCTAGGATAATATGGGTCTTCAGTGAGGAACCAGTAGAAGTAGGATTTGAAACTTCAGCACAGGCAGTTTGTAACAATATGTTACTTCTTGCATTCAGGTAAAGATTGGTGGCTGATTTTTGTGCGACTCCAAATTGTGTTGTGTTGGTCAGTTCATGCCTTTCCATTTGATCTTCTCTGGGTCCCTGTGAGGGGGATGTTGTGCGCCAGCTTCACAAACACTTGCATGATGCCTTCTACCACATTCAAAACATCTGATCGTCGAGCTACATTCTCTTGCGATGTGGTATTTCTTCAGACAAACAAAACATCGACCTTGGGTTTTCAGGGCTGTCTTTCGTGCGTTGACATCAGTAACAATTCCACAGCTAACAGATGAATGAGGGCCCTTGCAAAATGTACAAGTCGATGTAATTTCGGCAGACAATAATGCCGCTGCAATTGGGAGGGTAGGCACAGTCGGATAGAGAGGTGGCCTCTTGCTCGGAGTAAGTTCGTCTGAAGATATGCCGATTGATAAACAGTGCTCCCTCGCTTCGAGCTCCACGCGAAACGCCTCGAGAAACGCGTCGAAATCCCACATGTTTTTATCAAACTTCCGACTGATCATCAACTGAAATTCACTTGGAAGCTTGTTTAACATAACAGGTACCAGAAGAGTACCATATTGTTCAGAATCTATCCCCAGGGTTTTTAAGCTCCGGATGTTTGACTCGATGCTGTCATAAACACTCCTGAGTTGTTTCGTGTCGTTCGCGTCGGTCACGCGCGATACCTTCAGCAATTTTTCCATGTGACTTGCAATAATTGTTTGGGGGTTTGCAAACCGTTCCTTTAACAAGTTTATAGCTGCTTCGTAATTAGCGGCACTCAGTGAAAACCCAGCAATTGTCGATGCTGCCGGACCGTTTAACAATCCGCGAAGATAGTTGAATTTATCGACTGCAGATATCGTTGTGTTGTTGTGCATGGCCGACTCGAAGCTGTCCCAAAATTCGGACCATTTCGAGGGTTCCCCACTGAAATCCTTCAAGGTCAACTTAGGTTGTTTGCAATTCGCTTTTTGACTGGTTGAAGAAGTCTCCTGGGATCCAATCGACACATTAAATCCTGGATTTAATACATCGGAGCTTGAGGTATTTCCCGCCACGGCCATGTGCATTTCCAGAGCAGTTTCGATTTCCATAAGAGCCTCGCGCACGAAGCCATTGAACTCTCCAGAGTCAACAATTTCCTTTTCCAAATCCTCATCTTCACGTAATGAGTTTAGAATTTCTTGGTCAAGGGCGTCAAGGATTGCAATTCTATCTTGCAGCGTTTTCTTGTGTACTTTGAGCTTGTTTACCTTCGCTTAGTCATCCAAATTTTCCACAAGATTTCTGACCTTGGCGACGATCCCTTTCACATAAACTGTATGACCAGCGCGAAATTTTGTCTTTTTGATCTCAGCTGACATTATCCGGCTCGAAGGACCATTTAAAGGATTTATTCAGGAATAATCAGGTCGAAATACATTCGGTTTCACAATTCACACTCGAAGACAAAACTCGCAACGAAGACTATATCAGAATTCACAGAATCAAGAAATCTGGCACATGTGTCTCGATATCACGTGACCGATCAAAGTTCAAGTTCCAAAAATGGTAATCAAAAAATAACGTCACATTGTCTTATTTAATCTTATTGTGACTTTTCATCTTCATTCTGCAAAGAAAACTGCGAGAAATAGTTTGGTGGAAAGGTTCATAACGTCGTTTGCTCAATTTCCACTTTCTGTCTGAGATGAATATTTTTTCGCATTTTGGCTGACATTTACCTCACCACGCAACCACATACATGTATCTTTGGATTGATGATGATAATAATAATAATAATAATAATAATAATAATAATAATAATAATGCAGTGTGCAGTGTAAACTATTTAGGAATTTAGGAATCTAAATACCTTGTAATGTACTCTGTATGTGATCAATCCGGTGACATTTACAAATCCGGAAGTTTCTGCAACACCAAGAAATACCAACGAATCCAAGAGACTTTTGCTCTTGTGTAAACTTAGCCTACAGAGACTTTTGCTCTTGTGTAAACGTAGCCTACAGAGACTTTTGCTCAAGTGTAAACTTAGCCTGCAGTGCCTTTTGCTCTTGTGTAAACTCAACCTACATAGAATTTTGCTGTAGTGTAAACTTAGCGTACAGACTTTTGATCAAGTATAAACTTAGCCTGCGGAAATTTTTGATCTAGTGTAAACTTAGCCTACAGAGACTTTTGCTCTGGTGTATAAACTTAGCCTATAGGGACTTTTGCTCTAGTGTAAACTTAGCCTACGGAGAGTTTTGAACTTTTGCTCTAGTGTGTTTTGATTTCCACTAGATCGTAAGGTTCTTGCGATTCTGATTCCCCATACGATTCCGCTTACATCGCTAGTGGGAACCAAGTTTATACAGATACTAGTCCGGGTTGGCTAAAATCAGGCGATATTGCGCAAGCTTGAGCACTAAAACTGTTTTATAATCAAAACATTGATAATAAATCACAGTTTCGAGAAAAAATTGAGATATACAACCTTTTATTAAGTAAAAGGCTTACAACAATATTTTACCTCGCGCCATTTACACAACAAGCAGCGAATGCCGAAAATTTTGCCAAGCTAAAATTAATTTAGCGTACACAGTTTGAGAGTTTCTACGAAGAGCTTTCGTCTACGTAAATAGCAGGACGGAGTAGTAACTACACGAATTAAAACATCTCTGTTACAATGTACAAGACAGTGTTTTGTGTCTTAAAAAGTTCAATTCAGAATCAAAACAAATTGAACAAACACACGGCTACCTAAACATAGCAGCGAAAAGTCTGAAAGAACTGCAGTGTGAACAGTATGTCTTACAAAAATTCACAACTAAAGGATACAAAAAACGGTTTAAACAAAAGTTACCAGTAGTTGATGTGGCTTTTCAGTCCCTTCCATCAGCACCAAATTTTCAACCATCGAAGTACGAGCTGAGTCGATCGCTGTTGTTTACAAACTTACTCGTTTCAGTTACTACAGCCATAATGGCGAGATCGTTTAACTTCAATCCACGTAATTAAGGTGGCCGAACTCAATTTTGATAGGTTGTGAGTATGTCATTCATTAGGGCATTATGTGAGAAAGGTTGCAGCTTAGAAGACAAAACTTAGCAAAAGGAAAATATAGTGATGGAAGATTTTAATTAATTTCCATGGCATGGTTTACGTAAAATCCAGTCATTACATTTTCTCATGAACTTGCACACAGCTTATATTAAAAAATTCTTATTGTTTAAAATTGGCTCGACCAAATTTTAACAAATGGTGTTTTTTTTTAATATTCAGGAACATAGCTGCCCAGACAATATTGATCGTGTCACAGAATTCCTTTGTTAGTCTTGTGTTTTAAAGTTCTCATTATTTGAAATGGGATAAAAACAGGAATTCTGACAAATTTCATGAAATTTTAAAGAACCAGTATCACCCAAAATGCAATGCGCACCCAATGCCTCGACGATTGAATTTAAGGTCGCGGGGGATACCTGGTCATGAATAAATTCATAAGGCAAAATTTTGGCAGGGGTGTCACTTTGAAAAACGTTATATCGTGAAGGTTTGAAAGCCGATTTCACTAAAATTTAACAGAGATATTGGCGAATAATGGAAGTGCATATTGATAAGGATTGTTTTTTATTGAAGGGATCGCGCTTTGCGGCAATGCTGTAAGCCACTAAAGTTATTTTCCAAGTTTGCTCCTCGAGAAGAACACAAAGCAAGTTGATTTCACCACTCACTGATCCGTCCAAACGTCTATTGTGTCATATCTGACTCCGATATTTTTATTTCAACTTTAATTAAAAGTTATTTGCTTTTAAAGGAGTGAAATTGTCCATGTTAGAATTTGAAGCCTCTTATCTACCCTTTGAAAGCCTATTTAAACATTTTGAGTCAGATATGACAATCTACAATTAGCCTGCGTTGCAAGCGTTCCCGTACGAGCGAATTTTTCCACATTCTGGCGGCGCGTAAATTGGAGCGAGAGCAAAAAATCGGGGGTGGGAGTGGACTGTTGAGGGAACAGTTGCCTGCAAACCCCATGATTTTGAAAAACGCCCACCTATTTGTCACGGTTGATTTCATTCGCTGATTGACAGCTTGTCAACAAATTAGCCAATTATAGACTACCGGATGTAGACTTTTACTTCCTTTAAGAAAATAAAATGCTTCGTAAACAGTTGAAATCTCTTCATAGATTCATGGAATCAATAAACCTCGCCATTAATTCAAAACAATGCCGACTTAAGGTGGCTCGATGGTGTTTTTTTCTGTGCCGACCACTTTTTCTCAATCTTGTATTTGGATATCTTAGTCATTATTTACCTAAATACTCATGGCACACACTTACTAGGGAAAGATTGAAGTTTCCATTTCAGTTGTATGTTTTTGCGATCGAAGCGTCCTTGGCAACGATACGTTGCTAGGCGTAGTTTTACTTGTGAGGCCGCCGTCGGCCTGTATGAGAAATTTTGGTAACTCGCTCTTGGGGACTGAAAGAGTACCACAATGCACACATTTTAGCCAAGTTTGGTTAACTTCTGTGAGAGGATTTTTGAATGGCGCGAGTTTACTTATTTTAGGGTTAAATTTGGTAAAATATCAAAGTTTGTTGTATTTCACCCCAAACTGAGAGATCGAGGACCTAATGCCGATTTCAACGTTACTCATTCATAAGAACAACTATTGTACCTTATTTGTTTGGCTCTTTTGGCGGATTGACGGTTTTCGATTTTTCCCCGTGCCGAGTTATAATAATCGAAATTTACGATGTTTTTGCAACAAACGAGCAGAGAATCTTCTGTCCTCGCTTATTTTAAAAATCTGAGATAGAATTTCCCAAGAATAAGCGAACTATAAATTTGGACCTTCTTTTACTTAGTCTCCAAATTTCATGTTGGTTGAAATGCTGTGAGACTTGTACGCTGAACGTCGAGTTGGTAACATGCGCGCTAGTATTTTCAGAGATTTCTTGTTCTCCGAGATGTTTACAATTCATGATCTATTCTGCATATTTCATTGTTCTGAAATGACACCTGCACGCGAATTCCAGTCTAGCACGGGCGGAACCAAAACGCTTGATTAACTTCCGAAGACCTGCCGATTATGGTAATAAAATCTTCTGTTAGACACGCTTATTGTAGCGTTTTTCACGTCTTTTAATAAGGGAAATAATTGCTGCCTTGACAGTGAGTAAAAATTTCTGTTTTCTGTTAGCGGCATGCTCTTGCTATTTTTAGGTCAATTACGTGTTTAACGTTGATGTTCAACAGCTCACCTGTTATCTCATGAACACATTGCCAGGACTGATGAATTACCATAATCGGCAGGTCTTCGGAAGTTAATCAAGCGTTTTGGTTCCGCCTGTGCTAGACTGGAATTCGCGTGCAGGTGTCATTTCAGAACAATGAAATATGCAGAATAGATCATGAATTGTAAACATCTCGGAGAACAAGAAATCTCTGAAAATACTAGCGCGCATGTTACCAACTCGACGTTCAGCGTACAAGTCTCACAGCATTTCAACCAACGCGAAATTTGGAGACTAAGTAAAAGAAGGTCCAAATTTATAGTTCGCTTATTCTTGGGAAATTCTATCTCAGATTTTTAAAATAAGCGAGGTCAGAAGATTCTCTGCTCGTTTGTTGCAAAAACATCGTAAATTTCGATTATTATAACTCGGCACAGGGAAAAATCGAAAACCGTCAATCCGCCAAAAGAGCCAAACAAATAAGGTACAATAGTTGTTCTTATGAATGAGTAAAGTTGAAATCGGCATTAGGTCCTCGATCTCTCAGTTTGGGGTGAAATACAACAAACTTTGATATTTTACCAAATTTAACCCTAAAATAAGTAAACTCGCGCCATTCAAAAATCCTCTCACAGAAGTTAACCAAACTTGGCTAAAATGTGTGCATTGTGGTACTCTTTCAGTCCCCAAGAGCGAGTTACCAAAATTTCTCATACAGGCCGACGGCGGCCTCACAAGTAAAACTACGCCTAACAACGTATCGTTGCCAAGGACGCTTCGATCGCAAAAAATACAACTGAAATGGAAACTTCAATTTTTCCCTAGTAAGTGTGTGCCATGAGTATTTAGGTAAATACTGAATAAGATATCCAAATACGTGATTGAAAAAGAGTGGTCGGCACAGAAAAAAACACCATCGAGCCACCTTAAATTAGAAGAAATATCCGTATATTTGCTTGCTTTGACTTATTGAATCCAACACAGATTAACAGAGCCGGCGAAACAATATCCCGCTAATAAAAATATAACACAACAGCTACTCATCTAAACTACTCAGCACGCGACTGTACTGCTGTGTTTGTTTACAGTTATATTATTACTCATGCGCGAAGCGGCATGACGTAAGGTTTCGACTCCGTTTTTCTTGTTATTTTTATTATTATTATTTTTATTTTTTGTCACGATTTTGCATGCAAATTTATGCACGCATATTTTAAATTGTGCACTTCCGGTTCATGTCTTCGCCATTTACACTTCCTGTTTAGCGACTTCCGGCTACTGTCACTTCCGGTAAAAGAGCGTTACTTACGTGTCACAACAGCATCTCCTACAACCCTACATACATTACTATGTTCACGTTTGGTATATGTAAGACTTAGAAGAATCACTTGCTTCATTGTGGTACAGCCTTCATTTCCAAAACATTGAATAGTAAACAACGTGGTTTGCAGGAACGATGACTGAATGAAAGGAGTAACTTATCTCCAGGTCGGACATCTTATCATGTTTAAAATATATCATAAAATTTTCTTACACAAGCGCATGAGTAAAGGCTGCCTAGTTCAAAATCAATCTTCGCTTTCCTCGCTATTTTCTGACTTTTCTCGCTATTTTCTGATGAAAACAAACAGCCGCCGAAATAGATCACCTTCAACTTTAAAATTTGGGATAAAATCGTGCAGTCAATTAGGTTTTTGAGAAAGTCTAAACCTTAAATGACTGGATTTGGGTATTATTTGGCTTTTGACTCGCCTTTATCGTATCAATCCAACCAATTTAAAATACACATTACCGATGACTACAAACTGACATGAACGACAACAGTCAAACTATACCACGATAATTTTTTTTCAGCGGGTCTACTTAAGTCTAAGAAAAGCATTTCCTGGCCTATTATTAATAGAAGAATAAGGTACGTATTGTTTTCTTTCCATGCCTTTACATTAAAGTGAGGAAATCCTTGTACGGTGTAACTTTGACTAAATATGTGCGTTCTTCGGCATTTCCATTTGTGTATATCGTCCAAGCAGTCCAGTTTTTCATTTAAGAACGTTCGCGCCAATAGCCCTTATCGTAGATGAGTACGCCACGCCAACATATCAGCGGTTTCTCGCTTTCTTGACCCTTTAGTCTCGTTTTGATGTTTATGAGAACCTCTGACGACGATGAGCGTAAACATCAAAACGAGACTATAGGGTCAAGAAAGCGAGAAACCGCTGATATGTTGGCCTGGCGTATTCATCTACGATAAGGGCCATTGTTTATGCCCATCCTTACTGCGCATGCAATTCATGTCGCAATGCCATGCAACGTCATGCACGAGCGCGTGCGCAAAGGAAGAAATCTATTCACAAGAAGGGATGGTAGCTGTTGCGTTAACTTTGCTTTGATTTAACTCGCTTGGATGGTCGGTGACCCTTATTTTTTTCTTCATGTATCACTTTCTTTACCGATTATCTACAGTTTGTGAAAAAAGGAAAAAAATCTGTCTTGTAGAAGTTTTATTTTTTTTTTTTTTCATTTTTTTATCCACGTGACGTCGAATTGCACTCATATCTCAGCTGTACGTTGTTTCCGAATGCCCTCTTTAAAGGGTTAACTCATTTAAAGGTTGAAAACAATTCGAATTATTTATGAATCAGGCCCACTTAGATAACATTTGAATATAATAGTTTCTCCCCAGCGATTCATCTTTGATATTGTTTAACTAAAAGCCATGGACACCATGTCATGTTACGAGGACTAACTTTTCAAAAACAGGGTATATTTCTGCACACTATATCTCTTAAATCAATTCGGTGACCCCCAATTTTTTTTGCATTTCTGACATCAGTAATTCATTATCAGACCGTAGCATAAGCTTGAAAAAAATCTGTCTTGTAGAAGATTTTCGCGTGAACTTCCTTAAATCGCACGCCGTCATCTCCATATAATTTACCTCCACCACTTGATCCCGAATTATGAGAAATAACACTGAATAATACTGGAGTAGCCTGTACCTCCTTGCCTTTTACTTCACACTCTGCACATCATAACAAACAACTGAAAAATTAAACTCTTGCCGAATCCTGTTGGCAATACGGCCATTAAATCTTTGCCGTTAAAAAGATGGCGCATTGCCCTTTCTTGTTCCGTTTTCAAAGTGAAAGGAAACCCGGCTTCGCTCAGCTTCAATATAACTTCGTTCAAACACGTTTCAAAATCTTTCACATGTCCGAGCTCCATTTTGATCTTTTATCCTTTCATCTCAAGTCACACTCAAAATATTTTGCGTGACAATTTGATAGCTACTCGACAAACCTGTCACTCAAGGTGACCACACCGCACCAATCAGGAGCCCCGTTCGTGGACTAACGGGTTTTTCAAAATCATGGGGTTTGCAGGCAAGCGTTCCCTCGACTCCCCACTCCCACCCCCGTCCTCCGATTTTTTGCTCTCGCCCCAACTTTCGCGCGGCCAGAAAGCGGAAAATTCGTTCGTACGGGAACGCTTGCTACGCAGTCTAATCTGCAATACATCTAGGCTAATCTGCAATACATCTAGTTTACCTCTCTTTATCAAATTGGTGACCCATCACGCTTCTTAACGTTGATTATAAAATCGCCTCCAAGGCCATTGCCACTAGAATAGAAAAGGTCCTCCCACTACTTATTAATTCCAACCAGACAGGCTTTGTCAAAGGGCGTTACATAGGAGAAAATATCCGTCTAATAAATGACATTTTAGAACAGACCAAAGCTCAAGACATCCCTGGAATTTTACTTTTGTTAGATTTCACTTTGACACAGTGGAATGGGGATTTATCCAAAACACTCTAGATTTATTTAATTTTGGAAGTAATATTAAACAATGGGTGAAGACATTCTACAATAACACCGAGAGCTCTGTTCTTCACAACGGATTCACAACGAATTATTTTAAATTATCAAGAGGTGTTAGACAAGGTTTCCCACTTTCTCCCTACTTGTTTATATTGGGAGCAGAGATCCTTGCAGCAAGATTAAGACTGGAGAGGAACATTGAAGGTATTACAATTTTCAAAACAGAGCACAAGATTAGCCAGTTTGCCGATGATACATCTTTATTTCTAAAGAATATTGACTCAATTACTAACGCAATTGAAATACTTCGCCAATTTGGAAACATATCTGGACTCAAACTCAATTTAGTAAAAACCAAAGCAATTTGGCTTGGATCATGGAGGCATAAGGAAAACAAACCTTTAGGATTAAATTGGACGAAGGAGCCTGTGCGAGCCCTTGGAATTTTTATTTCGTACAATGAGCAAGAAAACGATAAGAAAAATGTGCCTAAAAAAATCGATAATCTGAACATCAAACTAGACATATGGAGAGGGCGCAAACTCTCCCTCTTTGGTAAGTGCCTCATTGTTAAAACTCTGGGAATTTCACAAATTGTTTATTCAGCATCCATGCTTGATATCAGCCCGAATGACACCTCCAGAATTAAGAAGTCTATTTTTAGTTTTATCTGGAACAAGAAACCAGATAAGATCAAACGAAACATTATGTGTCAGGACTATAAAAATGGGGGGCTGCGGGCCCCCGATCCAGATATTCTATTTAAATCTTTACGGTTGTCCTGGATCTCAAGACTATTGATACCTGACGAAATCACAACAGAACCTTGGAAAGCAATTCCATCTCATTTTTTCAAGAAGTATGGTGGTCTAAATTTTCTTCTTCGATGTAATTATGACCACAAGTTTTTAGAGAAATCTGGAATTCCAGCCTTTTATAGGCAAATATTAGCAAATTTTCTGGAACTCAGAAATTTATATCAACACGACAATGGTCAAGACTTGATTCTCTTTAATAATAAAGATATCCTGATTTGTGGGAAAAGTTTCTTTTTACAAAAATGGAAAGAAAAAGGCGTCACCTCAATTCAAGACATTTTGGACAATGATGGAAAGTTTCTAACATTTCAATCATTTCAGGACAAATTTAAGATCAAATCCAATTTCCTAAACTACCTACAGGTTATTTCGGCAATTCCCAAACACTTATTATATAAGGCAAAATCTTTAGACAGGCGAGAAAGCCCTATAGCTGATGCAACAACCTTTTCCCTGACACCGTCACAAATTATTGATCTTTACAAAATGAAATGTACGGACTATTACTGGTTTCACATCAATGGTACTTGCTGCACTGCCACAGGACCCACGAAAATGGGAAAAAGATCTTAAATCAGGGAACATTGATTGGAAAACCAAATTCAAAAATATTGGAAAAATTTGTTGTGAAAACAGATTACGAGAATTTAATTTCAAGTTACTCCATAGGCTAACTGTTACTCAGAAAGAGCTGCGCATCTATGGTGTAAACAAGGAAAACAGCTGCCCATACTGTAAAGAGCCAGACTCTATTCTCCATACCTTCGTTCAATGCCACTACACTCAAACGTTCTATGTTAAAGTTGTTGATTGGTTTAATGCAAAATTCAACTCTTCTTTTTCTCCAACATCCCAGGAAAAGTTATTAGGAACAGACCTTATTACTTCAAGAAATAATGAGCTTAAACTTAATTATTGTTTACTATTTGCAAAATACTACCTATATTATCAGAAATTGTACTATAAAGACTGTAATATTACTGAATTTGTGGTAAAGTTGGAACAGAAACTTCTTATTGAGAGTCGTCTTAAAAGAAACGTTCTTGTGTGAAATGCTTAACTTCTGCCTTATAATATATAATATGTCTTGTAAGTAATTATTGTATATTTTTATCTAATGGTTTTGTGTTTCGACCGCTCTATTATTTTATTTTTTTTTATTATTTTTTATTACTTTATTCCTTGTTAGTAGTATTCCCTCCTTTTTATTTTATGTGTTAAAAAACGTAATGTAGTATGACTTATCTAAGGATAAAAAAAAAAATTTTAAAAAAAACTAGTTTACCTCCCTGCTGTGTCAACTCGTGAAATTCTCTATCCGCGCTGAATTCTTGGACACAAAATTGCTTGTTTTTACGCTTCCGAAGGCATCCCGAGCAAACACGAATGCAAAAAATATATATTTATGGTCAATTTGCTAATTTTAATCTACGGGCAACGCTTCATGCAGAAAGAACAATGCATTGAAAAATAGTGTATTTACCAGACAGCGCTTTGCACATGCAATTATTGATGCAGAAACATTGCAGAGCCTGTTCGTGAATATTTCGCGCATTTTCGGTATCAGCCGTCGCAGTTCGTGCATACCCTTTTCATAAATGCATACTGATGAGCAGAACCTGTCCCCCGCGACCTTAACGCAGTCGAAAATTCCCGATACATCGAGTTACTTTGAAAATCTGTTTCCATCCGCGGTTAAGATTACATTTCAGTTTTTAATTGATTAGAAATAAGTTATTTAGTTATGGTTTTGCTTTTGAACGATATATTTGATCGGCGTTTGTTATTTTATGTTATTTTGATCGATTAGTTCGGGATTGTAGTGTAGTGTCAATGGCGAGTACTGTTGGGAGACCACGTTTGGTTTTATAAAAGCTGACAGGCCTAGCACAAATCCTGCTCGTCGCTAAAAGCATTGTAGCCCAGCTTTAGAATGAGTCTACCCCAAGTAAGTACCTGAGAGATTTTTCCTTTTAGATCAAAATAAAGATGAAGCAGGCCTGTTGTTCTAAATGTTGTCGTTTATTTCAGACAGGTTTCTTTTACAGGTCGCATTCCACAGGTCATAATTACAGGTCACAAGAATTATACACCCAAATGAACCATGTTTTCACTGAAGATATTTTTTAGGTCTAGGGTTATAGGATTTTAGCACTGTTTGAACAGTTTTTAGACTGTTTTTGGACAAATATCAAGGGACATTTAATTGTGACCTGTGGAATGTGACCTGTAAAGAAAACCTGCGGTTTTATTTCATCTTAGGGAAAAATGCTCTAGCTGTGATACTGACAAGAGGAATTTACGCTTCCCAGAGCCGTTTAGAATATTTAGCTATGCCGTCGTTTGCTTGCTAGCTCGTGGCATAACAATGGAGCTTCTTTGGCTCACTTTGAAAGAGTTGCAAGATCAGTAGTCGCCGCTGAAGTAGGAATTATTTGCTGCTTAGGGTCAGTTCATTTCTCAGTCCGTGATTTAATGTGAGTGCAAGTCTGCGGCTAGCATAACTTGCAAGATTATCATGGTGTTTCTTCATCACGGCTAAAAGAGTGTAAGATTCAAGTCTCATGGGATAGTCACGGTCTATTATAGAATAGTGGCATCTTGCTAATTGTTTTTAGCTCATCAGAGTTTATTCTGCGTTTAAGTTGAAGTGTTTCTCGGAGCTTGGCAGTACCGCCATTGTCAGATGTATGGCATCTGCATCCGGTTTGAAATTTTTTTTTTTAAATCAATGAAATCAATGGCTAATCAATGACATCAATGACTAATCAATGACATCAATGACTAATCAATGACCAAACATTTTGTGGGTCATTGATTAGTCATTGAGTACTCATTGAGTATTGGCAATACTCGATGAGTAATCAATTGATTACTCATTGATTATCCATTGATTACTCATTGATTACATTGATGTCATTGATTATTTTTTATTATTTTTATTATTTTACACAATTACAATACTGAAGTTCAAAACTATTTTAAAATTACTTACAATATATACTTACACAGCAAAAACTACTTATAATATTAACATAATTACTACTAATATTACTAATAGTATAATACAACTACTGAACTAACACATAACAAAAAAAATAAATAAAAAATAAATAAATAACATATTAATCAAGCGTTTACAAGAGGTGACACTATCCATTTTGCTTTAAAGAAATCCTTTACTTTCTTTTCACCATACAAACTTATACATCTTTCTGTTTCATATTTTACAGCAATTTTCTTTTTAAATCCATGTATATTTGACAAAACTTGACCTCTTCTACAATCCCACAAGTACAATTTCCCGATTAAAATTAGATAGTTTAAAAACTTTTCAGAAGGGGAGTTTTGTGTTATCGTTCCAACGAAAACATCTTGTAACGAAAGTCGAATGTTCTCATTTAAATATTGAAATATTCGAAATATTGTGGCACGAACTTTTAAATGAGAACGGTTTGAAATATTTGAATCTTCAGCATTGTAGTCGTTTTGTAATTCTTGCGGATGCAAGTGGTTGTCGATATCTTCTTTTTCGTTAGATATTTCTTCAAAAGCTGAGCCATAGAAATTTACATTTGCGACCAATTGTGGAAAGCTGTCCATGAAAAAAATAATCGCGTATACACAAAATTCTGCTTTTTGCTTTGAAGTTTGAAACCCCGACTTGACAGGCGACACGCGCGAAACAGGGAAACCCCCAAAGTGCAAAGAGCCAATCACGAGCGAGAGTAGATAATAATCGCTGGTTCTGGTGCAATCCTCGGCCACGTTAATTTTAACGTAAAAATCATTGATTTTTCTCTTCAATCCAGCACAACATTCTCAACTTCCTTCCCCTCATTTCTCACGTAACATCATCCCCCAAAAGTCCACACGTTTCACCTCTAACTTTTTCCCATGATTTCCTACACAACTTCCAGTCTCTCACATCCCCTCAATCCTCCACGTTTCACATCCCCTCAATTCTCCACAAACATTTCCAACGTTTCACTTCTCCATTGTTCCCCTCAATTCCCCACAATTTCACCAATTGCAACATGTTTCACCAATTGCTACATGTTGAACATGTTTTTAATCAATTCGAATACGTTTGAATTAAGGGGGCCTCGGATCCCACCAGAACCAGCGATTATTATCTACTATTAGGGTGAAAAATCTATTTCAGAAAGCGAAGCTAGAAATCTATTCCTGAAAGAAAAATGTCTGATTCCGAAGAAGAAGAAATCGATTTCATTCCTGAACTCGTTCAGGAAACCCACACAACATGCCATACTCCCAAAAATCCCCGACTGGAACATTTCAAAGATATCATCCGAAAAAATCAGGGGAAAAATCAAATTCCACTCAAAGATCTCGAGTTTTATCAAGCACAAATTCTCTCCCAGATTCCCCGTGGCGAACTCACAAGAAAAAAAGTCAGGGATTTCGCCAAAGCTGCCAAATGGGGAAAGAAAGCAAATGACCACGCTCATGAAATCTTCAACCACATAACAGGTCACGACGGAAATGATTATGAACATCTGGAGAAATATCTCATCGACGATTTCAAATATTTTTCCCTAGCATATGACGATCTTCATCTCAACAGGAAAAAGTTTCTCAATTGCCACCAAGTTCTTTTCGCCCTGTTGCAGAAGAACGGTTTCAATCCCAATGAAGATGATTTCAAACTGCTCAAACTTTCATCCAGACGGGCGGAACAAGAAAAAATAATCCAAACCATTTTCAAAAAATGTAATTGGAATTAAAATGGATCCATTTAAAAAAATAATTTACAATGAAGACGAGCAAAGCGAAGCGAGCGAAGCGAGCCTCAGTGCGAGCGAAGCGAGTGACCATGACGATTGTTTCACATGCTCAGAGGAAGACGAGCAAAGCGAAGCGAGTGACCATGACGATTGTTTCACATGCTCAGAGGAAGAAACAAGAAGCGTGAATGAGACTCCGACAACATCGGATGATGAATTTATTGTGTCTGATTCGGAGATGGCGGAAGCTGAGCGAAGCGACGAAATCGAAGACTCAATTGAACTTCTCTTTGAATCATTCGTCAATCTCCAGGAGGAACACAAGATTCTCAAAAAGGAACTCCAAAAGCAAAGCGGTCTTCTCTGGGAAATCCACCGGGAAATGAACGAAAGCCAAGCGAAGCAAAACGGGTCAAGCGAAGCGAAACGAAAGCGATGCTAAGCGGTGTTTTGAAATAACAGACTTTGTGAATATTAATGTCAAACATTCATATTCAAATAACCGCTTATTACCACCCACAACAAGTCATTCATTTTATTTAACTTCATTTTTTTATTTACAATGACGACACAAAAAGTGCCACGCTGTGGCACTAATAAATAATTCACAAAAAGTGCCACAGCGTGGCACTAATAAATAATTCACAAAAAGTGCCACAGCGTGGCACTAATAAATATTCACAAAAAGTGCCACGCTGTGGCACTAATAAATATTCACAAAAAGTGCCACAGCGTGGCACTAATAAATATTCACAAAAAGTGCCACAGCGTGGCACTAATAAATATTCACAAAAAGTGCCACAGCGTGGCACTAACAAAACGTGTCACCAATAGCGTCTTTATCTTCTCTTTTTTGTCTTCCGTTGGCTTGCCTTCTGTCTCACCAGTAAACTTTTCCTTTATCTCATCCAAGCACCTTTGTAAGTAAGGTTGAATATCTGGTTGTTTTGTGACAAGTTCGCGAAAAGATTGGTTTACGTCTTTTAACATCTGCTCACTGTTCATGTTTGTTTTCTACTGAAGTTGCTCGCGCAGTGTTTGCGTTTATATAGTGTGAATTGCATCATCTCATTACATCATCTTTATTTTAACTCAAACTTCCTGTGTTTTTTTTAACTCAAACTTCCTGTGTTTTTTTAACTCAAACTTCCTGTGTTTTTTTTTAACTCAAACTTCCTGTGTTTTTTAACTCAAACTTCCTGTGTTCCAGTGTTCACATGTGATCATAATGTCTCAGAGATTTTTGAACATCGCTCAATGGAACCCAAGAATTAAATTTGTCAGGGTAACTTTTCCATTTTACAAGCGCGAGTTTTCGCTTATTATCGCGGCGAATAACTTTTTCAATTCGAAACACATCTTGCGTTGTCTTTTGAAGTTCCGCCTCGTAAAATGATCCAGTGATGTTTTCTCCCAACAGATCAACTAATTTATACGTTACAGGGTTTGTGTTCTTTATTTCGTCAATCACAAATATCTCCTCTGTCCAATTCGACGTGTAACCTTTGTCAAATATCTTTCGTTTAAACTTTGAAATTCTCACCCTGTCGCCGACTTTGAATTTTGCTGGGGCATGTTTAGCATAAATTAAATCTCCGAAAAGATTAGCGAAAACCTTTTTCTCATTTTCCTGTTTGCTCGCCTCTGCGGGACTCATCCGAATGCTCGAATGAAAACGATGATTATATTCATCCAGTAATTTGCCAAGTTTGTCCCAGTATATTGTATTGTTGTTCACGCTAAACATTTTAAAGAGTTTCTCCTTAAAAGACCTGTTCCAGCGCTCAACAACAGATGACTTTTCTTCATTTTCCGTTGTATACAATTTTACCCCATTCTTATCAAGCAGATTTTTCATTGTTGCGTTGAAAAATTCACTCCCCTTGTCAGTCCAGAGCATTTTCGGTTTTCGCCCCTTGAATATATCTCGGAAAGCATCAGCCACTGTTTGACCTCGTTTGTCTTTCAGGGGACGAATCCAACCGAATTTTGAGAAAACATCGATCACCATCAGCAGGTATCTGATCCCTTTATTCCACCTCGAAAATTTCCCCATCTCGACTAGATCAGCCGCCCAGATGTTGTCAATCCCATATGCTATGACTCGCCTCTTTGGAAAGCGCCGCCTGATTGGCCGGTGAAGTTCATTTGCCAGATTTTGAGCCCACTGGCCTTCACTCAAAATCTTTTCCCGTTTTTTGAAGCGCCGAGCCCAAGTTTCTGTTTTGCTTGAATTGTGTTTCGCGCCAAAGCATGACCCCACTGTCTTTCTTTCCAGGGAATGGCATCCAAAGCGGCAACCATTTTCCTGTCTGCTTCGTTCTTGCATTTACGCGGATCCGCTTTCTTCGCGCAGACTGAATAATCAACATCGTGTTGCATAGCAACTGCATCTGTTTTTCCTGTGGGCTGCTGCCAGATTTCGAGAATCTTTCCCTTTTCATCAAATCTAACTTGTTTTTCGAGTGGGTTCCAGGGCCCGGTGAAGTTATGGCCTGGGAGGGTGAAACCTTTCTTTGGTCTTGGCAGCTTCCCAATCAGGGAATGAACATCTAAAGCACCCCCATCCAAATCTGCTCGATCTGTTTTATATTTTCTGTTTGGTCGGATCGCCGTGGACAGCTCATTCATCATATCAGCAGAGGTTTTGGCAAGAAATGGTTTCATCTTGTCCAACGCAAAATCCAATGCTTTCTTTTGAGTGTTTTTATTTCGCAATAATTCACTGGCTCCATAACGACCCATTTCAACTGTCTTTTTTCCCAACCAAGGCAGCGCATGCGCAACGCCAGTCAGCGCAAGTTCACCAATGCCCCCACCTTGTGAGGGCAGATTCAGTTTCCCGAATTTTTCACAAATCTTGTTTTTTTGATTCCGCAGGAAGCGCAATGGCAAAACCACATTTTCCTCCCATTTTTTGCAGTCATGTATCCAGACGGTTCCACGCATCCCGTCCTGCGTTTCTCCTTCACGCAATATGATTCCATTTTCAATCGAAATATTCTTTTATGAATTTCTCATTCTTTCCTGGGTCACTCAATGAAAAAACCTTCAACGTGTCATAGAAGGATTTTCGTCGAATCTCATTCAAGAAATATAAGCAATAATATCCACATCGGACAGATTCCAAAGCTTGAATTGGATGCCCATAATTGTAAATTATTTCTTTCCCAATTTTATCTGCATATTTTACCAATTCAATTGGAGGTGATATTGAGAATGAATCAAAGTAATAGACAATATGTGTCTTGATGAATGTGGCAACCCAGTGCGTTCCATTCCCAATAGAATCATCTAGATTAATTATGCAGGAACCAGTTTTATGTAAATGATCTTTTGAATCTCTTGAAAAGATTCCTTTGAAATTGGGAATTTTAAGAAACCTCACCCACTCAAGAATATCAAAGTTTGAAATCGGAATATCTTTCCAAGCTGGCCTCAAAGGATGGCCCCTACTAGCGGTATGTTTTGAAAGGGACTGTTTGGCCCCAGCAGAAGCCCCGATCCAGATTTTTTTTTTCGCCCACGACCTTCCCATGTTCCAAAAAATGGCGGCGGTATATAAGGATACAGTCCCGGTTTTGGACTTACCATCAATCCTTTGCCTTTGCCTTTGCCTTTTCTGGGTACTTGAAGCCCCGATCCGAATAATTTCGAAGCAAGCTCAATAGCCATTGGGATTCCTATAGCGGCAAGTGTTCCCAATAACCCACCTTGAATCTGTCTCTGCGTTGGTTTCAACGTAATTCCACTTCCGCTTTGAATTCCTTTTCCCACCAAGTTTCTCTGGCCTTTTGTCAAGAGGTCTCCAAGGGAAGCGAGTTTTGATAAGAATACTGCGGGAACTTCAATGCCTTTCTCAATCAACTTCATAATGAAGGACAACGGATCTCCTGGCACTCCTTCTCCTTTCAGTCGAGGTCGCTGCGCTCCTTTTCCAAATATTTTATCAATCCCCAAGCTCCCCAAGGCACTCAACGCTCCAGTCGCAAGATGCGGGGCAACTTTTGAAACCCCTTTTGTTGCAAATGGAAGCAGCTTCGATCCCAGGGAAATCAACGAAGTCCAAAGACTCCCACCCACAACTTTTCTGATTTGTGTTTTAGAGATTGACAATTCAACTCCCCGCCCCAAACTGATGGCTTTTTGAACTTTGCTTATTTGAGTCTTTGTCAGCAACAGTTCATCTGGCCCTTTCAATTCATTTCGCGAAAGTCTCAATGTTATGGAAGAGTTATTTTTCACAGCTTTTGCAAGCTTTGTTTTTTGCCCATCTGATAATTTCACACCATATGGAATATACGACGTCATTTCGATATTTTCAATATCGAAATAAGTTTTCAGGCCTTGACTAGAAGTTTGTTTGATGCTGTATACAGCTCAATTTCTTTTTCATGCAACACCAAGGCGTTCAATGTGTACTGTGTTGGGTTGGCGCCACTCAATTCGTATCGGAAAGTCAGAGACACAGCCCCATCTTTCACATCATCTTCTTGGTTTCGGAGATCGAAGTAAAGCATGCCAAAGAGGTTTTTGAAATTTGCTCGATTTATCAATGGCCCGCTTAAAACGTCATTATAAGCGGAATTGAATGCCATCAAAGCTCGATAAAGCCTAGTTTCCTCATCCGTTGTCATTTCCAATTGAGGGTAATAAATTGAGTTGTTCAACTCCAGTTGGGCTCGACTGAAGTGCCGGTTGTTTGCTCCAATGCTGAATGTCGTGAATTTGAAGATATCATGTGTCTGGCTATTGTAAGATGCTGTTGGAACAACCCAAATCAACACATGTCGCGGCCTTCGAAGCCCCGTGGAAATGCGAAAGTAGCTATTCACAGCTGCTGTTTGTATTATTTCATGGTGTTCTTTCAAATATGTCCACTTTTTCGGTTTCAGATAATCTTCAAGATATTGTTTCAAGCCTTTTCCGTTGAAAATGATTTTGGGGCACCACAATCTGAGTTTAGTGAGAATTACTTTTGAATCTGGCGCAGCGCCTTTTTTGAAAATCAGATTGTTGTCATTTTCAAGTTCCAACAGAAGAGTTGTCTTTATATTTGGGTGAAGGTTATTTTTGAAAGCAGCGAAATAACTATATAAATTCAGGGGAATTGATATTTTGTTGATATTCGCCGCATCAGTCAGGATCTTTCGTCTGGCAAAACCCTCATTATAAAGTGCTTCTGCTGGCCGTGCTTCTGTTGTTCCCGTTGATGTATCAGGATAGAAGAACTGATCTTGCCCAACCGAATCGGCATAGGTTTTCGTGTATTTCAAGAGCGTCAATGCATTCGCTGATTCATTTGCTCTTGAGTTGTTATAAATGGTTTGCCCATTGCATTCTACTTTGATTGATTTTATGAACGTCAGGCCATTCGTTGTCGTGCAATCCTGATTACCGTTATTTGGCCCCGCGGTTATTCCAGTTGCACTGTCAGCCGTTGTAACAAGCTTAAAGTCAACCTCCAGATATGCATTGTACCAATCAATTGGGTTTGCTTCTGAGGAATTATCCACGTTGAAGTGATAATTATCTTTTGTCTGCCGATTGTTATTCGCGACATTGTCATTGAGTGGTGTTTCGAGATCATAATATGTATATTCGTATCTTTTTACGAATTCCGGGTTTCTAAAATTCACTGCCATTTTATTAGATAGTTTTTTCTTTTCAGAGGAGGCCCTTATAAACATCTTTCACATATTGAAATTTATCAGTGTCTTCTTGGAAGCGGACTTTCTTCAGTATTTCCCCAATTTCTTTTCCTTTTGTTTCCGGGGGCGCTGGCACTGAGGCTCCCTCCGGTCGCTTCGCTTCACTCGCTTCACTCGCTTTCTTTGTTGTAAATTTATCATAAATTTTTTCACCAATGAGTTGTCCAGTCTTTTCTCCAACTTTCTCTGCTCCTTTTTCAACTAATTTTTCTGCTGCCTTTGAAGCTAATTTTGAAGCTGTTTTTCCTGTTAATTTAGCTGCGAGTTTCGAGAAAACATCAGAAAAACCACCTCCATATCTTATTTCACCTGTATCAGGATCTCTTTCTCTTCTTTCATCCATTTTTAATTACCACAGTCAAAGAAATATCAATATCATTCAAATCAACTTCTCGGTCTTCATCATCAGTAATGTAGAAGGTGACCTCAGAAATATGCGGGGAGTTTATTTTATTCCACAAGTAATTTATTGGTTGAATTTCGAATGGCAATGATCTGGTTTTAGTGTTGGTTGAGAACGTGTAAAGCGCATTTGACCTTTTCCCGGAGACAATTGAATCGCTCAAAAGACTGCATCTGAGATAGAGATTGTCAACACTGTTTGATATATTTGGAAAATTCGTTCCATAAGCACTAGCTGTCAGTTTAGCCGCATCAAATCCCACCAAGATGTGAAAGTTTCCACTGTTTGCAAAATCAATTTGAAAGTTCTCTTGAAGTTGAATGAAAACTTTGAAAGTGGTCAAATCAAACAACACATTGATTCCATAACTATCACCTGTGGAGGTCGCTTCGCTCCTTTTCCCAATGCTTTTGTGAATGAATTCGTTGATGTCTTCATAGTCATAAATTCCCGCAGGAAAGGTGATTGTTTCCCATGTCTTGCCCTTGTCTTTGGAAATCACCAACTTGTTGTTGCGGTATTTAGGCTTGATATTATGCCAGCTTGCCGTCATGGAAAGATGATCCAAAGCCAGCCAGTGCGGTTTATTCTCTTCCAGCTGCAACTCTGGAGAAAACCTCGTTGTGAAATTCCCTGGTTTATTTTGTGGGTTTTGTTTTCTTGCATCAATTGATTTAAAGACAAGTACTCGATTTGCATCCATTATTTTAAATACTTCTGATAAAGTTTTTCATGCATTGTTCTATCGATTGCTCCAATTCTCAAGAGTTCATCATTTATTTGGGAAAGATCATTCCTCAAGACATGCGAATTGTTGCCAGCAGCCATTGAGCCAATCAAAATTTTCATCCGATCTGCCAGCTCTTCTGGCTTTTGATAGAAGACAACGCTGGATCCCACCATCCTTGATTTACCTGAGGATTTGTGAGGTGGCATATTTGACAGTGTGTTCAAATCGTTGAAAATCCTCACGGCATTCAAGGAATAGTTCTTTTTCGGGTTGAATCTCTTTGTTAGCAGGTCGATGAGTGATTTGTCTGCATCAGCCTGATAGATCAATTTACCACCTCGGAAGGCATTCAGTTTCATTTCATTGAAAAGTTTGGGGACATCGATGAGAAGCCCGCCATAGTGGTCTTTTTGAATCTTGAAGGCATTTCTGCGAGGTTGTTTGTATTTCCTGAGCCCCGTTCCCGTTTTTTTGTATTTGGGTAAAGCTTTAATCATAGTTATTGTGAATAGGTATTTCTCAAAGATTGGCCTTTCCACATCTCTCCGTTTTTCTAATTCTTTAACGAGCCTATCTTTTAACACTGGGTCGAGTCCTTTTTTGTTTTTCATCCCCGTGATTTCACCAGATACCTTTTTTCGTTCTTGCTTTGCTTTTTTCTCCGTGTCGATTAAGCCATCTGATTCCAATGAAAGTAAGTCATTAGGTTCTGGTAACCCGATTGCCTTGATAAATGCTAATTCCGACTCTTCAAATCCTTGGTTCGGGATAAGGATGTCTGCTTTCGGCGCCGCGGTTGCTCCCTTTTCTTCTTCCGCAGCAGGTACCTGAGGAAGCTCTCTATTCAACGTGACGATGTCTTGGATGCCTTCAGTCAAAGCAAGTTGATTTTGCCGGAGTTGCTCAATCACTGCATCTTGTTTTGCATCTGTCTTCTTTTGTTGCTCCAGCAGGGGTTCTCTGAGAGTCTTGAAATAATCACTCATGACAACATCCCGCCCTTTTTCTCGGTCTTTCATTTCATTTTTCACTTCTGTGACGGCTTTCGCGATTTGATACCCTTCAAATTCTCTACCGACAAACTTTCGTATGTTGTTAAGATCCATTTTAAGTGACAAAACAACATTTATCTCCAAAGATAAATGTTATCTCAACACTTAAAATGAAGATTCCAAATTATGATCGAAACGCGAGCGGAGCGAAGCCAGACCGAAAGCACTGTGATTTCCTTGATGAAGATTTCCGAATGCTCATTGCGGGTCAAACCCGTTGTGGAAAAACAAACACTTTGATGCACATGTTGCGAAAACCTCTCGTCTTCTATGATAAAATTTATTTCTACTCTCCCAATCAACATCAAGACAAAATCGTTGATCTACAAAAGTTGATGGAAGGTGTCAGCCAAAAAGTCGGATATCCAGTTCTCGAAATTCTGGGGCCAGATGACATCATGAATACCTCAGATTATCCAAGCAACAATCGGAAAGTCGTCGTGTTTGATGACCTCATGAACTCATCCGATCGAATTCAAAAACAAATCGCAAATCATTGGACAGATGGAAGGCATCACGGAATCAGTCCAATTTATCTTTCCCAGTCCTATTATGATGTTCCACAAAAGATTCGTTTGAATTGTTCACACATGCTGCTTTATCCACCAGCAACAAAAACTCACCTCGATCTCATTGCAAAAGAGAATTTGATTGACCCCCATCTTTTCAACAAACTTGGACCCTTCGAATTCCTTTTCCTTGACAAAGAAAAGAAAAGTGTTGCCAAAAATTTTGATGAAACCTTTTAAAATGGGCATATTCAACAATGTAGGACGATACACCGGTGTTGACATGAGGGAATACATGAAAAATTTCAACAAACAAGTTCAACAAGGTGGTTTGAAATTAGACACCAACAATAATTATGATATCCAACAAAAACGACTGGTTAATGTTGCCGAAGGAGTTGACAATGATGACGCAATCACAAAGCACCAAGTTGACACGCTTGCAACGCAATTGCGAGCAGATTCTCTCCAGGTGGATGGGTCTTCCCATATGACTGGGGATCTTGATCTCAGGGGGCAAAAACTCATCAACCCCGGGGAAATAGAAATGAATCGCAAATTGATCGTCAATCTGGACACTGATGAAAACCAGGATTTGTCAGCGGTGAATATGGTCACTCTGAAAAAATTCCACCCTGATGTATCAACTCATGAAGTCACGAAGGACCTGGATTTGAAAGGGCTTTTCAACGTGAAAAACTCAAAACAACAAACATGGCATGATTTGGGAGCGCATTATAACAACCTGGTTTCTTATAATGACGTCAAGAATATCTTTCTCAGCCGCAAAGAGACGTTTCCAATGGAGACGGCTTTGGATATGGGAAATCACACCATTTTTAACGTGAAAGATCCCGAAGTTGCCGATCAGGGCGCAAATATGCGATATGTGGATGCCCAATCCGCGAAAAAGCTTTCGTTGGAAGGTGGGACAATGACCGGAAACTTGGATATGAATTCGCAACAAATAAACAATATCGCAGCGCCAACTCTGAAGCATCAACCCACGTCAAAATCTTATGTGGATAATGCGATAGGAGGTGTGGTAGTCCACACGATAGAATTAGAAGAGAATCTTAAAGAATATGTCAATGAATCGCATATCACGTCAACCTCTCACCCAAAGGACGCATTCCGCTATCTGATGGAAAATGTGGATGAATCCAGCTCTGAACATGATATGGAAGTAACTGGCATAACTGATTTTTCAAATTCACCGCATCATTTCAACAAGAAGGCTTATGACTTGAAAATAACAAAAGATCATTTCAATGAATACGATGGGAGACTTGGATTCAATATGTTCAAACTCCCAGAGGGAGAATACACCGTGTGCGTGGAATTCTTCCCCGCGTCAATGGATGGTGTGAGCGTCAACGTTGTGAGCGCCAGTCTGAATATCAATCAACAATCAACTAAGAAGTTTTCGGGGTATTCCAGATCCATTATCCATATGCATAAATGGAAGATCACTCCACCTGAATTTATTTTCCTGGATTTGAAATGGAGAGGCACTGCCGAGTCCGCTGAAAAAGGAAATGCAAATCTGATCATATATGGCATTGCTGGTTCCCAACCTGATGTTGCAAGCAGCGTCTTCGATTTCCCTTTTGTTTTCGAAGCAGGGAAGATGGTTATGGAGACTGACTTGGATTTGAATGGCCACAAATTGCTCAATTCAAATTTGAAGAATAATTTCATGCTGATTGGAAGATTTAGAAAATCATCTGGAGACGCCATAAATATACTTTTTGATAATTTTTTCAATGATATAGTCATCCCCATTCGATGCAAATTAATTAAAGCGTTTTCTCAAATTTTATCGAAAACATCTTCTTTTCCACAACTAAGTTTATATCTCCCAGATAAAGAATCACAAAGTGGAACGAGGGTTAGCAGAGATAATAGAATTCAATTATTTTCTTTTTCAAATGTTGTTTATAAGGAAGGAGAATTATTTACAGCAAGAATAGATGATCGAACATTAAATATTGGCCAGGCCCAAATCACATTTCTTTTTGAAATTATCTAGAAAAATGAGAGCGAGAGAAGCGATCGAAGGGAGCGAGCGAAGCGAGCCGAGCCGAGTGAAGCGAGCGCGAAAACAAAACATTTTTGGTTTCAATCACATCAACCCCGCAATTCGGGAAGAAGAACTGGAAGAGATCAAAAAACTTTATCGATTTTATCACAAAAGATTTTGGTGTTTGAAACGAGCGCATGGTCGATTCAAGAAAATGAATCTGCTCATGAATTTGACCTCTTCCGGTCTGGTTGCAATCGGGACGATTGCTGGGGCAACAACAATGAATCCAATCGTTTTGGGAGTGATTTCAGGAGCAGGATTAATTTTGAAAACCGCGAATGAAATGAAGAATCTGAAAAGCAAAATTAAGATGGCGAAATTCGCTTTCACCACCTATGAAAAAACATTGAGTGATTTGCGCTTCGCTTTGCGGGGAGGAAAATTCGACAGGGATGAATTTTTGTTTTCAATGGAAGCGATTGATGGGATTGTGATTGATTTGGGGTTGGATTTGGAAAAGTTTGAAGCTGAATGGGAGAAAAAATTTGAGGGTTGAGTGAGCGAAGCGAGCCGGGAGTGAGCGAAGCGACTGAAGGGAGCCGTTGCGAGCCGGGAGTGATTCAACTCCAAATGGAGTGAAATCACACATTCCCAAGCGGACCAAAATCTGGTTCCATAATCATTTCAACAACTTCTGCTGCTGAGAAATCTTCTTCAAAATCATTTCCATCAAAATCAAAAAAATCTAAAAGTTCCCCAAGAAAATCTTCTGGGTGATGACCTGATTTTTCGAGTTCAAGTAAAATTTTTATTGCAAAATCGTCATTAAAATTGAGATTCATCAATTCTATAATATAATCACTGTCTTCCATCATTCTTTCGAAATCTTCTGCTTCCATTTTTAAATAAGAAAAAAAAATTATTTTTTTTTACTCCATATAAAATGGAGTTGAAGGAATTGAAAACGAACCAAATCACAACCGAAGAACCGCAAATGAAAAAAACAATACAACCATTTGTTGAAATTCCTCTCCGGTTCAAAGAAAGACCAATCACTCTCAAACTTGAGAAATGCGTCTTTAAAATTCATAAGAATGAAAACGGATTTTCATTGGGAATCAATCTAGATCAATCACCCCCTGAAATCAAAGAAAAGATGAAAGAGATAGAGGGGCAGATCAGAAAGCTTGCAATGGAGAATAAGTCAAAAGTTGTTAGACAAAATTGGAGATTCGGAAATTTTTCAGAAACAGATTTCAACCTGATTAAAACGGATCGAAGCGAGATGGAAAAAGTTTGGGGAAAGTTGTGGTTGACTCAAAAAGGAAACATCAGCGTTCCATTCTCGAAATTTGGTGAAGGAGAAGTTGGGCAAAGAAAATCCATTCGGTTTGACCCGCATGATCACATTGGAGAAAAACTAACAGGGCATGTGATCTTTCGAATTTCTCGCATCTTTTGTGGAAACTGTCAATCCATTTCATGTTCAATCAATTCAGTTTTTGTAACAAAATTCAATGGAAACGTTTCAGCGTTTGATAACTTTGAAGATACTGAGGAGGTAGACTGGTAAATGAAGTGAATGAAGACTTGTAAGTTTTTTTCATTTCTTTGAAATGATAAAAAAAACGTTTTCAATGAGGTTAATTTTTTACCTTGATTTTTTTTCCCCTCTGATTTTCACTCAATTTTTCAATGAAGAAAACAAAATCAGGAGATTTCCATGTAAGATAATGAGAAATTTCCTCAGAATCAAGGAAATGAGTTTTCTTCTTGAGGATTTGATTGATAAAAACTTGGCTTGAAATTTTAAACTTTTCTAGTTCATCCAAATCAAAAATATCTTCTCCATCAACTTGGAAAAAAGGTTCATCTGTTATTTCATCCCGAATGTAAAAAACTTTTCCATCTTTCCTTTTAAATTTTTTGTTTGCTCTTTTGAGAACTCTCCAAATGTTGGCAATTGAAATTCCTGTTTGCTGGCTGGCTTCCTTAAATGTATAAAAAATATTTTTTTCTTTTCCTTCTTCCTGAATCGAAAACTTCATTTTATTTGAGGAAATATTTTTTTTAATTTTATCAAATAAAATGAATCTGCGAGATTTGAAAAACTGGGCCCGTGAAGAAGGAATTGTTGGATTCTCTCGAATGTCCAAAGCCGAATTGATGGAACTTTGGGAAGAATCTCAACCCGAGGGACCGAGAAAGAAAGGAAATGTCAGCGCCCCATTTATTTTCAAAGCCCCGAAAACCCTCCTAGATTCGAGAAATAAAAAAATTGATGTTCCTATTTTGATTCCGGAAAGAAGACCGATTTCTGCTCAAGAAGTTCCTTCAGTCGTTCAACAAAATGTTGAAACAGTTTCTGATTGGTTGAATTGGTTGGAAAGTGCGGATGATGTTGATCTTCGGAGAAGATTGAATCCCGCGGTTGAAAGATTGAAGAAGCAGATTGAGAATTTGTGGGATCGTCAATTTGTTGTTAAAGAAAGAAGATCCGCTTTGAATGGATTTGCAAGACAATTGGAAATCCAAGGAGATGATTCCCAACTCCTCAAGATTTTCTCCGGCGAGTGAGAGGTGATGTGGTTAAGTTGATTAAACAAAACCGACAAACAAAAATCAAATGCGTGTTGGTGTGTCGGCTGGTGAAGCCTGACTTGGATGATGAAACAATGATTGAAGAGACGCCATTTTTTCATTCACGCATGAAAAGAAAT
Organism: Cladopsammia gracilis; assembly: GCA_022457155.1. Lineage (NCBI taxonomy): Eukaryota > Metazoa > Cnidaria > Anthozoa > Scleractinia > Dendrophylliidae > Cladopsammia > Cladopsammia gracilis. The sequence continues at coordinate 260,133 of JAJGOT010000633.1, forward strand.
TTGGAGGGAACTGACGCTGATGAGTTGTTTGATGAAATGGGGATAGAAATGATTGAGAATCTGGAGAATTTTAATCGAAGAGGAAGTAATTGGGCGTTTGAAAGAGTTATCAGATTGGAAATTCATTTAGTTCAATGGAACCCATTGGGTGGATCTTCATACATTCCTCTTCCCGAAGAAGTAGCAAACAAGAACGCTGTGGTGAATATGAAAAACAAGGATGAACAGTGTTTTAAATGGTGTATAACAAGAGCAACGCATATGGTGGCACAGAATCCTGAAAGAATCACACCTTTATTGAGAAAACAAGCTGAAGAATTTGATTGGAGTGGAATGACATTTCCAACGACTTTGGCAGATATTGAAAAATTTGAAAGGAGAAATTCCATTTCAGTGAATGTCTTTGGGTGGGATGGAAAGCTGTTCCCCCTGCGAGTGACGGATGAAGAAAAGGTCCAACATGTTGACTTGTTGCTGTTGAAAAAAGAGTTTAAAAGCCATTTCTGCATCGTGAAAAACTTTTCTCGCTTGGCTGGGTCGCAAGTGTCGAAAACGAATCGACAAAGATTCTTCTGCAAGAGATGCATCAATTCATTTCCCAGTGAAGAAAGCCTGAGAAAACACCAAAGCAAATGCGTGGAATTTGAAGCAGCGAAGATTGTGATGCCTGAAGGTGAATGTTCTTTCAGCAACTTCTCAAAGATGATTCATGTGCCAGTTGTGGGTTATGCTGATTTTGAATCAATTTTGAAACCTGTGGAGGATGAGGGAAGGAAGAAGACTCAGAAAATGCAAGAACATCTTCCCTGTGGATTTGCGTTTCATTTGGTTTCCCCGTTTTTGGAAATGGAGCCTGTGTTGAAACGAGCTGGAAATGAAAAGGAATCGTTAGAACTTCCTAAAGAATTCATCAGAAAACTCATTGAGGAAGTGAAAAAGGCACAGCTGGGATTAAAACAGAAGAAAATGATTCCACTCTCCCAAGAAGAATGGGGAATTTACAATCATGCCACATTTTGTTGGTTGTGCCGGGGTGAATTTGAAGGAAAGGGAGAAATGATGAAAGTGCGAGATCACTGTCATTTCACTGGGAAATTCAGAGGAGCAGCTCATCGCTATTGCAATCGAATGTTTCAGAGACCAAAATTCACCCCCGTGTTTTTCCACAACCTGGCAAACTATGACTCACATCTTTTCGTGAGGGCTTTGGGTACATTGGATGAAGTTTTGGATGTACAATGCATCCCCAACAATGAGGAGAAATATATTTCCTTCTCCCTGAAGTTTGAATTGAAACGGGAAAATACTTGGGATGGAAAAGAAATTGTTGTGAAGCATGAAATCCGTTTTTTGGACTCTTTCAAATTCATGGCATCTGCCCTGGGAAATTTGGTGGGGAATCTTCCCAAGGTAGATTTAACAGAAACTGCGAGATTTTTCCAGGGAGAAAAGTTTGACTTGATGACAAGGAAAGGAGTTTATCCCTATGAATTCATGGATTCATTTGAAAAGTTTGATGGGATCTTACCAGAGAAAGAAGCGTTTTTCTCCAGATTGAATGACGCAGGAATTGGAGATGACGATTTTGAGCACGCGAAGAATGTCTGGGAGAAATGGCAGATGAAAAACATGGGAGAGTTTCATGATCTCTATCTGAAAACGGATGTGTTGTTGTTGGCAGATGTTGTTGAAAATTTTCGAAAACTTTGTGAGGAAAACTATGAGTTGGATCCTGCTCATTTCTTTACAACCCCTGGGATGGCGTGGAATGCAATGTTGAAAATCACAGGGGTGAAATTGGAATTGTTGAATGACGTGGATATGCTGCTGATGGTTGAAAGAGGAATGAGAGGTGGAAATTCCAATGCATTCAAGAGATATGCAAAGGCAAATAACAAATTCATGGAAGATTTTGATGCAAGCCAACCCTCCAAATTCATTGTTTATCTCGATGCAAATAACCTTTATGGATGGGCAATGTCAAAGCCTCTTCCAGTTGGTGATTTCAGATGGATGAAGGAAGATGAACTTCGGAATTGGAAGGAATTTGTGGATGAAGAAGGCGTTGGATGCATTCTGGAAGTTGATTTGGAATACCCAGAGGAGCTGCATGATTCACACAATGATTTTCCCCTGGCTCCAGAAAGTTTAAAGCTGGGTGGAGTGTGGAAGTTGACTCAAAATCTGAGAGATAAGAAGAACATGGTCCTGCATGGAGAAAATCTGAAACTCTTCCTTTCCCTGGGAATGAAACTGAAAAAGGTGAGAAGAGGGATTGCATTTCGGGAAGAAGCCTTCATGAAATCTTATATTGACAAAAACACCAAATTGAGAATGAACGCTAAGAATGCATTTGAAAAAGATTTCTTCAAGTTGATGAATAATTCAGTTTTCGGGAAGACAATGGAGAATGTGCGAAAAAGAGTTTGCATTGAACTGGTGAAAGATGCTGAAAGAGCAGAGAAACTGGTTAACAAGTCAAACTTTGCTGATTTGCAAATTTTCGATGAATTTCTGATTGCGGTGAAGATGAGGAAAACTCAGATTGTGATGAATAAACCAGTTTATGTGGGAATGTCCATCCTGGATTTATCGAAAACCTTGATGTATGACTTTCACTATGATTATGCGAAGAAAAAGTGGAAAGATCTCCAAGTTCTTTACACAGACACAGATTCACTGGTTTATGAAATTGGAACAGATGATTTCTTTGCTGACATTGCAGAGGATGTGAAAGAGCGTTTCGACACAAATGACTTTCCCAAAGATCACCCCGCTGTTTTGAATGGATTGCCAATTGTGAAAGAAAACAAGAAAAAGATTGGGTTGATGAAAGATGAATGTGGTGGGAAAATGATGAAAGAGTTTGTGGCATTGAGACCAAAACTTTATGCTTTCCTGCTGGATGAAGGAAAGGAAGAAAAGAAAGCAAAAGGAGTGAAGAAATGCGTGATCAAAAAGCAGTTGCGGTTTGAAAACTTTGTGAAATGCTTGAAAGGAGAAGGAAATGAAATTCGAAAGCAAAATGTGATTCGAAGCAGACAACATCATCTTTACACAGAAAGAATGGAGAAGATTGCGTTGTCTAACAATGACGATAAGTTAATAGTCTTGGAAAATGGAATTGACACGTTTGCAAGGGGGCATTGGAGATTGGGTGAAAGAAAGGAAGTGGAAGTGGAAGTTGAAAGAAAGGAAGTGGAAGTGGAAGTTGAAAAAGAAAAGATTGAATTAAAAATGTTAAGAACGGAAGAAGATATTAAAGCAGAGCGGCTGGAGAAGAAACGAAAACAAATTGTTCGCTTCCTGAAAAAGAAGGAGAAATTCGGAGAACGTGTTGAGTTGTTCATTCTGGAGCAAAAATTTCATGTGAAAGAAGATGTTCTGCTGGGAATGGGAATGAAAATTTTGAAAGGATGGCCAAGATATGTGGTGCAGGAAGAGGAATAGATTTTCCGAAATTCATTTTCCGGGAAAGATTTTGAAAATTATTTTCCGGAGTGGATTTAAAATTATTTTCCCGGAGTGGATTTTCCGGAATAGATTTTTCACCCTAATAGTAGATAATAATCGCTGGTTCTGGTGGGATCCGAGGCCACCTTAATTCAAACGTATTCGAATTGATTAAAAACATGTTCAACATGTAGCAATTGGTGAAACATGTTGCAATTGGTGAAATTGTGGGGAATTGAGGGGAACAATGGAGAAGTGAAACGTTGGAAATGTTTGTGGAGAATTGAGGGGATGTGAAACGTGGAGGATTGAGGGGATGTGAGAGACTGGAAGTTGTGTAGGAAATCATGGGAAAAAGTTAGAGGTGAAACGTGTGGACTTTTGGGGGATGATGTTACGTGAGAAATGAGGGGAAGGAAGTTGAGAATGTTGTGCTGGATTGAAGAGAAAAATCAATGATTTTTTACGTTAAAATTAACGTGGCCGAGGATTGCACCAGAACCAGCGATTATTATCTACTAGCGAGCTCCTCATTTGAAAACAAAAACAAACGGCCCGCAAAGCCGAATGGGTGATACTGGGCCTTTAATGAGTGGATTTTGAGAAATTGTCGTTTGTGTACATTGTTTTCAAAACGGAGCTGTCTCGCATTCTTTCTAAAACCTGCGCCGTCACGCGAATTGCGGCTGACCGCCTGCGAAACTGTTCGGCCACCTTAAGGTGGCTCCATATAGGTTTTTGGCGCGTGAGGTATGAGCACGAAAATAAAGAGGTTTTTACGGTAACTAAAACGTTTATTGCGCACATTCCACACTATGAATTTTTATAAAAATTGACAAAGATTTTCTTTGTTTTCGATCACAAAAAAGACAATTTTTGTACATACACAAACCCAATAAACGTAAACAATGAAGAGTAAATTGACGAAAATTATGTACCGATTTTTTTATGGATTTGTTAGATTAGACTTACTGAATGTTTCTTCTGTTTCACCAAAAGTCATGAATATTTACCGTGTAAAAACCGAGAAAATCTGTTGAGAGGTTTGCTAGCCTTGAACAACAAGCCAAACAACTCAATCATTGGTTGCCATGGTAATGAAACAAGACTGCCAATTTAGACTTCTCCGGAAACGAGAAAGCCTAAGCTACGTGTACGTGTATATTATGCTTTGTACCGCGAAACAAAACTCTCGAATGACAGCAATAAGATCGTGTATTTTATTTAGAAGACTGGCCAATAACTATATGGAGCCACCTTAAAACAAACTTTGAACCAGCTTTCATTCAGTTTCGCCAAGAAACACTGCGACCGCGACAATGCAAAAATTTCGCCTTTTTTTCCTATCATGCCATCAATAATTTTTCTCTTTTCTTTTTTTCTCTTTTTTCCTTCCTTTTCCCTTTTTTTATCTA